>VXAV01003215.1:343810-498650 GCA_013399715.1 Alectura lathami
GTTTATGCGGGCGGGTGTGCGGTTTAGCGGGTGCGGGGGGGGGGGGGATAAAGTGAGCGCGGCGTGCCTTGGTGTTGTGAGGAATGCAGGGGAAAAACCAAAAACTTATGTGCCTTCGGGTTTTGTTTTCCTTCAGAATACACGAAGAAGGGAAGGAAACTATCCCTGAGCGTCCGTATCTCTTTGAGGTAAATATGTGGAAATAAAGGCGTGTAACCTAATTCTGTGTGCTTAAAGCACGCTGTTATTGGTCGACAGCTGAGGTGTGAGTGGGAATATTGCGTGGAAAGGGAAATTTACCTCAGTAACACCTCAGAGCTGTGGCTGCCTCAGGAGAGAGGGGAGTCAGAGGCCAAAGCCGTTACCTGCCCCGAGGCTGACCTGCCTTCATTCTCAAGAACAGGCTGAAGTTGTCTGCAGTGTTTAGAGCTCTCGAGAAATTCAGACTCAACTGACAAAACAGAATATTGTTCTAAATGAGTGTTTTCTGTCTCAGGGGTGTCTGGTGGCTGCAGTTGCCACCCGTCACATCACCAAGTGCCTGAGCACTGGCCCTCAGCTTCTCAAAGCATCAGCCTGTCAGAGATGAAGGTTTCTGCGTTGGGTAGTTGAAAGTTGTTGCATTTTTGCAAGTGATTTAAGATCTGGTTCCGTCTTTGGGAACACCTGGAACTGCCCATGCGGTAACTTGTATTCTGCTGAAGTGAGAAAGCCTTGGGTTAATGGCTGCAGTGGGGTTGGAAAGTGGCTTAAGGAATTAGTTGATTTTACAATCTGAAGCATTACAAAGTTGCTGAATATAGCAATTATATGTACTGTGGTTTGTTTGTCTGCTTGTTTTTCTCCAGAATGATGTAGAGATCTGTTTGATTGATGGTAGTTGCAAAAGTCCCGTTGAAAGATTTTGGAATGGAAACAGTACCTTGTATATTTTGCAGAAAGCAGTAAGTGTCTATGGTACTTGTTAAATTTTTAAATGTAATTCAAACTTTGTCTTTTCTTCCCGTCAAATGTTTTCACACACCTTGTATTTTTAGACTCACCTGTGCATTTCTCTTAAAGGGCCGCAATGAGGGAGGTGACTCAGTGGAAGAATCAAAACCAGACGATGCCCTTAATGGCTCAGAGCTTTTGCCAAAGGAGATCATGGGACCAGCTGCTCTTTCTGTCAGAAGAGCAAAGTAAGTTCTCGAAGCTCTGCTTCCCTCCACTTGTTTCAGTGTGATTTTCCATCCTAACTTTTGTCTCTCCTGCTAATATTCAGCGCCAGTTTTATTTTTGATCTCTCAGAATTAAATTACTCATCAGCTTAATGATGAATTGAGCATTTTTCATCCTGCAAAATGGCATTCCCTGGTAGAACTATTCCTAAAGAAGTGTAGCTAACATCCTGGCACTGGAAAAGCAGGTGTGAGCTGTCCCGTTAGGTTAAGGCATGGGCGTAGGTGTGCAAAGAAAGCTTTGTAAGACTTGCGTGCCTTTTTTTTGAGGGCTTCTGCTTGAAAAATCTGATTGAGATTTAATCTTTGACTGTTATTAAAACACAAGGCATGGTAGCAAATCATGGTGACGAGCTTCCTTAACTAGCGTACCCTTTTAACTTAATGTATATTAAGATAGTGTATTAAATATATTCTCAGTTATGATATCTTACTTTTTTTCCTTTGTGACTTCATTGCACAGGCTGTAAGAAGAGCTATCCTTTTTGTAAAATGGTTTAATGTTTGCCTAAGGGGCAGGGCAGATAGGAGTTAAGTGTTGCTATTGTATTATTCAAAGTTATATGTGAGAGACAGATTTAGTTTCACTTGCTGACATTGGATTATTCCCCGTTCATGTTTCTAGGCAGTTGCTTTCCTTATACGCAATGGTGCAAAATCCACACATGACCCACTGGAAGATCAGCGAAGCAGCTGTGCTCCCGCCCCTGTGGATCAGGTGTGATGGCTCTGACCCTCAGCACACCTACTGGCTTGGGGCTGAGCCTCTCAGAGCTGGAAACAAAACCACAGGGATCAATTTTTATGTGGTTACCTGTGATGGTAAGGTTACAGTGTTACACATAACATGGGGTGGGGAAGGCTTGAAACTGGGGGGTACTGGTAGAGGGATGCTGCCTTTATCTGATGTTGGCTTGGTACCGCTCCTACTCCTTGTTTTCTGAAATCTTTTTTTTGTGATTCATGAAATGTGGGAAATAGCCTTTCAGTATCCTTAATGCAGCAGTATCTGTGCAGGCCTTCACTCAGGTGCAATAGTTGAGCACTGACTGGCAATAAGCATTTAAAACATTGAAATGTTTAACATTTAAAAACATTTAAATCCTACTGACAGTAAGAACTGGTGTTAATGCAAGAAATGTGCTTTCTAAAAGACAACATGAGTTTGAATGGAATATTTGAGAATTAATTCTACATGCCAAATATGACTTGTGACAAATGTTTTGTTTTTTTCTTACTTTTTTCCTTTCACAGGTCCTACATCTGATAAATCCTGTTTTGCAAACCTAGAAGAGCTCCAGGTGGCACATAAAGTCAAACATCATTCATCTGTGGTAGGTTCTTACGGTCTGTCATGGCCTCCAGTTTAAGGTTTGAGACTCAGGTTTTGTATCTCTGATGCTGCTTTTGAGAAGCTCTGTAGATACTGTTTAGAAACTCAGCACAACCCTATGGTGTCGTGGTCTGTTTTGAAGGAACATTTGGGCTCCCCGTGGTGCCATGTGTTTTGTCTCACCTTAGCCATTTTTTTTTGTGTGTGAAGTGCTCCCAAAATATTTTGCATGGATACAAAGCTGCGTTGTGGTGTGGTTTAACAGTTTTTAACATCTGTTCGTCCTAGGTGGCAACAAAAGGATTTGCTCAGTATGAGCTTATCAGAGGTGCTGCAATGGAGGACACGATTGTAGACTCTGGAAGCAACATAAGTATTGATATCACATGGAACTCGGTGGATAAGATTCTGCAGGCACCCCCACTCGTCTCAGCTGCCACACTGGTGAGTCAGGGAGCCCCAGCTCCTTCCACTGCGTACCTCATGAGTAGTGCAAAGGGCAGAAAATAGGTTTGACTCTTGCCATTCCTTGTACAAGCAATACTCATTACGTTTGCAATGTGTTCGTAAGATAAACTGCTAGTTACACTAGTCTGCATTTCCTTAGTGAGAATCTTAGGATACCTGATTTCTAGAGTTTGAATCTGACATTATCTTCTGGAACTTTCAGAATATTACGTTGGAGTCTGGGGACCCCAGGAGTCCTGTGTTTCAGCTGTATAGAGAGCTGCAGTTTCTCCTTGTAAGTATAAATGAGAAATTCTAATTCTCGTTTAGATGGAATGGTGATTTTTGTGTTAGTAATTTACTCTCTTTAGAGCTCCATCAGCTGTTCAAAGAGAGCTTGAAGTTATGTAGATCAGAATAAACTTGGAATTTGGTTTCAGGAATTGTGAATGCCAAAAACAGAATGTCTGAGAATCAGAACTCATAGTTACCTGCTCAGAGGTGTTTGGTTATTGGCGAAGTTAACTGCATTTTGAAGAAGGATGTGAGCAGAGCCTCAAATAACTGTGCTGGGTGGTTTTGGTTTTGATGCTGCTCTTAGGCTTTGGCTGAAGGTTTGAAGACAGGTGTGACCGAATGGCCTGAGCCCTTGGAGTCTGAATCTGCTTTTGTGCTGGTCCAGGAGTTTCTGACAGGTAAAGGGTGCTTCTTAGGTGGGAACAGAGGGATGTCAGATTTCACAGAAGTAAAGGAAATTCCGCATGTCACCTTTAAGGTGTTAGAATTAGAGACTGTAATTTCTGTGCTGTGATTACCTGCGCCAGGCAGTTAGTTTCGGAGATGTGCTGGTTAACCTGTTTGTCTTTGCCCCAATACCTTGTACAAAAGGAAATGATGGTAATAATTGTTTCTTAATAAAATGGAAGAATTATGTTTAAAGAGCAATTGAGCAAGTGCTGGGTGCGTCTTGCAAGTTCCTTGACATGCACCTGAACATCTGAAAGTGCAAAGTGTCCCGGTGAGTAGTGGCAAGCAGTACTTGACATCTGGAAATTAAGCACCTGATTGCTGACTGACTGCTTCTGAAGAATGCTGAAACTGAACACTAAGTGTCTTAGCAGAAGCTTAAGATATAAGAAAATGACTCTAAAAAGAAATTCAGGTATAGGAATGCACCAAAAGGTTTCCAGATGTGACTGTCTATTTTTCACATGTTAATATGTAGATAGAACTTGGAGAGACAGACAGAAATGCTCTCTAAATGCTCTCTGACAAACAACTTTGGGAGAAAACCAGAGACGCTTATTAGACCACTGCTCACCCCTTACTGCTTCATCGCTGGAACTTGAGGCATTAATGCTTAGCTACCAGAATGTAGTAAAGGAATACAGGGAAAAGGTCTATCTTATCATAAAACTTATGAAGAAATGATTTTTTTTTTCCAAACTGCATGCTGGCTCAGTGGAAACAATTTGAGAATGGGTCCATTTTGTCTGTTAGCCGTCCCGCAGTGAATTTGGCAATTACTGCCTGCCCAGGGATTTCTAACAAAACGCAGGGGCTGAGCTGACCGTGTGTTTTCATAGTGGTGCCATGTATTTTCCCCTGTACTAGATTTGAAGAAGAAACTGGATGGAGATTGTATATCAGGAAGCAAGAATGAAACAGAGGTACGTGCAGCTTCTGACCAGCTTCTTTGTCACTCTGTTCCCCTGACAACCAGTTAGTCCAGGTTTTGGTTATGTCATGTACAGTATTTATGTATACATAAAGATGAGAAGAAAGAGCTCTGGCTTTCTGTTTTTGCTGTTTAAAAATAATGGAAGAAGACTTTAAAGGCAAAATTAGAAATTGCATAGCTGTCCTCAAACAGAAATCCTTTGAAACCTCCTTTATTTTGTTCTAAATGGTCCTCCAGTGTCCATTATACGTAGTTCTGACGTAGATTGGCATTCAGCTGGCAGCCTTAGAGGCACTGGAGATACTTTGCTTTGCTTCCTTCCCTTCCTTTTTAACTTTGGTTAAAGGTCTTTGAATCTTAGGCATCCTTTTTGACTTAAACTCTTCCAGAACATCAAATGCGACAGTGCTGCATTGGACAGTTCAATAAAGTCAATCTTCACTGAACGAGGAGACCTGGATTTTGCTGAACAGTTATGGTGCAAAATGAGAAGTAAGTGTGGTGTTTTTGTTGCATTGTTTGGTTTTGTTTGGTTTCTTTTTTTTTTTTTTTTTAACCCCATCCATTGTCCTTTAATTCTCTTCTCTGCACCTACTATGCTGTATTGCTTTCTTGATGAAAAGCGAACGTCCCTGAGTTTTAAGTACTGATCAGCCCTTCAGGAAATGGTTACCAGCTGGCTTTTCCTAAAGGAGCCAATTCCGGGTGTGTAAGATGATAGAAGTACATCCAAAGGTAGACCAACATCTAGTAGAAGATGCTGCCTTTCTTTTTATTTGATTGTAAAAGTCCTAAAAAATCAGTTACGTATACAATTGGCTTTCTAGGTCTGAAGGACTATTTTTAAAGCTGATAAAGCTGCATCCAAGCTTTATCGTTCCTGGAGAAGCACTTGCAGTCCTTCAGTAAAACACATTTCTTTTTATCACTATTTTTTTCTGATTACTAATCAACTTGTTATGCTGTCCTAGAGATTAGAACCATTCCCTGCTGTCTGTAACAGTCACACTCCTTTCATTGACGTTGTTGCAACCACTGCTGTGGCAGAATCCAAAGGAGCTGGCTGAAGCGTACTGCGATGCCTGCACACATCAGCTGCACAGCGTGGAGGCTTGGTTGCTGCTTGGGAAGCACTTAGCTGGGTTAACGGGTGCTAATTATTCATCTCCACAGAGATGCTATTCAGTGAATTTCTATAAAATGTGCTGAGCTGCAGTGTGTGGGGAGGGAACGTAACCAAAACGTGGTGTGTGACAAACAGCTACGTGCTGTCCTGTTGCGTGCAGCTCAGCGCGCTCTTCTGACAGTGGTGTCTTTACAGCAACCCTTTCTAAAGTCATGGTAAGACAAACTTCACAAGAAGCAGTGCAGTCAGCTGTCGTTTGTTTAAATGAGCAGCTCAGTTTTTGCAAGCATGTGTTGGCCTGTTGCTCTTCCCTTAGTGGCTGAAGGGAAAGCCTGGACTGATAAATGAAGTATTGCATTGTTTTTCTGAAGGTGTCAGTTCCTATCAGGAGTTGGTAGACTGTTTCACGCTGATCATAAAATCCCTGGGACATGGTGAAATACAGCCATGGGTATGTATTTGTACTTCACAATGAATTTTATCCTTTTTAGTCACTTGAAATTGAATATAGTTCTTGTTATTTAGCTGCCCCTAAGTTCCATGTTGTGTTAAGCTACTTTTGCATGTCACGGTTTCTCACTTTTCATGGTGTTGTACTTCTAAACAATATCTATGATGTTGTGTACACAATTACACCACAGGAAAACTTTTTTTTTTTAATTTTTAGATTCATCAAGGGAGTAGCAGTTTGCTGAGTAAGTTGATTCAGCAGTCTTACCACGGCAGGGTAGAGGCCGTTTCCCTCACTGGCATCACTCCAATTCAAATGCTCCTGGAAATTGGTTTGGACAAGATGAAGAAGGATTATGTCAGCTTTTTCATAGGTAAGGCTAACATCTATTAGCATGATTAGAAATTCAAGGGGAGAGGTAATTCCACTCAGGAGGTAGCGGAGGGGTTTGGTAGCTTTGACTGCAGTGGTGTTCCCAGCCTCCTTCGTATTTGATCTTTCAAGCTGTGTATGTTTTTCCAAAATCAAAAAATGAATTTGGTTCAAAGTAACTAAGCAGAAGTGTGTATTTCTGTTTTGATTGAAAAAATCTCAAGGTAGAACTTAGAGTAAAAGCATACCAGGTTTCTGTATGGGGACTGTTCTGTTTGTTTATCTGTTTGCTGTCGGTGATAAAATGACACCTCTTTGCTCTTTGTGTCTTTTCCTCTCTGGTCTGCATGGGTTGGAAGGGAATCAGGCAAGCTGTGTCTGTACAGTCTGTAGGATTTAGAGGATTTCATCTGACAATGTGTGGTGATTTTTTTTTTTTTCTTGTTCACTTTACAGGCCAGGAGCTTACAACATTAACTTATTTGGTGAGAGTCTTTATTTTTAACTCTTGAAATAGAGCCCACTGAGCTGATGGTGGGATATAAGTCATCCTTCCCATAAGCTGAGTAACTGAATTGCAAGCAAGAAAATGTTTTTAGTAAACAAAGAGCATGTTGTGTGTCTGTAGAAAATGAGTGTCCAGTTGAGTGGAAGCTGTTTGCTTTTCCAGGATTACTTCATTTCCACATCAGTAGATCTACAAGAACAAGTCCATCGTGTCCAAAAGCTTCATCATATGTTGGAAATAATGGTCAGCTGTACAGTCTTACTCCAGTTTAAACATGAGAACCTCTTCCCTTTGACACAGTAATTATTTCATTTTTACTTCTTACTTTTTATATAGCAGTAACAAATAGACTTTCTTTGATAGTGGTAATGAATTTTCCAAAGAATGTAACTTGTTGATTCATATTATTCTAGAACTTGCCTGAAATACTACAAAGAAAACCCTCTAAATGAGAAGCATGTGTTTCAACTGCCAGTCAGACCAGCCCTTGTCAAGAAGTTCTATCAGAAGTAAGATCAGCTCCCATGTTTGCAGCACTAAAATTGAGGTTGTGAGCTCAGATCTGAGTACCTGACTCCATTTTGACATTTTTTGATTGTTCTCTCAGTGATCACCCAGAAATATGGAAGGTGGACATAAGCAGTGGGCATGGACAGAAGGAAGTTAAAACAACGTGGCAAGTCAGTACCAGTCCTCCTGTTGAGCATATGACAGCAAACAGTACAGGTAAGGAACGCTTGCCGTGACATGAAATGATGAAGGTGCACATTTCAAACCACATTCAGTTTCTATACTGGGTTCAGCGGGTCTGTACTTTTTCTTATATCTTCCGCAGAACCGAAACCATGTTTGGTCTTTTGTTAAGAACATGAGAGGGAACCTATGGAATTTGGAAGATTCCCAGAAAGCAGTGACCTTCTGCCTTTTTACTTCCGCTGAGTTATGTTTTCAGAGCTAAAATGACAGGAGGGTTCTAAATATGATTGATTATCTAGTGTCCTCTACAGTACGTTATCACTTCTAAAATCTTTGCCAGTGTACCTGTGAGTGACTTTGAAGAGAAACTCAGTGGTCGCTGGATGCTGGCCTCTAGTCTGGGAAGCAAACGGGTGCTGAGGAGAGAAGACATGACTTGCTTCATAAAATCAAACATAGAATAAGTGAAAATGCACGAAGACAGGGAAGAATTGAGAACGTAGAGAAGTGTCTGGGGTGGGACTGAGGAGTAATGCTTTGGTAAAGCTTTCCTGCCCTCCTCAGTGTTTTTCATGAAGACCCTCCTTCACGAAAACTTAGCTTCAGAGCCTGGTTTCAAAACTGCTACACGAAGTAATCTCTACAATTGCTCCTTCTGAAAAGCCTGGCTAATCAAACCTCTTGTCTGTGCAGGTCTCCTTTCTGATTCTACACTTAATGGAAGCAATGAAGACAGAATGTATTTTGTTACAGTGACTGAGTGCAGCCAGGTGCATTTCACCTGAATGCATGTTGCTCTGCAGGCAGGCTCTGGAAAGGTACAGTACAGGGGAAGGTTCAGTGTTACCTGTGTGAAAACTGTGCTTTGAGACATTCTGGCATTTGAAGAACAGCTCGTCTTACTGAGCTGCTTGCTTTAGGCTGCTCGAAGTGTGAGATGCAGCCCTAACTTATCTGTACCTCCCCAGCTGGTGTGTGAGCGTTGTGCAGCTATGGATGTACGGTATAATTACTTCGAACATACAGTAGCGATTGGGGTTCATAACCTTTATAAACATTCAATAAAGTTCTGCACTTTGGGGTTATAAATTTTATTTTTGCTTATTGAGGATGCAAACAGACACTGTTCAAAGTATCGATCATTTCAAGCCAACAAAACAGCAGTATTATCACGGTGTTTCAGTATCAAGTGATGTTTCATCACTCAGCTGCTCCTCCAGGTCATCGTGAACTTCCAGCTGTTTGGTTTTCTCCATCCCTGTGTTCCTACTCTGGAGTATTCTTGGATCTCTGCTGCTCATACTCAGTTTTTCTCTCGATGCAAAGTGAATTAATTGCTTTAGTGGTGTTGTCACACACACTTTGGCATCATTTTCTGAAATCCTCGGTGTAGCTGGGCAGGCGCAGCCGCTGAGGCGCGTTGGGTTAATTCCTGGCAGTTACACGGGGCTGCGCAGTGATGAGCTGCTGTCTGCAGCCTTTTGGTAGCTCAGTTACAGAATGTGATACATGCTGATGAAGCAAGTTGTGCAGTGGTGTGAAGTAAACCTTGTTCCCTATTTAAAAAACACCTAGAGAGAAAGGTTCTTTGGTTTGAATCTGGCACAGCAGTTGCCATCTTTGAATCAACTCAACTAACTCTACTCCACACCTAGATAGTAAGGCATATCTTACCCTAACTCTTAGACATGAAATAAGTTTAATTTAATTTAAATATTTAAGCAATGATCTTGGAATACTTAAATCCCTTTCCGTGTTAAAATTGTGTTTGTTTCTCATCAAATAGCAGCGATGTGAAAAGTATAATGATGAACAGGCTGAAAACAGAATTTTCAAATAACTTTTAATCACTTGAAATTTGTACTGGCAACGTCAGAATTGCTTTAATCTTAGCTAACTGTTGTAAATAATAGCTATCAAAATATCAAGAAACATAAAATCTACTTAAAATTTATAGAAAATGATGCGGAAAGAAAATATACTTTGGGTTTTGATAACATTTCTAAATTATTTTTTGAGACTTGAGTAGAAAAACTTAGAAGCAGGGCTGTGTGGACAGGTAAAATAATATTTCACCTTTACAATCGTATAAAAAGAGGCATTTGTGGTGAGCTTAATACAGTGCAGCTGGCTTACTACATTGCGTTTATTATGCAAAATGAAGGGGGTGTGTGCACTTTCAGCTGTGGCTTTGGAGGAAGAACAGTAGTAGGACAACACTGATGAGAATGCAGAGCATGAAAATTGTAGGAAGAACAATCTCTGTCACCATTTCCATATGAGTAATCAAGGAATCTGGAACGTGAGAAATGAGTAATATGTAAGAAACATCGCTGTCAGGAACGCTCTCATTGTTAGTTAGAGATAACATGGGTTAAGGATTGGCTTTGGAACATTAATGGTGAAAATTATTTTGTCAAATGTTGACATTGACATAAACTTCAAATAAAAACAAACCAAACATTTTTGTAGCTCCGTAAAGGCTGGAACATACCCATGACATGTTTTCTTCTTTTTCTGTTTCCACGGTAAATTTCTCAGTGCTCAAAGGGCTGCAAAAATTCTCTTTACTGCTAGTTAGCTTCAGCCCATGAGCAGAATTCTACTGTTCCTTTAATTTAATTTTTTTTAATTTTTTTTTTTTTTGGTTAAGGAAAGGATAGGAAATTGTCAAAAAAAAGTCCTTGATTAGCACTTTAGCCTTTTGAGAACTGTTTTGCAGCTCTTTGAAAAATTAAATGGATTTAATTTAGTAGCTTTTTGCTCCAGAGATGATCCTCAGAGCATTCGGTACACACCTAATTCACGTGGAACATATCACCCAGCAACTGAGCTAAGGAGGATGAACTTCAGGTGACAGCTTTGAGGGCTTTACACCGTGTGCAGTTTTACCTCACCCTTCTCATGTGAATTTACAATAGCTGTTTCATCTTTCTGAAAGCTTCAGAAATCCGCCCTGTACGCTCTCCTCCCGGCTCAGCGACTGTGAAGGGTTCAGAGCTGCACTGGGCAGGTCTAGAGTGTCGCTGCTCATCCTGACACTGGTGGAAGTGCAGGCAGAGTGCTGTGGTCGTGTACGTGGAAGCAGCTGCTGTGACTTGCGCTGTTTCCAGGAGTATGAAAGGGCAGAAGGGTGGCTGAACGCTGCCTTATGCTTGTGCTTAGCCTGCTTTGGTAGAGTAGTTTTATGGAGAAGTCAAACACTGGAGAGATTTCGTCTGCCTGGTTGTTGTGATTGGTCTGGTTTTCTTGCGTGTCTGAAGGAGCATTTAGCCCTTTTGTTACTTCAAGGAAACTACTGTTATCCCAAGCCTTAATTTTAAATAGGAACTCTGCAAGTTTTATATTCCTTTAACACCCTGGGCTGACCTGTTTAGCTGCAGTGGTTTTAGTTGGAGAGATTAAAGACGTTTCACTTCGGAGGCTGTTGCATTTTATAGAACAAAGCAGAAGAAACATCGTTACCTGTATCAAGGAGCTGCTGTGTGATAGAGCAGGTGTCCATGGCCTTCTGGTGCCATTTCTCCACCTGCGGAGACGGACACGCAGCAGTTCCATTAGACTGTAACGTTCTGTCTTGCTCACAGCAGCCTCTTCTCGATCCCTGAACATTTGTCCGCTACAATTCACCCCGAAGTATTTTACTCTGTTAATACATAACTTTCTGAAGGTTCCTTTGCATCTTTGTGATTTTTATTGCAATGCATTTTAGTTTAATAAAAAATAATAAAGAAGGAAGTATTCCATGTTGTATTCCAGGTAAGTAGCATGCCTGTGTGATATTCTGCATCGAAATCTGGCTGAGCGCTGGTGCGTGGTGATTCAGGAATTCAGTTAATGTTTGCAGAATGCCTTGGAAACAGTAACTGAGGCTGTTTTCCCCTCTTTCTGTCTACAGAGGCATGTGTATGTGACACATCCCTAAGTTACAGAACGGAGATGTCCAATTTCATGTACCATATTCATGCACATTGTTTCATGAGATTCAGTGTGATGGTTTTCCATACATTGCATAAAAAAACCTGGTGCAATTGACATTACCTCTCTTGGATCTGGGAATCCATTTGCACTGATAATGTTCTTATAGTAGTCAACAGATGCCTTTGGGTATCGTGGTTTGTTCTTGTTTTTAAAATCAATGTAATACAATCCAAATCTTTCAGAGAAACCTCTGTTCCATTCAAATTTATCCAGCAGGGACCAGGCAGTGTAGCCTTTTACATTAACACCGTCGTTCAGAGCTGTAAGCAGAACACAAATTACTCTGTTAAACTTGTTGTCTGCGTTGTCTCCCTTAAAGTACGGTAGCAGAAAGAGGTGGGGGGGGGATGGGGGCCGGAGGAACAGTCTAGAAAAATGTCAGGGGAGAAGGAAATTTAGATCCTTTGAAAATGTTGCCTTCAGCTTAGAGGTACTATGGGCTCCATGAGCATGGCAGTTAGGTGCAGCTTCTCCTTTCTGTGGAAACTTTCTATCGCAGTACCGAGCTAGGGCAGGTTGTTGGGTTTATTAGCATGAGTACGTTTGGCAGGTTGTGTCAGTTTTTTTACTAGTCTAGTTTGCTGTCCAGTCCAATCTGAGAGTATTTATTTCTCTGTGACGCAAATTATACGAGTTTGAAAAAGTGAAAAACATTTCAAAAGTTACCTTTGAGCATTTCATTGATATATCCTTTCAGATAGTCTATCCTCCATTCGTCACACAGCTGAGTGCACTGCACCTTTTCAGACACTCCATTCTCTGTCACATAAATGAGAGGGTTCCCATACTGCGTCTGCAAACAGAGATGTGTTCAGACTGGGTCCTGTAAGTAAAACAATTCCGTTTTGGCAGAACATGAAGTTCTTAGTAAAATGCTTTAAAACTCATTTTCTAGATTCACTTAGTTACCTTTAGTAAGAAAAAACTATTTTAAAAATTACTGAATTCTCTAGCTGGGAACTGAAGTGGTTTTCCAGTTCGAGTAGATAAATATACAGGTGAAACTGTTGGAAATCTGTCCTGGTAGCAGAAGTGGAGCTCCTGCACTTAACCAGACGTTTTGTTCACTTAATTTTAACAATTTACTCTGCAATCACCTTAATGAAGTTGAGTAATCTTCTGAAACCCCAAGGCACAGAATACAACCAGCCGGAGCCTGGAGCTGGCCATTTTGGGTCCACCAGTTCTGCCAAATCGTGGTCAGTGTGGTAGCTGGGAGCTCGTAGGAAGGGAAGGCTCTTCTGTGCGACATAGCGCGTGGTGAAGTGGCCTATTCCCAGGAAGTCCGACGTGCCTTTGATGTAGCTCTTCTCTTGCGCGGAGAAAGTTGGTAGCCTCGATGTCTCCAGGCCCTGCTGGGCACTCTTCCTACCTGTCAAAATATAGGAAACGTATTTCTGTGTGGCACAGAACCTTGTTTTCTTTAAGTCACAATCAAGAGACATGGTTTCCTGAACTTAGTGTAGAGGACAGCTTAGCTGGAGTGCATTCTCCCTGAGATGAAACAATCTTTCTTCCTGCTGGTTTGCAGAAGTAGCTCGGGCAGGGTGCATGGAGCACAGTGAATTTCCATGCTGCTTTTTCCAAAGAGCAAGGATATGTGGGGTGACGGGAAAGGTACTTTGCTGCTAGGCACATTGCTCATCTTCTTCATTCTGTGAAACAAAGATGGTAGGACTCTAGAAATGCAAGCTGTTAGTGATGGAAGACTGTGCAGGTTCTTTGTGCTTAGGTGGAAAATCCCGAAAATGTCTAACTCCTGCCTTGGTTAGGCCACCGAAAGCAGACTGCTGCTGAGAAGTCACTTGCTTCCTTTCTGGTCCCACACTGGGGCGCTCAGATACGCAGCTGTTGAGCTCAACAGCACTTCAACATTTCAGTTCTGATTGTCCCCCAGCTCCTCGGGGGACGTGTCTAGCCCATATTGCTTAGCCCGGTCTCACCTGTGTCCTCACGTTCTGGCTGAAGAACATGTTGGTCAGGGGCTGTCCACCGGAATGTGCTGTAAGCGTGTAACTCGTTGGTTACAGGGGCTTCCTGAGGCTTACCTATGTAACTCTTCATCACTTCTGGATAGTCTCCTCTGTAAATTGGGTTTGCAAACCATCCCAGATGGAACTGTATGTATCTTTCAGCAGCGTCCACGTCTGCCTGGCTGTGGGGATCCACAGGTTCACCCCAGCCACTGGTTAGAGAAATTCCAACCATGCCTGAAGAACAAAGCACAGTTCTGCAGTTTATGCATAATCATTGAGCCCTTGATGGAAGTAAAAGGGTAATTACAGAACGAATGCTTATTACCTTGCTGCTCGCTCCGCCATGTGGTGTTGTAAGAGTGCCATACCTTCGCGTGAGTCTGTAAGTACATTAAAAACCATACGCACATTTCAACTTGCATCGTGGGCAGCAGAGGAAGGTAGTGAAGGCAGTTTCTGTGAGAACTGCCTGTGCCGAAGGCGCTCTCAAAATGTGGGTTCGTTTCACTAGACCAGGATTTTACTCCTTGTTTCTAAGGTAACCTGGAGGTTTTCTTATCCAACCAGTTTTACAGTATTTTTCAGAGGGACATTTAAATTACCAGGAACACCTAAGCTGTGGCAACAAAGTGTCCCAACCAGAACCTTCCATTGCAGGCTCCACCCAGTGGAGTGGTCTGAAATCAGTTGCCTCAGCTCCTGAATAGATTTGACGTGCCAGCTGGAAGTGACATCATTACAAACCTGTATTTCTGTGTGGAGAGCAGGATGAAAAGCTTAATCAGTCTGCTAAAAATTCTCGGTTCAGACAATTTGAAATACCATTCTAGTCTTACTTTAATGATATGGTGTGCTGCTCTGTATGCTCCACATCCACCGAGCTTCAGTCCCGGCGCATGCTCTCCTGTTTCATAACCTTTTTCAGCAACTGCCTGGTAAGACATGGAATTAGTCATCCTTCGAACAGCACAGCGAATTAATTTGCTAATATCTATGGATTTAGACTGCACAGGATCTGTCTCGATCTCTCCATCCTTTCCAGCCCCCTTTTTCCTTCTCCTGCCCTTGGCTTCCATCTCCTATCATGCTGCTTCGCCTTAGCTCACTGGAAGCAGTGTGTTGTTGACCAGCCAGAGTGGGCTGCCTGCCAGCTTGCTATTCCATGGTGTGATGCCCTTCATGCATTTCACGGCCTTTCTGATTTCTGTGCCCGTTTTCTCTCCAGCTGATGGTTTTTCAAAACTTCACTGGAATTTCATGCGTCTTGAAACTCTGTCTTGGTTGGGACTGGCCACTGAGATTTTGGGGCACAAAGGTTAATTACAGAAAACAACTTACCTACCAACCTATCTATCTATAATTTTAAGGTACAGTTTCTAACCTACTTTCCTGCAGTAAAGTCCCTTCCACAGAATGTTGGGAGCAGACCTGTGCTGCTGAAGTGACTGGCAGGAAGGCATCGATAACATACCCACGGGTTGCTGAAAGTGATCCAGTGTTTCACGCGATCGCCAAACCTCTCGAAGCACAGATTGGCATAGTCATTAAAATAATCTATCATGCTTATGTTTTGCCAGCCACCATACTTTTCTTGGAGAACCTTTCAAGATAAGAATATAAAGAAACAGGAATGTTGTTTAAGGTTCAGTTTCTTACTAACAAAATATTTTTTTCTTTAGAGCTACTGAAATATAAATAATAGAACAATGTGTATAAAATGCAAATGAGTAGAAAATAATTATACACACTTAAAAGCATGCAGGCATCTTTAAACATTTTTCTGATGTGCGTGTAGTCCTTAAATGTAGAAACAAATTTCCTATCAGAGACATTTACATGAGACATTTCACCAACTTTTCTCACCTGTGGAAGATCCCAGTGGTAGAGGCTCACAATAGGGATGATGTTGCTTTCCAGAAGGCTGTTAATTGTGTCGTTGTAGAACTGTATTCCTTTCTCATTCAGTTGTTCTGCTGAATAAACACATGGACAAGAAATTATCTGGAATGTTTTCCAAATAACTGAGAAATCTAAAAAATGTAACTGGGAATCTTTACATTGCAGTGATGGGCGCACTGCAGTGAATGTGTCTTTGTTAAAATCTGGACTGCAGGCAGAGAAACACGTCTGTGTAACAGGAATGTCAGACAGCTGTGGTTACTCAGAGGTAAAGTTGTCCATCGAAACTGGTCAGGACGTTGTGCTTACTTTTGATGCCAGTGGGCATAATCCGAGGCCATGAGAGAGAGAGCAGGTAGTGATGAACTTTAAGCTCCTTCAGTAACTGGATGTCATCCTATGAAAAGAAAATCCAATTAGTAAATCTCATATCCAAGCAGAATAACTCTTCGGTTATTCATCTGTCTTAAATAGTTCTGAATGTAGAAAACCTTAAAAAAAATAAGAGCACAAAAGTGTTCCAGCAGTTATCTCTTGCATTTGCTTTGTGATGATGGCTCTTTCCACTTTGTGTATTTCCTCCATCACTATTATTTCTCTTGATTCTCTAAAGAAGTCTTGCAATGTGCTGTGTTAATGACCTTGGAAGCTGAAGGGCTTCACTGTCAGATTTAGGACAGAAGGATGAGCTGAGGTGTTTTGCAACACAATTACACATGCATGTATTGTAATGTATTTTAAAAAACCCGTATCTTCAGTATTAAGTATGAGCTGATGACACATGAGCTGGGGCAGAGAGAATTCTGATGGTGGCAGTGGTTAGAGTACTGTTATATCAAAGAGGGGCTTCAGGCTGACCACGCGTAAATGGAACAGAAGTTTTAGAAACTGGCTCAAAATACAGCTCCAGAGTAGTCAGTAAATGTTGAAGTACTGTAATTTATCCCAGAATCTCTCAAAAATAAGTCCCGTGGTCATCATTTCCGTATCTTCTGATGCAACAGCCCAGCTTCAATCTGTTTCTTTCAAGCTTTTACTTGCTTGAGAGAGGCCAACTGAAATCTCTCCTGCATTTTCCTGTTTTATGATAGTAGGACATCCCAAGTAATTGCTTTCTTTCCTCTTAATTCTTGCTGAGACCTCTGGCTCTCCCTTGGATTTCATATATGTGGGGAACCTCACTGGACTCTGACTTACAGTCACACTAGTTGGAATTCCAGTTATGCTTATCACAGTCATTTGGATCCCTCTTGCTGTGTGTCTGCCTTTCCTCTAGGACAATAGTTCCAAAGTCATCTTTGATAGCTTTAAACTTGTTGGTAAAGCAGTCTGCGTTCATTTATTTGCTCACCATTCCAAAAATATGGAAAGCATTCAGATTAAGTTTTCAAGCATCTGATAGCTTTATTATTCTTAAGTATACATAGAAAACCTTTAAAGCTGCTCAATTACAAAATCTGTTTTTCATTTCATTCAAAGCTCAAATCCACTTTTTGGTTTTGTTTACAATTTGGAATATTTCTTTGGACACAAATCTTGAAAAACTGAGACGTATTTGGGAAATGCTGTGCTATTATGCGTTCTATGAGATTATCAGGAAAGATTTTTTTTGAGCTGTTTGAAAATACCAGCCCTTGGCTTCATAAGTTGAGGTAGGAATGCAGCTGTAGAGCAACTAAAACATTCCATCTTTGCTGAAAAAATCTGAATCATGAAATGGCTCCAGAATGTTTCTAGAGGGATAGTTCCTCCTTCACGATACCTTAACTTTGTGGTAGCCATCACACGCTGCATCTCCTGTTTCATCTCTAAACACTTTCCCTTTCGTGTGAGTAAAAGCATCCCAGACACTCGGTCCTTTCCCGTCCTCGTCCCAGGCCCCTTCAGTCTGGTAGGCAGAACTTCCAACGCCCCACAAAAACCCTGAGGGTAGAAAGAAGCAAGTTACAGTTTACACACTTTGCTGCCCAACGGGTCCTCTGTACGAAATCTGCACATGAGGAGTGTCTGGTGCACCTGCACGCTCGCTGGGTGTGAGGCCAGGGAGCGCGGCGTGGAAGGTCACCGGTGCGTAACAAGGCGCTGTCTGAAGGTGAGCTGTGGGGTGAAGGTGTGTCCCTCTGTGGTGCCCTGGAGGGGGATCTCTTTCTTTTGCATACTGAGCCGTGTTACTGTTATCTCACAGCGCTGAAGCAGGGCACTGATGGGATGACAGAAGCGCTAACTTTCAGGAAAAATGAGGTTTGTGCATTATTTCTGTCTGCTGCTTTTGATGTTCTTAGTGATTACAAGTTTAGCTGTTGTTATGGAAAATATATATAGAGATTCTGGATTTTGTCCAAGTATTGTGCAGAAGGACATCATTAACCCATTTTATTAGCCTCTTAAAAAATTGAGCACAAGTCCCAGGCAGTGCCTGTTATCTTTTTTGGTTTTGCTTTTGGCTGAATGAAATGTGAGCTTGTATGCTGAAGGAAGGACAAGCTTTCGGAGAGCAGTACTGACTAGTGAGTTTGATATACTGAACAGCGTGGAACAAAGCCAACACAATGATTTCACTCATTAATTTCTGAAGTCAGTTGTATGATAGAGAATATCTTTAGTTTGTAGTTTTTCATCAGTTGTAGATAATTTATCAAAAAGGAGAAGAGTCCTGAGGTTTGGTACCCAGTGCATCTTACTGGATCACAGACATGAAAGGGAGCTCTGGGTATGAAGCATTCACCTGCTAACGTTTACTCTGAGTGTGCTGTGTTAAATGACTGCATGAAGTGCAGGGCTTCGTGAATCCTTGTGTTCCCAGGGCTCAGTGCTGAAGATGGCATGAAATATCTCAGCCATCTCCCTGGAAGGACAAGGAAAAACCTTTGATAGCTCGTTTTTGTGTGAACACACGGGTTGATCTAGAGAGTTATAAAAGCCACAGTCGGCTGTAGCTGAAGAGTACCGGTTGGAAAAGTGCCATAGTAGAAGGAGCCAGGGTTGTTCTTTGTCCACTGGAAATCCTCAGCTGTGTTCAGACGTGGTGCCAGCACAAGCACATACCATATTCTCAACACGTAAGCTTTCATCACTTTTAATTTTGCTCTGCAAGGTGTTATCTCCAAGTTCCCACCTGGCAAAACAGAACAGCATTGTCACGTATTGTCCCTCTGCAAAGGGGGTTTATGCTGATCAAAAGAGAGAAGCTTGTTTCTGATGCTGAGTGGGTATGACTTGGATTGAAGGCTGAAAGGAATGCCTGGGCTGAGTGGAAGGTGCAGAGATGCAGCTAAGCAGGGTGATGAGAATGAGAGAAGAATGAAGTGTGAAATCATCGCTATTGGAGGTGCTGCCTGCAGATTTTCCGTGACATTATTTATCTTTTCTTTAGATAACGTTATGCATCTTTTCTTTACGGCTCTACACAGTTGTAACTCTGACTCATATTTTGAGTAACTGCACTGGAGCTAGGAGCAACAGTTGAATCAAAACCAGGATATCTTTTTGCTCTTTCATGTGATAGCTGCATTAAGAATAATTTCAGTACTTCAAGAATTGTTCAAGCACGCTACTGCCATGGTGCATGTTATACAAGAAGCACATTTTTAAACAAACTTACAGCTGTCAACACCCCAAACTGAAGAAAATAGCCTTAGTTCATGTACAACCGTAATGGAATGTTCTCTCGATTAATTTTCATTTCTAATGAACACATGCTATTTTGGAACTCTTCTTTGCTCTATTTTCTGGCACATACTTTTAAAAATGCAGAAGAAGAAACAGCTATTCAACTACTAGAAGAAGATTCCAGTTTAGTTGGTAGGGCAGTTCCTGTAAGACACCCTGCCAACCCTCTTGTTCTGCAGATGCCACATTATCTTCCACCCTGAGTTATTTTCATCTCCCCCCATTTCTGGCTTACCTCGTGTTCTCCTCAGTGGACGTGCCCCAGCTGTGAGATTCCCCTGAACTGCCAGAGATTTACCAGGGCGTTTGGAGTACATTTACTTTCCTGGAATAACTGCACAGAATTAATTCAACTGCCACAAAAACTCAGGAGAAACATCTAGTTGAAAACAGCATTTTGTTGACTTACAGCCAAAACAAAACAGAACAATCCTTTTGTATTTGCAGTCATTGCTGCAGGAAAAGGTTTAGCTTAACCATACGAATCCTTTAGCAATGAGATGTTTTCTGCTGTAAGCAGAATTAGCTTTCTGAGTGATCTGTACGTTCATACGTATTTGGCCTTGCTCTTGAACAAAGCATTTGTGGAGATTTTTCTCCTGGTGTACCTGTCTGTCCCAGATGGTATTTGTCAAGAGACTCAAACAGGAGATCTTGTGAGAACAAGAGTTTTATTTTTACCTGGAATAATATTGCAGCAGAGATTTAGAAGGCAGCCTTGAAAAATAAAATGCTTTTTCATATCTCTTATTTCTAGAGGCATACCTTATGGTGAAGTCTTTGCTAAAACACAGCTCTCCAGCCCGTTCAGCTCGAGCTGTAGCTGCTCATTCTTTCAGTTCAGTGGGTTCTCACTCGGTGCTCCTCGTGGATACTCTCTAGGCTGCTGTGCCTCAGTGAGTAAATCAGGCTTCTATGCCTCGTTTTCCTTGCCTACCACCTGGGAAAGGCTTTGATTGCTAGAAAGAAAGATTTTTGTAAGAGTAAGGTATACTTTTGATACCTATGGATGCCTTTCCATTGTATTAATTGAGGGTCTTGTAAATATGTGCTACCTACTGTCAAGAATCTTCTGAAGAGGACCAGAACTGAGGGAATATTTGAGTTTATGTTCGCCAGGATAAAGTTTTAGCTGCTTCATGTAGGTAAATAGCAGAAATCCCTCGAGTGTAAGTGATGAGTCCTGAAGTCATTGCTACCACGCCTTCAAATCCATGTAGTGACATCACAGGCTGGAGAAGAACACTTTATTCCTCAATGAAATGAAATTAGCAGAGAAATGAGAAATTTCATCAAAGAAAATGGTAACTGGCCTGTCAAAGCAAATCAGAGTCTCCAAGTGAGAGGTAATTTGTTAGAAGGAAGAGATCAGCTCACTCCAGCTTGGGAAGGGTAGAACTGAATATGCATGACAGATATCTGCAAAAATCGATCAGCTGTAGCAGCTGGGGTGCCTCACCGAGGGGGTTCTGTCTGCAAAGTGCAAACTAAAACGTGAGGCGGAGGCATAAAGGACTGATGCATATGTGCCAGGAGAGGACTTAGAGCAACTTGGCTGAAACCAAGGAAATGAAGAGCTTTTAGGTGTGCTTTTAGTGTCAGTCAGCTGTTGCGCTGCTCAAAGCAAATTTCACATTTGCTCTTAGGTAGCCCACAGATGTGACAGTCAATATCCGAACACCTGAGCTGCGACAGCAAATGTCATGCCATCTCTGCCAGACATAATTTGACTGTAATTAATAAAACCTGTGCAGATGGGGCCGAGGAAACCACATATGAAGTGAACATTCACTGGCAGCTTTCTGGGACACATGAGCAGAGTGTCCTTCCCGGTGCAGCCTTTACACGCCTCTTCCACCACTGGTCTTTGCTTTGTTTTTCCGGTTTCTGCCGTGTAAATCAGAGGTGCAGAACAGGGCCGCCTGCTGGTGCAGGGCTCGTCCTGCAGCTGCGGAGGCTGCGTGGCTGGGGTTGGGTCGGAGTGCAGCAACTGCCCTTGAAGTAGAGGCTGAGCTGGTGGAAATTATGTTCGCAGTGCTTTTAAATGTATGTTTTTAAAGTTGGGTTACGGAGGGATCTCTCTGGTGATGTAAAATTGCATGCACTCTATAGCTTGTGAGAGCTGGGCTTGTAATACCAAATATCTTTTCAAGCTTATGGATACAAGGAAAGATGGTGAAATGAGCAAGCTCGTTGTTAGGGCTGGCTGGGCTCAAAACCTGTGGTTTCAGGAGTTGCTGCTCACCCAGCTTTCAGGAGTGAGTTCTCTCCCTTGAATGCTGCAGCCCCGATTTCCTAACCAAAGAGCAGCCCTGAAGGTAGCTGCTCTGGTAAGGGAGGCCTGGGGCAGGGCAGAGACACTGCAGGGGGAGGCTCTGGCCAGCATTTGGTACAAGACGTGTGAACCCTTAACCAACTGCCCTAAGGAAAGTGGTTCTGTAAGAAAGGGATCTGCAGGGGAAGCAGCTCCAGGGAGCTGGGTGGTTTTTTTTCCTCTTGCAGTACATCCATGTGTCTGCCCAGCACTTGGGCTTTCTGTGGGTGGGTGACTCATGGCATGGAACCTGCTAGTCCAGGCCTTGGAAGCTATACAGGCTGTAAGAAAATTCCTATTTATTTATTTACTTGGTTTTGTATGTTTGTATGTTATTGGTGCCCTCTCGTGGTCAGTTTCACAAAGGAGAATGAAAAAACATTTCCTGGTAGCCTAAAATAAATAATAACAGTGTAGCTGATACACTGCTTGTGGTCAGAGAGATGAAAAATTCCATCTGAAGCCACAGAGGGAATTTTGTCGGCAGTCCTCCATCCGTCCATGCAGGCTTCTCTCTCCACTTGCTTACCATCCTGCTCGTCAGAGTGGAGCATGCTGAAGGTGATCCTTGGAAATCAACCAGCTAATGCACTCTGTGGCTTATAGAGCACATGAAGACCAGTGTTGCATACACAGGTCAGCCCACTGCAGGTGCTTACGGCGCATTGAGCATGTGCCCCACGTTTGTCGTGCTGTCTCTCCAGCAGGAGGTAGTTGGGGCCGTGTCTTGCAGCACTGTGTGATGCTGGAGTCCTTAGGCTGGTTAAGGCTGTGCATTAGTCATCTCTTGTTACATTAATTTACACCTAAAACCACAGCAGAACCAAGGCTCTGGCATGCCAGGAGTCAGACAGTGGGAGCAAACAAAGACAGATCACCCCGCTTCACAGATGAGGAGCTGAGGCCTCGGAAATGCGACAGAAATCACAGATGGAGCTTGTATCAGAGGCAGGACTGAACTCAGGTCTGTTGGCCCTCTGCCCAGCTGGCCTGCATCCTCAGGGACGTGCTCACACGTCACTGGAGTCACTTGCGGGTTGTCACCAACTGCAGTGGTCGGGAGCAAGCCCTCGGGCCCTTGGTGTGTACGGAACTGTGACCCTTTCGAACCGCGTTTAATAGTGGCTGCTAGAAGCAGAATGCTGTTCCACCTCATGAGCTGGACTTACATGAGTTTTCTTCTCTTAACACAAACTTAACACAATCTTATTCTGTGATGTTTTTTTTTCCCAGTTTCCTGAATAAAAACTCAACTTTCTAAAAGAAAAAAAAAAAAGTCATGAGATATTTACATTGCTACAGCTTGGTCATTTTTTCCTTGTTTCATCTTGGAAAAGTTTTATTAGCAGCAGTTTTAAAATGTGCCAGAAACACATCAAGGCTATAAAATCTTTTATTTTGTTTTATTGGTGAGTAAAAAGAATGTTAAAAAAATGTACTCAGTGGAGTCTGTCCAGATTTGCCCTGTGACTGCAATAAAACAACCTGGAAAGTGGGTTATGCAACTGGCTTACTCCAGCGTGCCATGCAGCCAGGAAGAGTCGCGGCTGGCTGAGTTTGGGCTGACCTGCAGTTTATTGTCTGCAGCCTGGAGGGGGTCTTCACCTTGAGTGACGTACATATGTATGTATTGTCTGCCTGCAGACTTGCTATATTCAGACCACATCACACCAACTTTTGCAAAAACCCCTCTGTCTTACACCAGTTGACCCTTATTCTGTCCATTGATTTTCTACATGTGCTAAGCTTCATGTTGCAAGACCTCTCAACACCCAGACATGGAGTCACCCCTAACAGTGGGTACCAGGAAACTGCCGTTCGTTTGTTATCACTTTTAGCCCTAAGGTCTTCTGCATCCTGATGGTAACGAAGAAGCTGTTCCTAATTCCCTGACAGCTGTTCAGACAGCCAGACCATGTTATCCTTGTGCAACCGTAACCAGGTCTTTCCTATCTTCCATTCTTGCCAGTTGTACTCCCCAACCCTGAACAGGCCTTTTCTGTCTGTAATAAAAAGGATTTTTCTTTCAGAACAACCACAAAAACATGTAATTTTTCCAGTGTGTGGTCTCCTG
Organism: Alectura lathami; assembly: GCA_013399715.1. Taxonomy (NCBI): domain Eukaryota; kingdom Metazoa; phylum Chordata; class Aves; order Galliformes; family Megapodiidae; genus Alectura; species Alectura lathami. The sequence continues at coordinate 367,558 of VXAV01003215.1, forward strand.
CAGCTACCCTGAGATACTGGAGATTTTTCAAAATCAAAACAAAACCCATTTACAATTGTTCTTGGAGCAGGAACACTTGTGTAACTGTACTTGTATTTTTCTGTGTTACAAAATGACTTTCATTGCATTATATTAGCTGGTTTTGGAAACTGTTTGTCCAACACTCAGCTGTACTAATGGCCTGGACTTGCTGTTCAGAGAAAAACAGAAAATTTGAAGTAATTTAAATGAGGATGTCTTGCTTTGCCATCAACCATGTAGCTTTGACTTGAAGCAGTTGGAGGATCATAGCTGTTAACAGAGATATTCACAACTGTTCCTTATGCCTGAGTGCAAGCAAAAGGCAGAAAGGAGTGTTTGGAAATGTGGGAGATGCATTTTATTGCCTATACAAAAAGATCAAGAGCACTGATGAGTCATTTTGCTCTAAATGCCTGGTTTTGAACTTGTATACGTCCATATGCACAAACACACACACCAGGCTTGCCCGTTAACTTTAGAATTAAGTTGCCAACTTTTCCATGTTTAGAGCAATTTTTATTTCTGTGAAAATGCTTCTAGCCAGACTGGTACACTCTTGTTTGCACAGCTCTGCCCTTTACCCGGTGAAGCCTGGTGGACCTGACCTTGAGATATTCCTTTTCTCCAGCTCTTCGTGCTGCCAACTGACCCAGTCAGAAGCCTGCGTTCCCTTGGACTGCCGGGAGGCTCACCACCGCTTCCAGGGCATCTGGGTGCAATCTGCCGGTAGCCTTGGCTGGCACCATCAGCAGGATTGTACCATGCAACCAAAAAGAGGCACCAGATTTTATTTTTATTTTTTGGAAGATTTTGTATTTGATGTGATCCCTGAAATGAGATCAGGTAATGCTGAAACTTACACCATTTGTTTAGCAGTTGCTACAATCTTGTGAAAGCTAATGCTATTATATTTTATGCTCATGAGTGATTCTCAACAGCTGTTATCACAAACCACTTGTTTTACTGGGATAATTTCTGTAAAACCTAAACTATATGAGAACATCTTTGTGTTGCAAAAAAAAAAAAAAAAAAAAAAAAAGGATTGTAAGTATGGACAGGATGGGGTAAATCTGCAGAACCTATTGCAGTTGTACTAAACCCTCTAATTTTAAAGGCCTAAATTTCAAATAAGCCCCTAAATTGTATATTCTTAATAATGTTCCTTGATGAATGTGGAGAGATGCAGAGACTTCTCCCCTTTGTGGAACACTGTTCTCCCAAATGGTAAAAACTCACTAGATTTTACACTGATATATTCAAAGGTGTGTGTTGGATTTTGCATGCCCAATCCCACCGGGTGTGTAAAATCCCAGCACTGGTGGATAATAAATGACAGATGTTGCAGATACTCCTGGGTGCAATGAAGGTCAGTGAATCTGCTTCTAAAAATCAATTTTAATTTATCTTCTCCTGCTGACAGCTTCATACCAAGAGCTGGCCTCCATTTGATGTGAACGCTGAGAAGCTGCTGCAGGCCACTACTGATTGGAATTTGCTTGTATTACTTTAATTGCATGCTCTACCATCATCTGTTTGCAATCACAAAGAGGAAGCTTCTGAGGCTTGGGAATGAGAGAAAATGAAGTGTCTTGACAACTACAAAACACTGAGAACGCTTTTGGAGTTTTTCCCATCACTGTGAGTACGAACAAAAAGACACAGCTATATATTGTTTTCAAGTCCATCTTTACACTACACATATAACAGAAATACATAGAACAACAAGGAGTAGTGATAATTAACGGAGGTCCCCAAGCAATGTGTAAATGATAATTAGTGAGAGTTCATGAATTGTTTTGGAAGAAGTTGAATTAGTTCATTATTGAATTAGTTAAGCTAGCTCATTAGCAAAATCATACAAGTGCTCTCTGTGGATATTCAGCTTAGCTTATGAAACATAACATGGCATGCAGCGCTTCTGGCTGCCCAGCCACCCCTTGAACATCTGGCCTTCAGTGATGCCCTGGGCATTGTGTCACTAGTCCTTTCCGCATGCGGCAGGCAGACAGAACTGTGAGGAAGTGGCACCCTGACAGCTAAAGCCACAGAGCAGTTTTGCTTCTGCTCAGGTCTGGAGATTTGAGCTGGGAGAGAAAAGCTGCGAGCCTCGCCGAGCCACTAGCTGTGCTCCACGGAGAGGCAGCATTGCACAGCGTGGAAGGGGCTTGGGACAGCCGGGGGAGTGCCAGGCTGGCCCCGGGCTTGCTTCCTCGGTGCCTTCACCTGGGAAACGGCTGCAGTGCTGATCCCCACGCACTCTGCAGACCACTGTGAAATATGTAAGAACGTGCTAAATTCCTCAGTCTGTAACAGATTGCAAAGTGGAGCTTTCGTGTGTGCTTAAGGTGGAATATCTGTCCCAGTGCTTTGCTGTGTCACAGCCTCCCTTGTTGTTCTGGGGACAGATCCAAAGCTAAGTGAGAAGAAAGTCTCTAGGTAATTACAGCATGGCTTGGATGAGGTTCTGAAAGCCTTCGTCGCTTTGTGATGTGAAGGGTTAAAACTTAGGGAGCCTTTTATTTATTTATTTTTAATTTTAGACAGTGAGAAGGGGAATCACAGAAATAATTCATTGAAACGTTGCTGTGAATCAGAGAATGTACTTATTGAAGTTAAAAAAAAAAAAAGAAAAAAGCTGAGATTAATAAAGCTCAGAAAAAGCATAAGGAGATGTAATTAGAAGCTTTACAAGATTCCAGTTTTAAACTTGACCAGATGTTGGCAGTAAGGTGATTACACTCTGCAATTTGTACGTTATATAGTAACCATGGCAAATGTTACATCACCATAGCTTCCTAGGGCAGGTAGGTGAAGGAAGGTTGACTTCTGTTCCCCAGTGTATTAGCAAGTGTCTGTGCATTCCTTGGAGTGAGCAGATCAGTGGGTTCAGCTGAGAGCATCAGGCGGCTGGTGGTACAAACGATTCCCAGTCCCTCAATCAAGCTGAGGAAATGGGTGCTTCTAAACAGAGTTAAATGCTGGTACCAGACCTATGATTTTCTGTGGATTCTTAGCTTTAGTGATAATTTCTGTAAGAATGGAACCTCAGCAAGCTTTCAGTTCAGCACTCGTCTGCTTTCAGAGAGAAAGCATAATTCATCGTGTCGTGCTGCTGTACTCAGTCCTTCCCAACTTTCCCACCTGTAAAACAAGGCTGAAAATTCAGTCTTCCTTCCTGAGAGACTTAACTGCAAAATGCCTTGCGATCCTCTTGCCACAGCAACAAAATAATTGCATCAATTTCTTTGAGGATGTGGTAACTTTAATTTCCCTGCTGTGTTATACAACCCCCAGTGTTAGTGAGGTCTGTATCTGCAGTGGCACTGCCTGGTGCTGTTACAAACACTTTGCATTGGAGCTGTAGAGCTAATTCTGCTGAGGACTACCTGCGGGTGGGAGGGTGGCCTAACAGTCTCTGCTGCAGCATCTACTTCTGCCTTTGTAATTTAGGTTAAATTGCCTTAAACTAAAGGAGGTTACGGGGCGGGCAACTTACATTATGCATTAAGCACATACTTGTGAAAATGGAGCAGAAGATAGGATGGACAGCAATAGTTGTGGTTAGGGATGATATCTTCATGTTTTTTAAACTGTTTAGACTTTAAAATAGTTTTTCTTTAAAGGAAAAAGGCCATTCTAACTAGCAAATCTGACTGGATTGAACTCAGGTTGCAGGGGGGCTAGTTTTTCAGGTAGCTGCATCCTAGGATAATAATGGTGGTGTTTTTAAAGATGTTGCTAAGTGATATCTGAAGTCATGTTTGCTAACTTTCTTTTTACTATGTCACATCAAAAAAGAATGCTATTTACAGTCATTGCTGGAATACTTGAATTTGAAATAATCCAAGCTAACTTAGCGCATTAAAAAAAATAAAGCGACATTCTTTACCACAAATCTTCCAGTTATGCCAAAAAGACAAATTCCAGAATATATTTGTAATAATAATCATGCTAAAGCCTCCAGGCATGCCAAATTTCCAGTCTTGTGGATACAAACCGTAAGCATTGTGCGTTTTTCTTCCAGCCGTCAGATCCTCTCCTCTGAAGAACAGCCTGAGATAAGCAGAATGAACCAAGAGAGAGATCCTGATGGCTGTCGGATCAGTAAGTCTTATTTTTCTGAAATATTTCTAACATCTGCCTTTTCTTTAAGGCTATAATGTAAAACAAGCAGCATGACATAAGGAATCATAAATTGATTTCTCTGAAAGAGAGATGGTGCAGGTGGGATTGCAGGCTTGCACAAACTTGACAATTATATTTTTCAAAGGGTTTTCATACTGGTGGAACTGGAGGTAACATTTTTTTTTCTGTAAAGACAATGTCTCAAGAAGAAGAGTTACTTGATTTGTAGCTTAGATCTAAATCAAAAGGGTGGATGTAAATTGTCTTGTCTGTGGAAGAATGATTATGTAGTCTCTGAATTATTTAAGTTTATTTAAAACTTTGCTGATGGATGATTAACTGCTGGAAAACAAACAAACAAGCAAACAAAAAAAAACAGAACATCAGCACTGTTGTGTTCAAACAGTCTGACAAAAGAAGTTGTTAGTGTTTGTGCTAGCAGGTATGACTGCTCCTTGGTTTCAGATATATATACGTAATCTCATGCGTGTACAATTACACTTCTAAATAGGGGCATGGAAACAAAGGTAGGGATTTAATTATTTATTTATTTTGAGTACAAATTTGAGTGTGACTCTTCTAAATTCATGTGAACTAGGCATGATTTTATTCTAGTCTTACTGAGCTGCATTGCTTGGCCCCAGAGTGGGCCTTGCTTGTCATTTGACCAGGGGTCTTAGAAGGAAGTGCTGTAAACCACAGAAAACAACAAGGTTTGGAAGTGCTGTGGATGACCCTGAAAGGGAACAGATGGTTTCTCAAACACAAAACTCATGGCAATGGAAGTTTTGGAGCTCTCTCTCAGAAAAATGGGGTTTTGTTACCATCAGTTTGCTCAAAACAAGAATATATTATACACTGTATTGCATTCAGATGATCTCATACTAATGAAAACAATCTTGTGGGACCTCTGATTCTGATTAAGCACTTGGGCTGAGGGGACCCATGCTACCATCCTGCCTCATTGGCAGGGGTTTTGTCATGAGACATTTGTTATGTTTTTGAAGAAAATATTTCTGTGATAAGTGTTATATTAAAACCCACAAGGATGTGAATAATCCTGTATTCAGTGAAGAGTTTAAACTGCGTGCTATAAATAAAAGCAAGGCCACACATTGACTGAAAAAGGTAAAAAAAAAAAAAAAAAAAAAAAAAAAAGAAACACTCAATAGCTCTGTTCATCCTGCCCACTGAAGGGGTGAGGCCATGGGGAAAAATATATTTCAGTTATATCACACAGGAGAAGTGAGTTAGGACTGCACAAGGCAGCCTTAATTCTGGGATTTCCAGCCCTCGAATACTTGACTTTTCAACCTTAACATAGGTGGGTGGGGAAGCTATTATTATTTTTGTTTTATTTGTCATCCTACAGCTAAATTGCATTTGAAAGTACTTGGTGTTTTTAAATTTATTCTGCTAGTACATTCCATCTTCTTAGTCTCAGCTGCTGGTTCTTAAACTGAACTAGGAATGAAAAATTCTCCCTTAAAAGGATTATTTTTCTCATTGTGAAGTGAAGCTCTTAGCTGCCATCTTCATTTCTTTCTGGTCATAAAACTCCAGCCATCAGACAAAGATCAGCAAGTCTCCTGAAATGAATAGGCGCCCCAAGGAAAACTGAGCAGCCTCCAAAGCAATTGTACCGAGGTGACATCAGCGCTCAGATATTTTCTTCTTGGCTATTCCAACAACACTCAGTCAATAACGGGCCGCAGAGCCAGTACACACTGACTCTCTTTATTGCTCCCCCACTGGGAACGTGTCTCTTTGTCAGAGACCCGCTGGAAGTGGTGGCTCCAAAGCTGAACAGCTCTGTCCCACGCCGAAGGACTCGCCTTCAGACCCCGTGCAGCACCGCGCTGTCCTTCAGCCAGAGCTTGCGCAGTGAGCAGCGCCACCCTGAAATGCAGCCTTGTGACCCAGCGAGCTCTCTCTCACCATTAAAATCTGTGACTGCTGGTTATCAGCCTGGAGGTCAGCCTTGATCGCTCTGGAAGCTTCAGATACCTTTTCAGGGCTGTGTGACCGACCTGAGAATCACCCCTGACTTTGCTACTGACGCATTCTGCGAAGCTGCAGAAGTCATTGCGTCTGTGTTCAGGGTGGGTTATCGTGATCTCCACTTCAAAGTGCTGCGTGACTTAGAGATGAAAAATGTCCTCTAGCATTTAAGTATTTTAGCACTAAGCGTTACTGGTAACCTTCTAAACTCATTTATTCCTCTGGCACCACCTAAAGGAATTCTGGCACTATAATCCCTGCTTTACAAATGGGAAGTGGATGCACTGGGCAGGATAAGAGCTTGTTTAATGTTTTCTTAATGTAGGAGAGTGGGGTAGGAACCGAGGAATTCAGTGATGTTGTTGAGCTGGGACGTTCTAGCTATGCCGCTGCTCTCCCGAGTTGTGCCTTTTGGGGAGAAAGTAATTTTCCCCAGCCCTCCCCCATCTCCTCACTAATGTCTTTCCATGTAGGAATAATATTTGGGCTCTGACATCGTGCCTTCTGAAGTGGTTTCCATCTTGTTGTCCTCCTAAGAGAACTTTAACCTTTTTTGAATGATCATGTTAAGCTACATAAAATTTCAAATCCATAAAAAAACAAGTCGCCTTGTATTTACATGCCCTGCAGCAAAGCGTACCTTTAAGGAGGAAACATTGCTTCGCTGTGACTATCTGAATTTATTGGCTATTAGAAGTCTTACAGTATGCGCCTCGCGTTTTAGAACTCTGATTTCAAGCTTAATGTGGTCAGGAAATATAAAAATACATTTATTTATGTCATCTACTAAAAATCCCAACCTATGTTACTGCTGGTCTAACCAAACCTGTGTTTATGTTGGAGATGAATGATGGGCTTGTAGCTGCCTGTGTTTGTAGCCAGGCTGAATGGAATGATTCTGCAGCAGAACTGTGGTTTTTTTTTTTCTTTTTTTTTTTTTTTTTCTTTTTATTTACTGCATGTAGCAGCTATTTCCTTCCTCCCAGAGCCCACTGCCCAGTTCTCAAGGGCAGTGCAGCTGTCTGACTCCTATCAAGCTGTGTAGGTGGAGTGATGTGATTTATTGAAGGTCACCGAAATTGGGCAGATGCTTCTTTCCTACTGGTACCTCTTCACTGTTGCAAGCTTGGATTTGATTTACTTCTCCAAGTCTTTGTTGCCTGCACATCAGCAGTAACATTAGTGATATTTGCACAAGCTTTGTTTGTTATCGATACTTAAGAAAACAGCTTTGAATACAATCTCTGTTCAGACATTTGATAACCACAAGTTCCCACAGGATGCAAGATCCCATTCTACCCCTCCTGTAGTAGCTGCCAAAGGAGAAAAAGGATCAGGGTTGAGACATCTTCCTGGAAGACACAGGCTTTCAGTGTATGGTGTGCAGTTGTCCTGAACCGCCTCAACGTGTCATTGAAATGATGCACCGTAAGGTGCTGTCCACCTCGAAAACTGATTTCTTCAGTCTGTCCCTGAAGAGCTGGATGGTCTGTATTATTTCTGTACGCAGGATGGGAGCAGCTCACTGCTCTTCCACGATACAGAACACAGGAAGGGACTCTGAGCAGGCAGCGAGTCTGCCCACACCAACGTGCTCCATGGCATTTTCTTCTCAAGCAGCCTATATCTCTTCTGCGCTGTGCAGCTCAATGTGTATTAATATATGTCCCAATGGCAAGCTGCTTCCTAGAGCTTACAACCTTTTTTCACCTACCTGGCATGCAGTACGTAACCAAGCCAACTGAAGCTGGTTCTGCTGGTGTTCCACCAGATTCCCGCAGCCCTCCAGCAATTAATCTGGCGGGCTTTTAGACAAAATACACCTAAAAAGCATCCACTCCTTCCATCCCTTCTTCTGTGTCTCAAATGAATTTTTACAGCACGTTTTCAGAGGTCACAGGCACCGTACATGTATTGGACAGGAGGGCAGTAACTAGACAGTCTTGAGAGGTCCCTTCTAACCTCAGACATTCTACAGCCTCCCAGTTTTACTGATCATGCTTGACAGATTTCTGTGCAAGGATAAGAAGGTTCTCTTCATCATTAGAAATCCATCCAGAGGTCAAAAGGACTTGGAAATGGACAAGCTTTGCACTTTTGGACTCTGTTCTAAATTGAAAATGAGAAAAATGATTCAGTGGATGAAGCTATGGGAAGACTGTGAAAGGACTCAGAGGAGCTCTAAGAATCCTCTTGGAAAGAAAATGGGGTTTTCAGTCTTTAAGCAGACGTAATGCCTAATATTAGATCAAATATTGTAGGAAGAAAGCTTGTGTAAACATCGTCCTGTAAGAACCATGTAAATAAGCGACTTGTGTCTTTTTCAAAATGTAAGTGCCTAGCATTTTCCAGTGATGAGATTTACATCTCTGTAGCAAATTGCAGCTTCTGATATCAGGCTTTTCTGCCTCAATTTTGTTACACCGATCCTTCAGAAACAGCCCCAGAATCCAGCTGATTCTGTGACCCAAAGGCTGGGCAGAAGTGCCCTGCACAGTTAGTACCACATGCTTTTATGTAACAGGCACAAAGAACTCTTGTATCATTTTTCCAGTCAAGGGTCCCCTGATAAACAATTTGCAGGAGGACATTTCTCTATTGATCTGAAGTGACATATTGAGCAAACCGTATCAGGCAGCCTGAAGCAGCTTTCCTTCTGTTACCTTCCCCCGTTGAGCTTTATTTTTGTTTTTGGTACACTTGGACTCTTCCTGGGATGCAACAATACCCAGTGATCTCAGCTGACCTTTTATGTACCATCAGAAGCGGGTCTGGCTCCCCTGAGCCATGCATGCAGAGGTTTCTTGATGTAATTTCCTGGAACAGGTACAGCTGAGATGCTTTCATTGCTGTGACCGGCACTGCAATGGGCAAACCTTCTTGGCACCAAGACACTTAACCTTTTTGTTCAGTGAATTTCCCATCCTGTGTAGGTGGACAATGAATACTAATATGATGCGAATAATTTCCTTTTTAAATGTGAAGGCTCCCTGATTAAAAACACACTGTCCAGGAACTCTGGGTTTGTTCAGTTCCCATGGAACAGAACGCCCTTGTTGCCTTTGACTTTAGTGACTGCAGGAGCAAAATCTTAGTTTCAAATAGAATGTAATTAATGTTTTTTTTGTTTGTTTGTTTGTTTGTTTTTTCCTATGAAAAAATGGTGAATTACCAGCTTAGGATAGGAAGCGTAAAGAATACAAAAAAAAAAAAAAAATCCAGGAGGATCTGGGGAAAAATTGCAGAGAGGGGAAAACAAATGTTAAATGTCTTGCTTGAGAGAGTCCAGAAGTATGCCAGAAAATCAGACAGCGAGGTTGGTGGGTGGGTGGCATGGGACTTCTTTTGCTCCATGCAGGGGTAGCACTGATGGAAAGCCAAAACACGGTGCTTGGGAGAATGCTGGAACTTCCATTACTTCTTGGTTTGATGTGCTCTAAAATGTGTTCTGGACCATGCACAGCTACTTTCCTAGTCACCGGGGAAGTTAAACTTAGGGATTATTCATACACTGAGGAAAAGTGCTCTAAGTGACTTTGGATTTTCATGTGTGTTCTGCATTGCTCTTCCCTTCATGTAAAGAGATTGTTAAAACAACATTAATCTGTGTGATGCAGCAGAAAGCAACATGGGTGTTCAGAGTTGCATAGTTATTTTGTAACCTTATTTTTAATTCAGGTTAGCACTAGTTTAGATTAAAAAAAAAAAAAACAAAAAACACCATCATATTGATCACAAATTTTGGGCCTGTGTGGTTTAAAGGGACTGCTTTGTTTGCTCTAGGAATTCAGCCATCTCTGGGGTGGAACTTGCAGTTGTTTTGAAGGTTTGTATTGGGGTTAGAAGCCCAGTCTTTGTCTCAGCTCCTCCCACCGTCCTCTGGATGCATATCGTGCAAAAAATACCCCCAAAACCAACCAACAAAAAAATAATAATTTGAACAGGATGCGGCCTTCTTTATGGGTGTGCTTGCGAGCAAACCAGCCAGTAATAATGCCCACTAAGCGATTCCATTTAGAAAAATGTGACATTGCTGTAACGCAAGGCTTTAGCACCAGCAGCAGTGGAGGCTCTGTTGTTCTGGATGCCTGTCTCTGGAGTACCCACTTTATGAAAGTTCTTTGACTTCTCCAGTGGTTGCTGTATAGATTAGCTGTAAAGTAGTGGAGGTCTCCTGGGCTCCTTCGCCTTGTCCAGCCACAGAAATCTCAACTGAGCAGCACTGGTTTGGGAAAGGAGCCATAAAGGAAAAAAAGAACAGGCTCCTTTTGTAGCTAATAACTTCCTTTAATTGGTAATTAAGCTGCCTGCTACTTATAAATGTCAATAAAGGTCAAAATATTTAGAGGCAGAATCATTTTAGTGGCTTCCCATTTCTCATTGCATAAGCTGTGCTCAGACCACACACGCGCACATTTGAAGATGGTTAAGGTTTCAGAGCCCTCGTCTTCCCACCAACTTCTTATATAAAGCGGCCCAGGAGGGGACAGAGCAGCTTTAGTCAATAGGAGGGAGGATGTGAACCGAGTCTACTGGGTGAGCATTCCTCACATTTTGGAATACCACCGCAGGCGCTGGGGCTGAATCAGGCAAGGGACTGGCCAGATGGTGCGCTCGTTTACTCTTTAATTCAGGGAGAGGGGGTTGCATCTGATCCGTGTGCAAAATGACTCCAGAAAGAACTGCCTTTCTGTAACATTAAATACCAGTTGCAGCTTGAAAAGGAGAATTGGTACAGATCCTCGTGCTTCGGTCAGGAAGAGGAAAATGCAGAGGGTTTCACTTGCAGTCCCCGAGTTAACGTGTGTGAATGCTTATTTTCACTTCATGACTTTGCTGATTTTGTGAGCAGATTCATCCCACTGAAGTTAATCAGTTTACGAGGGGGCAAGAGAGGGGACATTTGGCTTTGAACAGTGCTGAGAATGTATTCCCAGAAGGATCTTTGATCTTTTTATGGTATTTTGCTTTTCAAAGTGTGTGTGTCTTTCAGGGTCTTGGTATTTTGGAAACTAGAGGCAATAGAAACTAGACTTTTGCATTAAACTTGTAGAATGTCACCTTCTTTTAATGCTTTCCTGAAACATCTTCAAGTTTCTCAGTGCCTAGCTTGCCATTCCATGAACCTGCCAAATAGGACACAGCGTATTTCTGTATGTACATATATACACACGTATATATGAAGACAGACCTGACGCTGATTTCGGGCACACCAAATTCCTGCCTCCCACTGCACTGCGTCCAGCACCACACATCAGTGCCTCCCAGCTCTTGATGGCCCCATGTTCCTGAGCAGTTGCCAAGTGTGGTTGTCCCATGTCCCGTGAGGTGTCTCACTGTAGTCCCTTGCCCTCTCCGTGATTCTGTGTGCCAAGTGTGTTGCACGCGATGGGGTTGTCCCCGGAGTGAAGGAGCAGTGTGGGTGGCTTGGTGAGAGTGGTTGTCGTGTTCCCTAGGAAGATGCTAGCTGATTGCAGATCTCTGGCCCTCAGAAGGAAATAGGAGACCTGATGTCCTCTTCCTTCATGGCCAAGGGCTCCATAAGGATTTTCTCCCTCTGGCCAGGGGGGGCCATGCAGTGCTGCTTTGGCTCTGCAGGTGGACATGGTGACCGTTCTGCTCGTCAGGTAGAGCTGGGATTGGGAAGCCGATGATCCTCTACTCTTCCCTTCCTGCCAGATGAACTGGGGATATTGGTGTTAGGGTGCAGAATTTGGGCACCCATCTCCAGTTCACTTTTGGGAGCATCAGGCTAGGTAGCTGTAGGATGACCTGAAAATTATCTGAATGTTGGCACATTCATCCTGCCTGGGAACTTCGCATGTGACCCGCCCGCCCCAGCCAGGCTCTAATTAGAAGCCAAGATTCCATGCGGTCTTGCATGTGACTAACAACGCCCGCCAAGTCAGTCTCTCTCCCATGATATATTTCTTGGGGTAGATCTGTTTGCTGGCTGCATTGTGATGGGTGTTACTGGTCAACAAATAAAGCATTGCTGGCTGTAGGTACAAACGTGCTTATGCCATAAAAACAACCAAACAGGAAAACACGAGGCAGTCATGCTGCTTGTGAGCCCTGCTTGCTTGTTTGCTCTCCCTTTGTCGCAGATGTTTTCTGCAGAGATTTTAGGGAAATGACTGTGAAGAGTGATATTACACATCCAACTACTAGCTGTCAAAAGCCAGAAGTGCTCTCCAGATCATGAGATTGTCTTGAAGACCACAGCCTTACAGTAGATAAGCATACTTTCAAAACTTGTTGTTTGCTCTGGATTTTGAGCCGTTAGGCTGTTCTTACCTAATTTCCTTCCAACTTTTCTCCTGTGATTGTGACAGGAACTTACTATTAAGAAAACTGAAAGTCTAAAACCAGAGCACTCTCTGAAAATCAATTTCATGACTTCAGAAGCTCCAAATTTGCTAATAAAGCATATAATAAACCTAGAACAGTAATATAACACTTTGACTGTAATGCCAGAAAAATAATAAACATTTTGATATTAAAGACACAAACATAAATTAAGTACTATTTTGAGATTTACTTTCAACTGATACTTCATGTATCACTTGTATATCTTTTCTACAGCACTTCCACATCCCAAGATCTCATAGTGCAGTGAAGAGAGTCCTCAAAACCATTTTCTCTTAAACACCCTCCCACCTCTTTCCAGAGGTCTGGTTACTGCGTGGTCCCGCAGATTGCTGCATTGGCACAAGGGAAGGGGTGCTGAACTCCAGCAGTGGGGTGGGAGGTGCTTCCACCACCCCAGAACACCTTCTGTAGCTGTGCTGAAGGGCACAGAGGTCTCGGCTGGCCGCTCTTCAGTTCCAGTTCATATTGTTTCCTCCTTCATAAACTCTCTCATGGTTCAGCTGGGGGCGGTATTGTGCATGTGTGCATCTTGTTAACAGCCAAATGTATACAAATGAAGATAAACACTGAAGCAATTTAAACTTTCATTTTCATCTTACAATTTCTGTAATGCAATTAGGGACTGTACTGATGTTACTGATAAAACTCCTCCACAGGAAGATGCAGCTCTGTACCAAATAGCCAGGGAGTACCAGGCTAGCAGACGCTACCCGGCAGTCTGTCTGTCTGCGCCTCTCTGTCTGCCCCAATCCATCCCAGTGTCCCACATCATTTCAGCTAATAGAATTTGCAGATTATTGGAGGAGGAAGAAAGGAATGGAAATGGTGACTTATGTCTTGCATCATGTTCCTGTGTGCGTCTTCAGTGGGACTAGTGGAAAAAGCAAAAGGAATGAAAGAAAGAGAACACAGGGGAGATTAAACAACAAAGCAAAGGAAAAATAAACAGGAAGAGGGAAAGAAAAAGAATTCCAAAGTATAATCTCAGTGCTGATTATTATTACTCAAAAATCTGTGAGTGAAGAAGAATTATATGTGCAAAACTCCCATATCTATGGTATTTATTCCTCCTTTGGCTGGGTCTTCCCAGATGGAAATGTGCTGTGTGTTCCATCAGCACGGAGCATGCAGCCCGTCTCCCCCGGCTGATCAGATAAAGCTGATGTGCAGCAGACACGTGCACACACCCTGCAGCGTTGGCCTGTGACTGTCAGCAGTGGGTTATGCAGCGTGGCTGCTGTCAGCAGGCTGCTGGGTGTGGAAGTCCCCCACGGTTGCTAGAGCCAGACAAAGCTTGTGCTCCCAGAGGAGGAGGTGTCTGTATTTCTCAAGACGTGCGTAAGCCATGCACCTGCCAAAGGCAAGTTGAGAGTGCTGCCAGGTGCCATGCAGAGGTCGCAGTGGCTGTTGTAGTGTCCATAGATGTGCATTCAGGGAAGTTCCTGTTTCTGCCCAGTGCATCCACTCAATGCCTGTGAATGTTCTACTTGTACCACGGCAATGAAGGGTCAGAAAAAGAAGTTGGAAGGCATGGAGGTGGGAACCTCCTTCATAGTTCATCATGCCTTTCATCTGCCCTTCTGTATTAAGTGGTTCAGATGGACACCACCACAAGGGCCAGGATGCTGTAGGCTGCCTGCCTGGGAACCCAGCGTGGACCACCTGAGTACCCCCTTAGGAAGAAATTCTTCACTGAGGGGGCTGTGAGCCACTGGCACAGGCTGTCCAGAGAAGCTGTGGATGCTCCCTCCCTGGAGGCGTTCAAGGCCAGGCTGGTGGGCTCCTGGGCAGCCTGATCCAGTGGGAGGTGTCCCTACCCATGGCAGCGGGGTTGGAACCAGATGATTTTTGACGTCCCTTCCAACCCAAGCCATTCTGTGATTCCACGATTCTCTGTCTGCCCGAGCCCATCTCCCTGCCTCGCTGTAAGGCTGTGCTCAGCCTAGGCTGTGGCGGGCCCTGTGGAAATGCTTGTGACCACTATTAAGAATTCTTTCCACAGTTCCTTTCTCTTCTCATTCACATGAACAGAAAATCCCTGCAGTCAATTATGTAACCCTGCACATCGGCAGTGCAGCTCAGCTCTCACAGAACACTGAGCAGTGACAGCTATAGGCAACTGAGAGACGGTGCCGCACATTTTCCTGTACGATTTCCCAGCACTGAGTGTATGATTTAGATTCCTCAGCCTCTGAAGTACTCCACTGGGTGTCCTTTAATATTGCATTGTGTTACTCACGATGCATAGCCGATTCCATTGCTTCCATTTACTTTAGCAATGATAAATGTCAGAAACTCTAGGAGAAGTTTATAATTTTAAAGTGCTTTGCAGGCAACTGTAACCCAGAGAGATCTTCAGAGTGTTTGTTACTGGTGAAGTTTAAGGTCATGGAAAAAATCACTTCCAGAAGCTTGGTTAGTAAGTTTCAAAATAGGGTAAAATGCATGAATTCTTTGTGAATAAGAAGGATATTACTGTCAGGATTTTCCCTTCTGTAGTAAGCAATTACACACAGTTAATATTTAAAAACAGTTTCAAGAATCTAGCAAAAAAAAAACCCTGAAACCATGAAACTTGCAACTCAGCTTTTCTCAATGCAATGCTCTCATGATGAAGTGTAATGTTCCTAAAATCTTTCTGTTCAGCTGCAGGAGCTAGCAGTGCTGCACCCGTGGGCTTTGAGCACCCTGGCCTGGATGACATGTCTATCAAAACTATTTAGACAGTTGGACCGAAGCCATGCCTTGGTCAGGCTGGTGTTAGCACAGGTCTGCGTCACCCCTTCCTTGTTTTCACAGCATTGCAGCGCGCAGTGAGTTGCAGGCTGCGCGCTGTGGTCTGGCAGAGCTTTCTTTACCAGGAGTGACTTGGCCAGCCTGCGTGTTGCTGGTCCCTCTGCTCATTTGTTGGCTGTGGGTTAGCCACACTGTAGGATGGGAAGAGGTCTGCCGGCCTGCTGACTCCGCTGCTCAAAGTGGTAAACAACAGCTAGGGAAGTGGGAGGACAAAGGAGGTTGGGCAAGTAAAGAATGCTTTACAGAACGATCCTGCTCTCTCCATGGCCCACAAAGAGTGAGGCAAAGGTTCAGCTGGAGGAATGTGAGATGTTGGCTTCACTACACAGGAGTGCTAAACCTCTGGGCATGGAGTACACTCTGCCCAGGGGTGTTCATTCCCATTTCATTGTCACTGAGGACGGCTCACTCACGTCCTGCCACCCTCAGAGAGCTCACAGTGTGAAATCAGTGCTGAGGGAGCAGGGTTTGCCCAGGCACAAGCAGTGCTTGTTCAAGGGGTTCAGCACCTACACTCGTGTGTGATCCAGGCGCTTGCATTCATCTTTGAACCAAACTGCTAGCGGACGGTTAGTACTTTATCAGTTGTTCTG
Organism: Alectura lathami; assembly: GCA_013399715.1. Classification (NCBI taxonomy): domain Eukaryota; kingdom Metazoa; phylum Chordata; class Aves; order Galliformes; family Megapodiidae; genus Alectura; species Alectura lathami. The sequence goes on from VXAV01003215.1 coordinate 383,466, forward strand.
AAGTGCCAGACTGAGGATTCCAGCTTTTCTGGAAAGAGCAAGCAGCTTTTGCATCGTGCTTTCTGAAGCTGGATCTTGTCTGCGGAGGTAACTTACCTTACCTGCGCTCCCCTCGAGGCAGCCTGGCCTGGACCGCAGCGGTCACACAGCAAAGCGCTGCCGCAGCAGCACAGGCAGCTTGAACTGGGGTCTGTCAGCGCTGCAAGCCAGTTCTGTTTGCCTGCCCCCTCCTGCTCTGATACGCCACTTGCTTTAAGGTAACGGAGCACTGTAAAGGACCCCCAAGGTGCACAAACGGGCAGCACGGATGTGTGCGGGGTCAGCTTTAGCCCTGGGTTCTGCTGCAAGCTCTCCTGCAGCGGGGTTATTTTAAACGAGGCTTTGACATTTTACTTGCCTGTGTTTTGCGGGGTTTTGTTTCTCTCCCAGCCTCTGTGCGGGTGGTGAGGAGAGGTGGAAACCCCCGCAGTAAGATGCAGCCTAACAGAGCAGCTTGCAGAGGTGCTTGCTCACTGCAAGATGTATTTGGACCATTTGCAAGCTGGTAGGAATCCATGCAAAGGCTGCAAGAGTCTCAGAAGTAAATCCCCGATGAGACGACAGGCTGCATTGGTCCCAGCCCTCCAAGCTGTGCCTGTGAAAGCACGTGAATGATAGGTAGTAAAAGATCTCTGAAAATCTATAGCAAAAAGTAATGCTTAGCTGCTAATATCAGATCCATATGGCATCTGGTACAGCTGCCCAAAAATATGCATGCAAACTTTCTGTTCCTGACAAATAATGCTTGGATTATATACATCGTCCCTATTGTGCATTGTAGGGGATGGTTTCTTTCATGTGCCAGCATCTTATGGCTTTCATTTGTTCACAGACCTCCCACTAAGTGACTGCTGATTGAAAACCTTTTTACTTTCTTGCCAGGTTTAGCAAAAAGGGCTTGGTGTACTTAGTGCCTTTGATCTATCTAGGATGAACATTTTCATTGAGAGAGGTAGATGACTCATTCTATATTTGACACGGAGATGTCTTGGGATACCTCCGGGTTTGCCTTTTCATGCTCTTTTATATTTTTTCGCATGTGGCTATAAATATTTTGCTCTGCGAGAAGCATGAAGCTCTTTTTTGGAAATGAAAGAGCCCTATTCCAAATAGGAAAAACACACTTAGCTAAGGTTTGTGCAGTGCATATTTAGTGGTAGAAGGTGCTGTGCTGGCCCTGCCTTGCTTTTCAATACAATATCCTGCAGTGTGAAATGAATGGCTGTATTTAGAGGTATCTGGAAGTGATGACTGATGTTTGGAGAAGTTACAAGGCTTTTCCTTTTCCACATGAACTCTCCAACCTGGCATTTCCACAGCAGTGAAATACTTTTGGGGCTGAATCATCTGATTATTATTTCCTGTGTCATGTGCTGAATTTATTATTTTGTTGAATATTACAAATATATTCGTAAGTTGCCTGAGTTTTGGGTTCTCCAGCAAAGTTCACTGGCATAATAAGGATACTGGACTGGCAAAAATAACTGGTTTTTCTTGGGGATTATTTACTTGTGATTAGTGAATGAAGTCCCAAAGGCGGGGGAGGAGGAGAAGAGGGGGGAGGATTCGTTGAAAATGTTTCTCTGATAGTCTGCCAACATACACAATCGGTTCAGGAAAAAATTGAAAATTGTATTTTTATTCTGAAAACTGTTAAAAGCCAGGAATCCGGACATTTTATTTGCTCCAGTGTCCGGTTTGTTCTCTCCTTTCTTCTTTGGAAAAAGTGAACACATTTGTGCTAATCTAGGATCATTTCTGGTCGCAGCAGAATCACAGTGGTGCTACTGGGAATTGCGTAGGCCAATAAAGGGTTCATTGCCATAGAAATATTTTCATGCATAATTTTTATTTTCTTTGTACCTCTGAAAACCAAAGCAGAGTAGAGACTAAAATCTAGTAAAAGCTCCTCGTGTGAGCATCTTTGTCCCTGTTGACATTAAAATGTCTGTGCACTGCTTGCAAGTCCAGTAGCTATAAAACAAAAACATAAGCAGTAGAGAGAGACTTCTCATGGCTGGACGTCATTGTTTCACCCTGGACATAAACGTCTGCAAAACGGACTCCAATGCCATGTAGGTCTCTTGAGCTGTCTTGCATGCCGCTCGCAGCAAGGCCTGTTCTGATCAGGGCTCTTTTGTTTTTTTTTTTCTAACACTGTTCTCCCACCCCTCATCTGTAAGCTAAACAAAACAAAAACCACCCTTTGGCACCTGGGCTCTTGTGATTTGTCTGTTGGTAACACTGGCCATATTTCTTCCTCACTCGTTTTGGAGCATGGCGTGGTGTGTAGGTCTTCATTAAGGGATTTTTTTGTCCTTTGGCTTTTTCTGCACATGGTTACGCAGTAGCCATCCGTTCCCAGCATCTGTGTTTACTAAAACCTTTCCAATAAATCTGTGCAGAAAGGAACCGTTCACGTTTCCTCCGAGTTCTGCAGCAGGTGCTGTTTTCCTTTGTGAGGAACTGGTTAAAGATGATGCAGCTAAGATGTTTGCTTTTAGCTCGATCCTCAACGTTCCCAAAACAGTTCGCTGCCCAAACAGTCCATTAAAAATGGAGGAGCAACAGGAATTTGTGTTGGGCCTGGGAGTGCGGAGCAGGTGTGGGACATGGGCTGTCTGAGGAGGCTTTTCTTTGCTCCCGGGGTCTGTGCTGAGAGTATCTTGGGCAGCTGCAGGGACGTGGCTCTTGGTGCTGAGGAACTGGAACTGGGTTTGGAGATGATTCCTTGACCCAAAAAATTGCACAAAGAGTCGTGATTCAGGAGCTGGTCACCATACTATTCTGCTTAGTCGGCTGGTGTTGGATCACAGGCTGTGGTTCTTTGGGGCTGACAGCATTGCACCTCCAGTTTTTCCAGCTCAGACTCACCAAGGAAGGCAAGAAAAAATCTCAACAACAGACCAAAACACATCCAGATGTGTTGCCCATACATCTGTTACCTGGTATCACCATGCCACAGATCTGCCCCTGTGTAGTCTTAAAAAAATATACTCATTTGCGTTCAGAAGCATAGTAACACCCACTGAAATGTGGTGGTTTATTTCCAGTCAGAGCTGTCAATATTATCGTTTGTGAGAGCACCTGCTGTTCACATGTTAAGCAGTGCACCAACAGTTGTGTCACTGGCTCCTTGTTCTTCAGCCACTGCAGTCCAGGCTCTAGTAAAGCTCGTGGTCTGGAATTCAAGCAGCCAAAGTGCAGAGGGACTGAGAGGCTTTTGGTGGGATCAGTACAGAATGGACTTGGATACATGACTGTGTGAAAGGTGGTCTTGGGGTTAGGGCATTGAACTGTACCTCAGGAGATCGAGAGTCACTTTCTGGTTCGTGGGCAAAGGATTTCTTCTTTCTGGCAGTCATTTCCCTATCTGTGAGGTTTTGTTTCTAGCACCAGGAAGAGACAGGTTTCATGAAAGCGAGGAAATCTTTTGCTCTTCTCCATGCAGACTATTGAGGGCAGTATATCTTAACCTTCAAGTTTCTAAAGCTCCCCTTTTCCTGAAATGAGCAGTCCTGAATTTAAAGTTTCCTGAGTACTGCCAAAAACATTTTGCTCAGTTTCTCCTCCAAAGTATAAAGAGATCTGTGGGGAAAAAGGCTCAGGCCCTGTTTAGAAGGGTAAGTTAGAGATGTAATCTACCAACTCTCTTTAAGCTCTGTTGCTGGGATTTTTGTATCATTGTTTTTCCTTTCTTCTCATTTGTGTTTTACATACAAGTCCTGGTATTTTGGTTTAGCCCACAAACAACATGAGACTGCTTTGAGTGCCTTAATTTTTCCTGCCTTCTGCAAACCAGGCTTTTCCCCAGCATCAATTATCCTGCAGGGAACTGCGTATGTAAAACCACACCAAAACGTTTGAAGCCCATGGAAAGGCATTTTCCTTTCTTATAAAAGACTGCATTCTTCTGTGAGTGTTGTCTTTGGGTCACCTTGTTTTTCACAGGCGCTGGTGACGAAGTGGGGCAGAGGACTCTCCCTTGTATCATGTTCTTCCTCGTGGCAGTCACGCTGGCAACAGGAGGAGATGTATCGGTTGCCACTGGGAAGGAAAGTGCTGTCTAGAGCTTGCATGGAGCTTCTTATTTTTATTCATGACATGGAAACCCAGTCTAGAGCTATAGTTAGGACAAATTAAGCATGCACCCTCTCTTCCAGTGAGCACTGCACTAACGCTTGGTTTCTAGAGAGAAAATTTCCCCAAGAACAGACTTTGTTTAGAGCACTCAAAGTTTGTCCTGTGTTTCTGAGCGGGTTCGGTGGCTGAGGGCCAGCAGCCCCTGTTCCTGATATCAGATACAGCTGTGGAAGGCACAGCTACCCCTTCATGTCCTCCTTACAGCCTGCATTGGAACCTGAGCTGCCGCTGGCTTCGGTTTGATGTTACACAGGTTGTAACGTGGGATGGGCTCAGCCCTGCAGCTAACCCTGCCCGACTCCAGCAGCGCAGCTCGAGTGTTGCCTCAGGTGACGCCAGCTGTGAGGGAGCACTGTAAAGGACAAGCTTTCCCTTGCTTGCCAAAGCTCCCTCTGAAAGAAGCAACCATGGGAGAGCTTGGCAGCACCAGTTCCAGGGACCGAGCTGCTAACACACTGACAGATGTTTAGATCTCTCTGTGATGTACCCCTGCCATCATACCAACTTCTCCCTCTTATTCTTTGTTTCTTACTAAGCTGCTGATGGGGAACTTTGTAAGCAGGAAGCAGGGAAAACAGTCAGGAAGAAGTTCAGTCCACACGTGCTCTGATGTTTGCCTTTTCTCCCCCTAAGCGTTTGCTACTGGGCGTCACTGGAGACAGGATGCTGTTCTGAATGGGCTTCTGATCTGATGCAGGCTGCCTGTTCTGGTTTTAAATACTGTAAACTGGATTTTGGCCAGATCTCCTAGGGCCTATAGGAAGATAACAAATCATAATGTCTTCCCCAAGGACCAAACAATTTAAGCACAAGACAAGAAAAAAGGGGAACAGAGACATACTGGGGATGATTAAGAGCAAGTTTAAGATGTCCAGCTATTAATGAGAAAAGTTTTCCATTTTTCATCCAGCTCTGGGGAGGACAACTGAAGAGCCTGGATTTCAGTTTCATGGTCTGGGAAGCCATGCTGGCAGGATTGTTGTTTATCTCTCCTGAGAAACAGCATGTTTCAAGTTGATTCTCTATCGAATGAGCGTTTTTAAAAAAATATTTTGGTTGCTGCTTTCTCAGCTGTGCACAGCATTTGTCTTCATCTTTTGCTGGTATAATATTATAATAGTTTCTTGTAAGTGCTGAGCCTTTACTGCTGACAGCTGCTGAGAAATGATGCTGTCATGAATCATGCTTGCAAACACAGTTCTGTGATGTGACCAGTTCTCAGCCCCCATAATTAACAGCCAATTACTTCCTCTCAGAGAAGCCAAAACTCAAACAGATGAAAGAAATAGTGTTGTGGCAGCAGCGGGAGCAGATGTGTTGTATCGGTCCCTGTGTTCTTCGCAAAGATACACAATTCTGCAGACCAAACTGAGTGCTCATTTACATCGATGTGCAGCTTAAAAGAGTGGAAGTTCCTAAAACCACGCCTGGGTTTGGCCATCTGTGCTCAAAGTGCATGAGGAATGTGAGAGGGAAGCAGGGGGAAGGGAAAGGTTCAGTTCAACCTCAGCACAGTATGGTTACAATAACAGCAGGTCACTGCTTCCGAGCTTTTTGGCTATTCCCTCAAGGTAGCAGTCTGTATTTATTAGCGGGTGTGTGTGCACATGCACAGGCACACGTATGAGAAAGCTGTGTGCTACAGATGCCAAAAAGCCAAACCAGAGTGTTTACAGTCTCTAGCTGCAGCCCTGCCTGCTCTTTTGTTTAACCAGGAGAGCCAAAGCTGGGCTGTTTTCATCTGGAGTTTGGGTGGCAGGAACTAGTGTGGTTTAGAAGGCAGAGCTGGGGAATGGGAGCCAGGAGCTCCTGACTGGAGCCTGCAGTTAGTCATTTGCTGATTTTTATTTATTTTATTTTTTTTTTCTCCTCTTCATAGGTTATTTTTTAACAGAATCTCATTTTTGTTCATTCATTTGTTCTTAATTTTTTTGTTTGTTTCTTTCATCAATTGATGTTTGCAGTGCTTGATTGGGCAACCTGCTTTCTGAATGGCTGGCTGGGACATTGTGAGTGGGAAAGAGTTAAACCAGGGTTTGTTTCAAAAGAGCTCTTTGGATGTTTTAGTATCAATCTGCTACACAGTCCATGGGTCTGTCAACTGAAATCCATTTACTAATATCATGAGATGTACGCAGGAATAACGAGTATCTAAAAATAACTGAAGGGTTCTCCTTTATTTGCCTTGTCAGAGGTGGTGGTGCCAGTCTCTTCTGCACAAATACATGATAGAAGGTGGAGTATAATACAAAAGTAAAACCCCAAACCATCAGAATGGAAGTGGAGGTTTGCTTCCACAAGCTGAGGCTTCAAAAAACATGCCCATTTTGTGAAATGTGCATTACATGGTAAAAATTGTCAAGAGAGATGCAAAGACATGAGTATTTGAGACTTCTGCTTCTCTCTGAACAAAATAATGACTTGGATGGAAACCTGCTGACACAGGTCAAAAAGGACGGTGCATGCCGTTGAATAAATCTGCATATGCCGTGAAATAAGCATTCTTCTGCAATATTTTTGAGCTCTGGATCTCTTCAAATCTGCTACTGACTGTCTGGCTTTGGAGCAAGCTACTTTTCTGACTCTGCTTATCCTATAAAATGTGTTCAGAACATTTACAGGGAAGGCTGTAGGAGTTAGTATTTCTGCAAGTCTCTAAACATTTGAAAATGTAAAATATTTGCAGATGTAGTGCCATGTGTAACTACATAGTGATTTTTTTCCCTTGTGTCCTAGATTTCTGAATAGTAATTCTCCAGGCTGGCTGCTTTTCAGCTGCGAGACATTTAAAAGTCTTTTTTTGGGGGGAATGAGTCATACAGGCTGTGCTCCCGAGTCCCAGTTCTACCACCTCCTGCCCTGTGTTGTTGTTGCTTTCGGATCGTTAGCACTGCAGTTTCCCGCTCCAGTCTTCATGCTGGCATCCTGCTTGCAGCCGGTTCTGTGATTCCTGCCCTGGGACCAACAGCAGCTCAGTGTGGACCAAGGGACAGGATCTCTTGCTTTTCAGTCTTTTGTAATTTTGTACCAACGCTCTCCTTTGCAGCTGCAAAATATCCATGTGTATCTGAGAGGCATATGAAAGCACTGTCCACCTGCTAACCCTGTCAGTCGGACCCAAGCTGAATTTCAGAATCCTTCATCTGTATTATTTTCCCCACTACTTCCCAAAGGCTGATTCGCTCCCTCCTCCTCTCCCAACCACTCCTCCTCCACAGGATTCTAGAAAATTTTATGGAGTTTCACATGGCCTCTCACCCTTTGTAGTTGCACAATGCTAATGAAATAACTAACAGATCATCAAAATTATCAAAGTGCATTTATGGAGCATATGGCATTCCAGCTCAGTCTTTCTGGTTAGCAGAAAGCCCTCTTGTCTAATGAACAAACAGAACGTTTTTCAAGGAGAAATGCTCTGGGTGGATGCGAGAGCTTGAGGAAAAATTGAAAATTCACTTCTCCCCGTTAATGTTCCTGTAAGGAGGTAATTGCCATGACTTCCCTTCTCTGAAAGGCTCCAGGGAAACCTGCCGTCAGGCGTGTGTGCTCCTGGGACACTTCCAAGTGCCATCCCAAGCCCCTTCCTCTCTACTTAATATTTTCCTAGTGTGCTTCCTTCCCATTTATCTCCATCTTTCCTGCCACTAGCAATCTCAAAGAACTTTTTAGCATTTAAATGCACATCAATTTACCAATTCACTGTCATCATTTTATTTCTGTTATGCTGTGTGGTCTGGAGCCCTAGCGAGGGCAAAGGAAGAGACCTCCTGGAATGCAACACACGCTGGGGATGGATGTGCTGTGCCTCCATCAGATTCTGGAGCCCTCCAAGGAGATAAGGGCTCACAGGACTAACAGCAACCAGCAGGTGATGTTGGTGGCATCTGTCTGTGTCACTCTGGCTGGGGTGTGATGAAGACTTTGGCCATTTCTTGCCATCCCCAGCATTCCTGTCCCAGAGGACAAGATGGGTTATGATAACCCTCAGTGTCAGTGAAAATATCTCACCCTGTAAGGCTGCTAGATACCTGCTAATCTCACAGGAGGACCAGCCTGGAAGTGCACTTCTGATTTTGGAGATGGCTTTGGCTTTGTTTTGGTTCTTGGTTTATGTGATCTGCCTGGTCAGTCTGCAATGAGAACTCTTCTAGGCTCTTTGAAGCCTGTCTCTTGGACTCTTGTACCTGCAGAAGTCTCAGTGATTGCCCTCTCACGGGAGTGTCCATAAAACAAGACTGCTGCTTTAAACCTTCTATGTCCCTCCTATTTTAACGATTATTGTAATCAGTCTATTTTAGGACAAAATGTCCAATGACATCCTGGTCATTTAAAAAAAAAACAAAAAAACAAAAAACAAAAAAACAGGAAATTCTGAATGTGAGTCATGCCTTTGTCTTACTGTTTTTCAAGGATTTTTGGAATTGATTAAAAAAATAAAAGAAAAAGCACAAATCTTTGATGTTGACAGAAACAATCGGAGAGATTCCATGTATTGAGAAGTCTCTCAACAAAGAAAGAAAGCCTCTAAGCTCCAAATATTTACTTGGTGTAAATCTTCCTAACTAATCCAGAAAGCAAACCTGAAAACTCATAAGTGGGGCAGAGAGACACACTGAGAGAGCATGTGGCCCTGCTTTTTCCTTTACCTGAGAGCTGAGTTCTGTCGTCTGGTGGTGGAAGAGTTCTGCACTACAGGACACTGCAAAAATCCCAGATGTTTGTGAGCATCAGATGCTTTAGGAACCATGTACACAGATTAATCCCCTGCTCCCATCTGGAGTTTACAGACTCCTGATGAATGCATTAACAGTAGCTGCCAGCTAGCTGCTTCCAAGGGCAGAAGCAATCTGCTGTAGAGCAGTATGGAAACCAGAAGCACAGTGAGAGGAACTGGGGCTCTGCGAAGGCTGCAGCGTGCAAGGAAATCCCCACTGCACGAGTTCACGAGGTTTTCAGCTTTAAACTGAGCATCATGTTTGTCACAGAAATGTGAAACCTTCTGATGGTAACTGTCCAGCAACTGTTAATTTGTGATCACAGGTCTTTTATCTTAATGACTTAGGACAGGGAATTGTTCTGAGTCACACAAGAAAAACATGGCTTTTAACAAAATAGTTGTAGCAAAATCACATTTAACATTTTTTTAGTAAACTTCATAATTTTCCCTGTTTTCGCCATGACTGCCATGAAGAACCCAAGAAGAAGGTGTGCACTGGGGTGAAGATGGCATCACGCAGCCTGTAAGCTACAGTCTCTGGGAAATCCTTGTTCTTGGGAGGTCACTGCCTGTTCTTGGTGGGGACCGGACCTCTGTGTGGTCATGCTCAACTCATGGTCCTCAGTCTGGCGACATATTTCAAGTAAAGATGGTGCTGGATTCAGACAGGTACTGAGCAGTGTGGAAGCACTGCTATCAACAAGACCAGCCTTGCAACAGCCAAGTCAGATGCTCCTACACTGCCATGCTGTTTGGGTTTTTTAGTTTTGATTTCTTGCATTGGAATCTTGCATCCCAGCCATGTTTTCATACCTTTGAGAAGCAGATGTTTTTTTTCTTTTGACCGGGTAAATGCTGAGGTTCTCATGAAACTGAAGACAGTACCAAGCACAACAAGACTCATGGCACAAACATGAGTGCAGGCAACAGCACAAGAGCATGCTGCCTGTTAGAACTCCTAGCTGTGCAGGACACATGGCAGGGTAATTCCCCTCCAGCCTCAAACACTGAACCAGGAATCTCTGAAGCATGAGTTAAGCACACGATCTGGCCAGAGATAAGGAAAGGGTTAACTCCTGCTTTCTCTCCCTTCCTCTGCCTGGGTGCCTGAAGGAGACTGAGAAGCAGAAAGGAAATAGGCTCTGACTGCAGAGGCAAAACTGTGCAGTGTTACAGGCACTCATGTTATTGGGCTGATGTGGGGGCATGTGTGAGCGCAGACCGCAGGCTGCGCGGGGAGGGGAAAGCGCTGGAAGCTCCTGCAGGGCTGGGACGTGCTTGTGTGGCTTGGGAAGGGTAAAGGGGCTGAGCCAGGGGTGATGCGCCTCATCCTCCTGCTCTCTGCTGCCAAGACAGGTCCTGGGCAGCTTCCCCTCGAGCTCTGGGAAATGGGTGACCTGGGGGTGTCACACAGTGACACACAGTGACAGGGGGGACAGAGGGATGGGCCATGTGGGACCACTGCCACACTGTGAACTAGAGCACAGAGAGTGGGGCCAGCTGGCAGAGTCACTTCACAAAATCCCACTTCCAGGCCAAATTACAAGGTTGTAGGTACACCTAGAGGTGTCTTACTTACGGGTGGTACCGCCGAGGAAAGGACGTGGCTTCACCAGATTGCTGTTCTCGCTTATAAATCGCTGCCTGACAACTGTTAACAGGTACGTGAGGAAGCAGTCCTGCAGCTCAGGGGAGCAGGGACTCCTGTCCCCCCTGGAAGAGGTGGAGGTGGCTGTGCGAGTGTCAGTGGCCACGGTGCCAGCAGATGGTGCTCAAGAACACGAAATGTTCTCCAGGGTTGGGCTGTTCTCCAGGCTGTTGGGCTGTTGGGGCTGTGCGCTCCCAGTGGCTCCGTGGTACAGCTCTGTCCCCCGACAGCTTTGTCACACCGCAGCAGGGGAGGTGCAGGGCTTGGCCACTCTTGTAGCATTCTCCATCGTTCTGCATGGAGGATTTAGGAACAACCACGGGGGTCAGCAGAGGCACAAGTTAGAGCGCTGAGGCAGGTGGGCAGCAATCTGCAACCAGAGGAATGTGAGCACTGGGCCTTCAGGGATCGTTCTTCTCCTGGGCACTGCCACAAGCGGCCGCACACGTGCAGACAGCAGAGAATGCAGCAGGGCTTTGTGCCGTGCCAACGCATTTCTGCCACAACACGCAGATGGCGTTTGCTTTTGTGTAGCTCCTGCAGCGTCATGTGTGGTGCAAATCGCTCTGGTGTGGGATGGGGTGTCTGTTCGAGGTAACAGTGGGAAAATATGTTCGACCAGGTCTTGTTGCAGTTGCTTTGCAAAAGGGCATGTTTTTTCTTTAAACCCCTGCTGCAGAGTTGAAAAAGGAACCCTCTGCCCCAAGTCAAGTGAATTAATGTTTTGTGAAGAGAGGGTGTAATCGTTTATTAGCATTGTGCTGGACAAAGTTCTTTGTCTTTGCAGATTTGGCCAAATGCCCAGATTCAGGCAGCCTCTGACTTTTGCTTTAGTCTCTGAGATAAACGCTCAATGAAACGAGGCTGGAGTTGCACCAGCTGACATGGATCCAGGGAGCAAAACCCTGTCAGGAGGAACAGCCTGGGGCGGTGCCAAGCCCGTCAGAGGTGGCAGAACTTTTTATAGATGTTTGGTATTTATGGGATGAGGGAAAGAAGGGCTCCGTTTGCAACACGAGTCCAGGTTCTGGTCTTTTACTTATCTGAAGCTGATTTGCTCATCTCTAGGAGCACATCTTACTAAAAGAAGGGTCACTTTCTCTCATCTGTCATTTTTTTTTCTATGGAGTATTGAATTTACTACCACCTAAATTTCAAAACATCCCTGGCTTGCTTTCAGCATTTGGTTCCGTATTCTGTTTCCTACGGCCATGCACTCTGCAGCTGACTTAAGCTTTGTTTGAAAAACGTGGCTGACTTCAAGGGTAAACCCTTTCCAGCACGAATGCAGTTAATTCAGTATGAATGTCACTTTGAGCGTTTTCCCAACGTAATCTCCTGAAAGGTTAATCATAAAGTGAAAGAATGTGCTCTGGATTCTGACACAATGCCTGACAAATATTTTCAGCAAGCTACTGTTAAAGAAACACAGGTGTGGTCTTACCCTTAATGTCTCTGAAACACTGTTGTATCTTTGGAGAAACAAAGATAAATTGAGAGCTTAACCCATTGGCTTCTTGACATTTAAAAAAAAAATTATTTAACTTCCACTTGTTCTGGTTTTGCTCATCCATAATCCCCTGGGGGAGATCATGTTTCGGAGAGATGAAATACTTTTGATGTCTTTATGAAAAATGCAAACAATGTGTTACTTTTAATGACGCCTTAGACTTTCTGTTCTGCTGAAGTCAGCAGGATGCTCAGAAGCTCGGTATTTAGAGAGTAAGCTTTACCGTGTTTTGGACTTGAAAACAAACAATTTAAGAAGTTTAAATAATCTTATTGAGATATGTTAATAATTTTGGGGGTTAATCCTTTTTTGTTCAGTCAAATCTACAATTCAGTGCTTGTGTTCGAGAGTAAACTGAAGAAAAAGGAGTGATTCGAAAATTATTTTGGTTTTACTTCACACCGAAGGAGACACATATGTCTGCTTCCAGCAACTGGTGACACCTTGTTTTTTCTCCTTTTAAAAAAGTGTCCCCCTGCTTTTCCTAATATAGCTTGCCATTTCCTTCTTCAGACTTAGAACTTACAATTAATAGATTTTGTTTTGTTTTGGTTTGTTTGTTTCCTGAGATAGGTTTGTATAGAGGGAAATGGGATGTTTTAATGAAACGTAGGAAATCTGTCCAGCTCCGGTACTGGTCATGCACATAGCTTCTACTAAATTATGTAATGTTGCTGCCTACTTTAGGAATCTCTGTTCCATTCCCAGAGTAATTGCATTTCAGGAGCTGGTATTCTAGTGTGGCCAGCGTAAGAGGTCTGTGCAGCTCTGATCTTGCTTCTTGCACGAGTCGTTACAGAGATGAAAGAAAGCTCCTGGCTGGCAGTGCAAGGTGTAAGCGGCTCTCTTACCCAGCAGCTGGTTTATTTGTGCAGACACATTTTGGTTTATCCTTTTAATGATCACTTCAGGATTTCTCACCCCAAGTATACTCCCACCCTATCCCTGACCCTTTGGTCAGGACACGAAAGGGAAGACAGAAGGGAGCAAGGAGGGCTCCCTCCCTCCTCTCCTCCAACTCCATCCCCCCTCACCAGAGCCTCGCTCCCTCTCTGCTGATGGGCTGTGTGTGTGGCTGTGAGGGAAGGGGCTTGATGGGAGGGGGTAAATGGTAACCCTTTATTCTCTCTCTTTTTTTTTCCTCCAAAGAAAATACTGCTTGCATTTATTAAGCATGATTCTATTTAAAAGTGCTCAGCATTTTGATGTTTGGTCCCTCCACTGCAATTGTGGAAGAAAGGGATGTGTTAGGCAAGGCAGTCTGCAGAAGGTTAGGGTCTTCTAACCCTTTGGTCAGTCACTCTTCTATTAGAGACCTAATGTTCCTTCAGTTCTTATCCTTTCCACGTCTCTGTGAGGTGATCCTGGTGCCCTCATGTCACAGGAATGAAAGAAAGCCACAAAAGGATGGAGAAAACTTGCACTGTGTCTCATGGAAGTCCATAGCAGGGAAAGAAATGAAAATCACATTGCTAAAATCTTAGGTTGCAGTGCTGACCTCCATCCCTCCTCCCTGACTGCGTTGGGAGAGCTCTGGCTAACTGAATGTGCGCACAGAACCCACTCAGGAATGCAGCTTTTAACGTTTTTGTTTAGTCCGTTGACTTGCACTGAGAAATTCCTTCCCTGAGACACACAGTTTAGGCCTGACATGAAAAACTGCTTAAAGTGTCTGAAAAAATAGAGCAGTGCTTTCCAGTTTCTTCAAATATCATTTCCATTTTCCGGTATTTAAAATCTGGTCAAACTAGAATTTAGCCTTTTGGAAGTCTGACAGGGAAAAAAAAACCTCCTACTGATAGATGTTCATTCAAGTCATGCTGTAAACTGGCCATTATGATATTTCATTTGTCAGCATGTGCTACAATCACTTGTTCGGGATCCCTTGGGCAGACTGCCTTTCAAATCAATATTAATTATGTACCACTAGACAGTAGCTAATCTGAAAGAAAGAACAGGTTTCATTTAACAGATGACTGATGGTTACTAGCCTCCCCGTGAGTATGGGGTTTGGTTTTTGTTCTGGTTTCTGTGTTTTCTTTTGAGAAATCTCCAGTCACAGTATTGGAGGGCTGTTTTGCTTTGTCTAATTAGACAAAAAAAAAAAAAAAAAAAAAAAAAANGCATAAATCTGACATCAAATTCAGAATTATCAGTGTCGTCATAGTTAAAGTTATGTAAGGCCATCAGCACAGAACTTCAGCTCCAGCATCTGATGCCTTCAGAGAGCTCACCCCTGGGTAACATTTTTATTCTTTATGGCAACTGTCCAGGCACAACAGAGGAACCTGACAGAAGCAGCTTTGAAATGTGTGTTTATTGCATTGTCGTCATGCCAGAAGTAGCCGTTTATCTGAAATCTGTAAAACATTTTCCTTATAATATCTGAGTTTCTGGAGAGTGATCTGCAGTAACCACGAGCTCGGTGCTCTGCTGGGGTGTCTGAGGATGACAAGCAATTTCTGGTGGGGTTACACGTGCGTCCGCTTTCTTTCGACACTGGGAGTGCAGACTGAAAGACGCCTGCTCTGTGGATGGTGCAGGAGCAAGGCAGTCAGTGAAAATGACTGGATATGCCTTGGCTGTTGTGAAAGTACCTAGGCAGGTAGCAGTAAGAATCAAAGTAATACAGCCGTTGGTGTGGAAATGCTTGCTGGCTTGGAAGAGGGGGCTGGAAGGTTTCTCAGGGGTTCACCCGCTCCGTTCCCTTGCTGGCATCCACCAGCATCCCCTACACAGCCGTTCCTCCAGCCCCTTCTCACACCCCAGTGACAGCAGGTGGTGGCCCCAGCTGCACCCCTCCAGCTTTACCACGAGCCTGAAGGTCCCAGCAGCGCTGTGGAGCTGTGGTTTGCCGACTGCAGGCAGCAGTTCCCTTCTGTAGGCATGCGGGTTTGGATGTGCAGCGTGCTGGAGGGACTTACAGTGCACTGTGTCTCACTGACAGGCAGGTTTTGGTTTTTGATAGTTTTGCCCTGAAGCTGTAGAAGCAAAAAGAGGAGAAGTCTAATCATTGTCATTGGAAAGAGAAAAAATATGGAGCAGTAAGATACTTCCATCTGTGTGTAAAGTTTGTGTACCTCAAATCTGTCGCATGCCCTGCAGTGGGGTGCGGTGTCCTCCCAGCCTCGTCTCCATGCTGGTATTTAGAATTTTTGCAGCGTGAGTTGTTCCAGGATTTGCAAAGAACAAAGCACTACTTGATCTGGGGAGAGTGCCACTGACCTGCACGTTGCTGAGTCCCTGGCTGCCACGTTAGCCCTCTTGCGTTCCCCGACGGCTGGAAGGGATGCGCCCTCCTTTCTGTAGATTACAATATCTATTAATCAACATTCTTGGGTCTTCCTTCATCGCTGTAACTCCCTGGAGCCCCTTAGCTGGAAGAAAACTCTGTCAACCCTCCGTGTAAACTGAGACATCGCTGCTGTGAATAGTGCTGGAATTTTATTTATTAAGTGAGGACTCTTGGATTTCTAGCTTTTGCCTTGGAATGGCAGCCGCGAAACACAACCCTCCCTGCCTGTCCCCAGAGAAGGGAAGCCTGTAGCACAGCAGGCAGTGCAGGGCCAGGGGTCAATCTCATGACAGAGGTGGCCCGACCACAGCTGCATCTCGGGGGCACGCTGTAGAAGGCAGGAGTATCTGCATGGGGCTTAGCACAACGTCCTCCGTGCCTGTGAAGAAACATATGCCGAGGGATTTTGTACAAAGAGTACACAAGCCCAGTTGCTCTCCCCCTGTCGTCATTGTACAATGTACCCTTACCTTTATTCCATACTTGAAGCTCTGCATCTAATACATTTAAATCTTAAAAAACAAACAAACAAACAAAAAAAAAAACCCACCACCTTAATAAAATTAATTTCAGTATTAGTGGAAGGTATTACACAAAATCAGTTTAAATTTTTTGGTCAATTTTAGGTTGTAAACAATAACTATTTTGAAAATCATAATGCTTATAACTGCACCCTGAACAAAGTTGTGGGGCACGGCATCGTGGTTCTTTTTCCTTGCTTTGCCATCTATCCCAAGGGGACCAAATCTTCTCCCTTTGGGAGCAGCAGTTCTATTACCGTATGTATTTCTCTGAAAATTGGGGGAAAAGAGAACAATGCAGCGAACAGTGTGAACCCCATCACAAAGCGCTTATCTTGTAGTTCTCAGCGCGTTAGGAAATATCCCTGGGGAGGCTGCGGGAGGGAGACTTTAAAGTCTCCAGACTGTTAGATTAGGGAATTTAAGAGTGTAGGGAAGTCTGAAATTTAAAGGAAAAAAATTGCAATCGGCATCATCTGTTTCTTGTAAGTAGGCATATCTGAACGTGGCTGCAAATTGCTCGTTCGTGTGTATAAAAAACCCTTTTAAATTAATCTTTGTTATCGTTTTGTGGTCTGCTTTCTCATATCTTATGGGCCTCTGTTGAAAAACGCACACAATCAGGAGCACAATTGACTTCCTTCTTTGAAAGGGCTGTTGTAAGAATAAAAAAGAGTTCTGTTTTTCCACTCATACAAACACAGAAATAAATACAATTGAAAAATAAAAGCAACAGACAAACATTCACAGTTTGGACTTTTTTTTTGATTAAAAAAAAAAAAGTTTAAAACAAACTAGGCAATACTGCAGGAAATGATTCCTAATGTTTAAAATATATTGTTTTAAATTTAGGTGATCCTGCAGTTTATTGAGCGGGCAGGGGAACGAGGAAGCATTGTTGTAGGTTACCTGTTTATAAACTCTGCCTACTGTTACTCCAGAAATAACTGAACTGCGCCGTTCAAATCAGCACTATCAGAAAACAGATCGTCTAAATCAAAGCTTAAACCTGAAATTCTTGTTTACCATTTTAACTCAACCTCATTGACTGCGTTTCTATTCAGATGATGTAAATAAGATAGAAAAAAGAAACTGTTGTGGGCCGGATGTGAACCGAGATGCGGGGCCCTTTAGCGATCCAGGGCTTCGTGGCCCGGGTCTGACCCTAGCTGGTGCCAGTGGCTGCCAGCATTTGCAGGCGCCGTCACTGGAGCGCCCTCGGCGCGTCGTGTGCGCTTCTGCTGAGCTGTGCGTTGTTGGCTGGGGTAATCCAGCTGGGCTGCCAGCACCGCCTGTCCTCCTCAGCTGGCTGCACTCCCTGCTGTTCTGCCTGTTCATCCCCACCTCTTGCCCTGTTCTAACAGCAGGTTTGTTGCCAAGGTGTCGTTTCGTGCAGGGCATTCTACAATCAGAAGAGCTATGTATCGTCATAACGAGTCCCAGGCCTCCCAGGGTCGAGGATGTTGAGGATGTGGGTCTGTGAGAACCCAAGTAACGGGACGTTGTCATTGTTGTGGGTATCAGTTACTGACACAGAAGTACAAATGGCATTTGGGTTTCTGCACACCCGATCGTTTGATTCGTGCACATACACATGGGCCATGCATCTGCAGGCTTTGCAGGATATTTGCATTCTTTATATGTTAAAACTCTGTTCTTTTTTCTATGAATTCTTCCAGTAGAAAAGCATTCCACACTCCTCTGACATCTGCAGCCTAATACATATTACATATAAATCTGGATTTATTGGAAACATCTTATTTCTCAACTTCTTTAACACGTGTCATGACAGCCTATGGTACCGTACAACTGTGTTCTCTCAAGCACTGTTTTCAGGAGAGTAAATGTCTCCAGTACAGACTTACTGCCTGCTTGGCACAGGTTGGTGCAAGCCTGCACACCCTCCGAGGTGGAGGCACCGTGAGACCCAGCACACGAGGCCACAATTTGCTCCCTCTCTGGGAGCGTTTTTAGTCTGGGCCATCACTTCGTTCTGGGGCTGGGCTCAGCCTTGGAGCTGCTCTCTAGTTCATGAACGCTGGATGGTGACCCAGTTATTGGGTGTTCACTGCGTGGCTGTCAGTGAGAACTGCTCAGGGTGAGCCACCCAAAGGCCTGGTGCTGGTGTGGGACAGTGGTGGGACCCGTGGCTTTGAGGAGCCTGGCTCAGCCTCATGCTGCATTTGCAGAGCTGGCGTGGGTGAGCAGGAATTCAAAGAACAAAGCAAATCTGTCCAGACCGTAAGGGACTCCCTTTGTCCAGAACTGGGGAGCTGTTGGAGAGAGCTAGGTTAACACAGGCGTCAGTCTGAGTGTTTTGGGGAAGCCAGTACTGCCTGCTCTGCCCTGCAGGAGTGGCAGGGCACAAGAAGACTGCTGTTCAGTTGGTTTTGTTTGTTTTCTCTTGAAAGAAAGTCTTTCTCATAACCTTGTTGTAGCTAATTAAAAAACAAAGGCTGTGTCTTAGGAAGAAGGATTGCTTTTTTTTTTTTTGTCACCAAGTGAAAATGGAAAGATTGCAGGTACCAAATTCTGATGTACCTTTGGGGGAAATACAGTTTATAGGCAGAGCACGGTAGTTCAGAATGTGTCTGATGGTAGGAAAGTCACATCACTTCCAAAGAAAAGACTCCAGGAAAGACTCCTGAGGGGGAATATGAGTGGAATAATTATGCAACTGCTACAGAAGTGAGCTGAAATCAACCAGGCAGTGACTGAGGCCTGGTAAGAAGACGAATAATATTTTCCTAAGCTAACACTTTGCACTGTCACAGGCGGCTTCCTGACTCTCCCAGCACTGACTCTGTATTTGTTAGACTGAGGATCTGCTTTCAAACATTCGAGAAGTCCCGCCAACTTCACTGGAATTTCTTCAGGTGTTTCTTCAACATGTGTTTGAATTTTCAGCCTTTGATTGCTCACTAGTTTAAGTTATAACCACTAATTGAATTATCTTTTAGAAAGATTTATTTTATTTTACAAATTTTGATCGCAGCAAAAGATTTTAGCTGAATGGATGAAAAGTCACCTTTAGTCCAGAGAGGAATCTTTTCAACATTCTTATAGGAAAGTATTTTAGATGTGGAATGAAAAATACTTTTGTGAACGGTCTGCTGGGATAGATTGGGTTCAGCCTCTTGGGGCAGGTTTGTGCTTCACCTACAAGTTTATTGTCTTGTCATGGCGTGATTTGTTGCCCATGTGACAGATCTTAATCGTAAGGTCTTTGCAGTACAAACCAGCATCCTACCAGTAAGTCTTGTGTGCCAGTTTCTTGAACGCCTAATTTAACACAGCTAAGAGCCCAAGCTCTGAAAGAAGCACGCAGAAGATGTGTCTAATATCAAATGAGATCTTAGTCAAGTAACTCTTCCCATACACTGTTAGCTGCTTTTTTCATAGGCAAGTGCTGCTGGAAGTCCTTAACTTGTTCCACAGAACGCAGATTAAATGACATTCTTTATCAGCCACTGAATGCTGCTGGTTTTCTGGTTTTGCAAATGAATTTCTGACAGTTCCAAACTGCCTCCTCATACTGAGCCTACAGGACTGAGAGAGTTGATGTAGCCTGCTGTGAGGGAGGAATCAACTTGTTCATTTCCAGTCCACCTCCAGGTATATTTTCCTTATGGGTCACCACCATCTAAGCGTGTGAGCTAAAAATAGGAGCTGCAGAGCCTGTTCTAGCCAAGGAAGCCTTCTGCTGTGAGTATATAGTATCTGACTGGCATGGGAACCTGAAAGACGTTGATGTATGGTTTTCCTAAAGGCTGCCCAGTAGAGCTGAAGGGCTTGGTACAGGGCCCTTTGGCAACTGTTTAGGTGGGAGCATGATTTACCCCCTTGCAGAGATACTAAACCTGTAACCTATATCTGCAAACCGAAGTCGAGGATTTATGAACCTTGGAATATTTTACCCGTGCCTCTGAGCTGCCAAGTGTAACTATTCTGGGCTGTAACCCAAAACATAGTTTACTGAAATTCCACTGCTTCAATGATGACTTTTTTTTTTTTTTTTTTCCTATAGAAAACAATATGAAACATTCTGCCATCCAAACAGAATTACATTCTGCATCTGGAATTTGTTGACATTTCCTTTTGCTGCTCATATACATTTGATTCAATGAGAGGGTTAGCAAATGCCATTGTATCCTGAATCTTGGTTACTGTTGGTTGTCACAGCTTTTGCATTACAGAACAGGACTGTTGGATGGTGAATTCCAGCGGTCACTATGTGGAGTTGTGTCCTGTCCTTTCTCTCAATTAGATTTGAAGAAGTAGGTCACTCACGCTGAGGTGTGTCTTGGGAAGAGATAAAGCCATCTGGGTGTACGTTGTTCAGGATGGTCCACATCTTGCATGCACAGGCCGTGAGCTTCCTCCTGCTCTCAGTCCATAGGGGTGCTGGAATCAGGATGGAAAAGGCACCTAGGTGTGTGTTTAATAGGGCAAAGAGTGACCCCTTACAAAGTGATTGGTGGTGCTGTGGATGCTGGAACAGCAGGGCTGGGAGGAAGGTGCTACTGCCCCTTGCTTGCGTGTGCCTTCCTTGCTCCCCTGTATGTACACAGCCTTCATCTCAAGGCTAAGAAAGAGCTTGTTCTGCATGAGCATTAGTGCTTGGTCTTCAGAGGTGAGCTGCTGCTTGTTCTTTGTTTCCAGAGTTACACATATGGTACTGCGTATCACGAGTTCTTTCATCCCTGGATGATCTATGGCAACTGGGGAGGGTTAAAAGGACGTATGGCTGTCAGGGACAGAGGCACCAAAGCCTTCAACACGTCAGGAGATGTGTTGTGAAAAGCTCTCACGAGGCAGTGGCAGGCTTTCAGGTAACCACAAAATGAGCTCTGAAGCCAGGCTTTAGATGAGGGCAGAGGTAATCCACAGACGTGGCCCTGGTGGAGTACACAGGCAGTCTGATTTACTTGGGTTCCTGCTATGGTGGGCAGAGCAAGTGGATGCTTTCCAGATGTTTGGAGAGATGTATTTCTGAAGCCATGTTGTAGGAAAACAAGCTACCACATGAAAGGACACCAGTGCCAGGAAAGTGAAGGAGAATGGCATGCATTAGCAGCGTTTAATCCTTCTCTTTTTCTGTTCTTGTACTCCGAGACGTAGAAGCCTGTACTGATCAAGAAAGCTCCTCTGTACTAAGCATTCAGTGACTCCTAAATCCCCGTGACTTCAGGTGTCATCTTCTGGTGAGCTTCCAGCAGATGAATTGAAGTGGGTCATACACAAGCACTCTTAACACATCCTCTAGTCATCTCCACTGTTGGGGATGCCACAGAGACAGCTGAGTTGGTAGTATGCCTGTGTTTTATTTTTGTTGTTGTTGATGTTGGCCTCACCCCCTCTGCATGCCCAGCAGAAGACTCCCATGATGGGGATGGTGGTTCTGAAGCAGTGCAGGAAGTGGAAGCCCATCAGACAACCACAGCTGCAACAGTCTGATGGCTGAACCTCTGAGCAACAGCTGCATGTTTAAACAGGAGGGGAAAAAAAAAAAAAAAAAAGAGCAAAAGTGATTTGATGCAATTCCATGCAAGAGCCCTTTTCACTGCTTGCATAAATTTCAGCAGAGCTGCTAAGCTTGCTCCGGCTCTGAAGCACTCTGATGTCCATACAGCTATAGTGGAAATCCTGGTCTTTAGGTTGGGTTGTGTGTGGATCCTGTGTGAAGTGCATTACTCTGGAACAAGTTAAACCAATGTGGTCATGAGCTGAAAATGAGCCTTTTGGTGAGAGGCAGAAAACCCAGGCTGTTCCCTGCCTTTTGGCTTTGCAATTGAGCGGGTTTGGGGGGTTTTCGTGAATGTGTCTTTCAGCATTTTACAATGAAGATCCCTTTCAATCAGGGCTTTTCTGAAAGTAATTTGGCAAAGTTTAGCTACGTGCTTCTCTCCTGAGAGCTCAGGTTCTGAACGTGCATGCTTAGCTCTGTCTGTCATCAGCAACCACTTTAACCTGGGGTGAGGATGCAGGCTCTGAAAACCCCCCAGGCTACGTTTGTTAAAGCAAGATGGTGAAAGGTGAGGGAGGCAGATCACAATGCAAGGAATGAAACCCAAAGGAGTAAATGCACCTTAAAGTTCTGCTGTGTTTTCGTGAAACCTAGAGAGCCAACTTCATAATTACCTGCTCAGCAAGGTGTGCTGATCTGCTGGCGGTTACTTCCAGTAAGTGGAAGTTTAACCAGAGCTACCTGTCCAGGAGCAATCTCTTTAAGGAATCACAGCAGGATTCATGGAGGCAATTGCAGAACTGGCAGTTAGGACAGCATTACTTGTAGAGCTCTGCTTTAATGTCTGGCTGGGAGCATGTGGACCACAGGCAAAGGACCCGATGAGCAGCTCGTTAGACATAACAACCTGCCCACCTGCACCAGCAGCATCCGCAGCAGAATAAATGAGCAGCTCTGTGTGTTCACATCCAGCTCTCTGTGCAATGTTATCTTGCTCTCCAAGAGCACTCCTACATCATCTTCAGAGAGCTGCCCTTGTAGCTGAAATGAGCACTGTGTGGAAGGGAAGGGTGCTTGAGGGGTCGTGAAGCCCAAGTCCAGGGTAAGAACTGAGAAAGTCCAGTGCCTGCCATCACAGGTCACTATGTCCTCTCATCTCCTCTCTGAGTTTATAAAAATCCAATGTAAAACACAGTAACTTTTTTGTGTGGTTTGTGTTGCTCCCTTCCTGCTGGAAGGCTGTGCCAGAATCTTTCTGCACCCTTTTCTAATTTGTAGGAGAAATTTATTAATGGTTGGCTTATATCCACTGCTTGTTGTGCCAATGTTTTTCTTCAGATTAAATGTCTCTTCCTCCTGCTGTTTGCCCTTCTCATTTATTTACAGAGAGCCCTGTATATCCCCTCTCCACCTCACTTTTGTAACATCTTAAAAGGTGCAGCTTTGAAGTTTGTGTGGGAATGGTGCAGAGACCTCTGAGCGCCTGGTTCCAGGTGACGTGGAACAGTGAGCTCATGTGAGCTCTGCAGCCAGGTCCCAGAAGCTGGCCCTGCTTCGTAGCTCAGGTTCAGTCCTGTGCATCCCAAAAATCATGGATGTGTCCCACGTATCTCAGACACAGCCCGCAGGAGCGAATGGAAGATGAAATGCTGAGGTTGTCTCCTAAACCTCCTCTCTGATTTGGCCAGGGTATCTCAAAGCTTTGAAGCAAATGGTCACCTGCCCCCTGCTGTCTCTCTGGGACTGCAGGCTGCTCAGTCACACGTGGTCGTATTGAAATTGCTCACGCAGCTCTGAGGCTTCAGCAAACTAGCAGCTACTTGGTGTGGTGCGAAACATGGGAGTTATTCAAGTGAAATAGCACGTCTTCCCGTTCTAAAATCTACTAGCCATATGGGAAGCTTCCAGGGTTAACTCATACGTATCAATTCAGTGTTTGCCAGTAAGATCGTTTCAGAAGTGCGTGTAGGACAGTACAGCGCTTACCCTGCCCTGTCTTGCATGGGAAGATTTTCCTTGTGTTCTTTACAAGCATTTGACACTGAGAACAGTGTGCTCACAGCAACAATTACATGTTAATATAGGTTAATGGAAGTTGATGTGTCTGAGTCTTGAAGTGCTTAGCTCTCCTCTCGGTGCTGCTTGACAGCTTTATTACTGCACGAACCAGGAGAAGGCAGTTCAATATGCTGAGCGCTATCAAAAGATTTTTCTTTAAGGTCTTAAGAGGACTTATCTGTAATTCCTGGCTGCACAATCTTTGAAAACTGTAATGTTACAGACAGTGATTTTTTTACGCAATTTATTTTTAAATGAAGGCTTTCTGAGACAGATCAGGGTCACTCTTTTTTTTCCCCCTAAGCTCTTATGGAGCAGTTTTGCACAGTTGCTCTCCTTCGTCAATCTATGGCAATTTCATTGAATTATTCAACTTGAAAAATTGCTTCAAGGGTTTACATATTTCATTGTGAAATTTCCAAACCAAAACTGCAGTTTGCAGTGGCATTTTGTTTTGTGTTTTTGTATCATTTTGAAAACAAAATGAAATGCTTCAGAGAGGTCCAAAACAGAACCAATAAAGACTTCCTTTTACCTTCAAATGTTATTTTGCCATTAATTAAAGATAATTATTTTATCTGGAGCTGGAAATATATGGGGCGCAAGATGTAAGAACTCATATGCATGCAAGCTTTTTAAAAGTTAAGGTATATCTGCCCTAGCTGCAATGTTCGAGCAACTTGTTCCTGTTTTGCTCCCGCAGCTCTATCCACATTGCAATGTAAATATTTTGTGTATGTTACCAATTATCTGCAGCACTATTCTGCTCTCGAGCTGTATCATGAATCTCGGCACCACTTTTTTGTGCTTTTACAGCTCTACTCAGATTTCATCCCTAGAAGAAGAACAAAGCACGTATGTTATGTATAACCGCAGAAATATCTGAGTGGAACAGGAAAGCCATTTCACTGAGCACTGATACTGCTATAAGTGTATTTGAGTAATCGAGTTTCTAACAAACTCCAGAAATTTTTGGAAATCACTGCGGGCAACTTGGTTCTGGGTTGTCTGGGAAAGGTGGCTCCAAAGTTCTCACCTTCTGAAAACGTTAAAATTCTTGAAGGCATCCAAGCTGAGCACCTGGTAACAGAAGCATTTTCAGTCAGGCAGTGTCTGTGAAGTTGTAGGGTTTGCTTTTACGAAATGGCTGCTCTGATCTACGTGAGAGCTGCTCCTGAAGGGCATGGGATAAACAGGAGGAATGTAGGGTTGCAAAACTGGCTGTTAATTTTTATGTTGATCTGGTTTTAAGGAACATTTTAGATTATTGTACTGTCAATGGGGAAAAATGCATTTCTGCTTCACACAAAGTACGTAAGGAGTCTAGCTCATAGGCAAAGGAGGAGGAATGGTTTGAGCCAGGAATACATAGAAACTTTTTCTGAGTTCATGCCTGCACAGAGTTAAGAACCTCTGCAGAGCAGTGGCTCCCGCTGGGAGCTCCGTGCTGTGGGGAGGGGGCAGTGGGAGGAAGGTGGTAGGGAGAACAAACTGTTCTGCTCTTTGTTTCAGTAGACCAAAAAAGTGCAATGTGACCTTAAGTATAGGAACTGGGCAGTTTCTACAGCTTTTGCAAATTACAGAACTGAAAGTATCAAATCCTTTGTGTATTCCCCTTTTTAGATCTGATGAACTGAAGAGCTCTTTCCAGAGAGGTGCTGAGTGCATTGTCTCCTTCCAAGTCCAGGGTCTGCATGGGTCTCAGCTGTATTCCAAATTCATCACAGCCTGGGAATACTTCTAAATCTTTTAAAAATAGGCCTCTGAACTTCTTGTTTTCTTCCTCTTCCAAAAGCACAGGCATCAGTTCTCGCTGAGATCAGTGCTGCAGCCAGATAAATGTGGTCCTTATACGCCATGAGCAAGCCATGCTTTTGAGATATGGTGTTCCCAGAAATGGTAGCAGACCTTACAGAATTAGAACCTCTGGTTATTTGCTTTTTATTTATGCTCCCACGTTAACAAATGCCGTGTTTGATTACTTTTAAATGTTATGGTTCTGGAATGAAAATAGAGTACTGGCTTTTAACTCTGGCGTTTAATTCAGTATGCCTTATTATTTGAGCTTACGAGAAAGCTGAGAGGATTTTTTTTTTTTTTTTTACAGAGGTTGGATTGTTTTAAGGCCATTGTAAAGCCAAATATTTAAATACTGACCATTTTGACTTACTTCTAATGCTCTGCAGTAACGGGTAGAAAGTTTCAATCTTTTTCTATGACTTCTTAATAAGTCCTTAGTTGGTAGAGAAGTTTTGTGTCAAAATCTTAGCTAACTGTTAGAACATTGTACGAGACCCTGGTGGAAATATCTTACATCTGGGGATTTCTCTGATGTGTGATCTTGCTTTTTAGCTAAACTGGCTTTTCTGATGTTGAAAGGCAAAAGAGAGCTATAGACAATTTACTTACCACAAAGCTATGCAGAAGGAGGACTCAGGATTTGGGTATATTTTTCTTAATGCCTGCTTTATCTGGCTAATACAAAGGATATGGGAAGGGGGAATAGATGTCAAGCACTTGTATGAAATGCTCTGAAGAGTGCCTTGGGTTTGAATATTTCTCTGACTTCTCGGGAAATGCCTGGTGTTTTCTTTAAAGACAGTTGGTTCTGTCCATGCTTCCCATTTGAGGAATTGTAAGGCTTCTGATTAACCTGAATGGATCCTAATCTGGTGCACGAATTCGTCTTTCCTTGTGTCCAGAAAATTGTTCTGAGCTCTTCTGGAGCTGTCTATAATATCTGTCACAAGGGCTGTGTCTAGCAGTTTTTTCAATTTAGCTTTCTTGAACTGTTCTGAGTATTTGTGTTTTTCAATAAAGGGAAGCCTAGTTGTTAGCACATGCTACATTTTACTTTTGCATGCCTATAAATATGTTTGAGGTGGATTTGCATGATTAGTTGTGAGAAAATTAAAGTTTTTAAAAAAAAAAAAAAACAAACTTGAAACAAGAGAAGAATCACAACTATACATCAGATAGGAAAAAACTGGTAATTTTTCCTGTGTGCTGAAACAATTTGTCTGAAGTTTTTGATTGGTACTAAACGTTCATCACTAAACTAAAACGTTCATCACTACTTCACTGATAATTAATGTCTTAATTTGTCAGTTCACATTGCATAGCTGCAGCTTCTTAGATCTGAACCACTTTCTGTTTTCTGTCCAGTTGGTTTCCTGTAAAGTGCTGAATTATTCTAGCTTTTATGGGTCATTGTTAAAAATGGCAGGAAGGGTCATTGTTAAAAATGTTTTCAGAACTTTGATAACCAGTTTATCAACTGATTCACATGTTTAATCAGTTAATAGGTTTTCCTTTTCAGTGCATGGGAATTTCTTTGTTTATCTTAACTGAGTAACTGTTTCTACAGTGGAAAGAACTGTAGTTGACTGATAATCTTTTTAAATATGTGGTGTTTGCTCTTGTGATGCAAGTTATATGGCCAGATCCTGCACTCTGACTCGCAAATCTCTATTCATGGGGAATGGTCCACCAGAATAGAGTTCAAGTGTTTGCATGTGAATGAAACCCCAAAATGGTCCAGTGTCCTGGGAATACAGACCATGGAGCTGGAGTGATCTGGTGGTTTATGATAAGGTTTTAAAGGCATTTGGATATTCAAAACTAGATAGGTAGGTGCTTTTGAGAATTTTCCTGGGTTGGTAAGTGCCAAACATCAATGATTCCTCCAGTACCTGGTCTAAAATTGCTCAACAGAATAATTTCTCACCAAAAATGCTGCTCTATCACAAGATACATTTTAGCATGAAACATCTCCAAGAACTGAGATCCCCTGGCTCTGTGACCTGCCCTAGGGTTGCACCACCCTTCTGAAAAAGATTTTCCTAATGTCTGATCTGAACTTGCTGGGATGCAGCTTATGATACTGACCCCTCGTTTGTCAGCCATCTCGGATAAGAAGCTGGGCTCTGTTGTCACTATAATTCCCCTTCAATCAGGGGAATTCACTGTAGGCTACTGTTAGGCAGCCTATTACTAGATCCCCATCCCTTCATCAGAACAAACAAGCCCAGGGCCATGCTTGTCCTGATGAAGCCCAGTGTGCCCTTTGCCTTATTTGCTGAAAGCACACTGTTGGCTCATATTCAGCTTGCAGACAGATTTTTTTTTTTCCTACCATTCCCATTGTATTAAAGGCAGTCTGCTCTTGTGTTTATAAACAAACTTTAGGCCAAGTAGAGCTATAAAATTTATTTTGCTTTTTGGAAATAAATTCAATGATGGTATTTGCTTTTTATGTAAAGAGCAACTTGGCATGAAATAATACACAATAATAAAGTTGCAAAATTTAAGTTTACATAACATTTATCTGCCTTAAAACTGTAGATACTTAGACAGCCCTTGTAACAGAACCATGCTCATTCAATCACAGCAGCTTTTGGGAATTGGCATCGTATTTGCACATGTGAGAAAGAGTTAGCAGCTTGTTTTATGTGCTGTGGTTTCATTCTAGATATGTTCATTCCAGTTGCTCTGTGAAGGAAATGTGTTTAGATGAATACAAGTCCAAAGGAAAAAAACAAGTTGTGCTGGAAACCTAGATACGGGAGTTTTGTTGGGATGCTTGGGACTGTGGAAGACACAAACATAGCAGCAGAAAACCAGCGCAGGCCTGGTTTCACACATTGCGGCTCAGATCTAAACTCTAAAGACCTTTGTAACCTCCCCCTGTTAGTGGCACAGAGATGAAAAGGAGTGTATTCTGTGCTGTTGAGAGGCTGCTGGGGACCGCTGATGGAGAGGCTTGGCTGGAAAACGCAGCTGGTGCGGTTATGTGCTGTGAAGAGTGTGTGTCTGGAGCCCGGAGTATTAAACCAGTGCAGGACTGCAGTACCATCAGAAGGGATTCAGTGCATTTTCAGATGATGTGATGGGAAATGAATGGGTAGGAGGCAGGGGTCTATTTTTTTATTGTGGACACCAAAAAGCAGGAGGTGATGGGAGGGAAGCAATGGGATCTTGTGGATGTGGGTGAGAAGAAAGCAGAAGATTGGGTTAAGCCATCTGTAAAACCATGTGGAGTCAGGCACTGCTTAACGTAGCATTAATTCAGTGTTTTGTTTGATAAAGCGAAACTTCCTGAGACTTGAGCAGGCACAAGCCTGTAAGGCATTGCTCTATATCTGCTCCTGAAAACAGGCTTGAATGTATTTCTTTGTTTCTCCCTCCTGAGATAACATGCAGCCATCAGACCTGCAAAGTGTTTCACTCACATCCAGACGATGCTCCTGTCTCATGCTTGGTGATTGCAGAGGTGGAAAACAGCTGTCATAACTGTGTATAATGAAAAACAACTAATATTTTAATATTTCCCAGTTTTAAAAATATTAATTACAACCCAAAGATCTGTACTTTACAAATTCTGCTGTAAAATACAGTGAAGATAAAAGTACTGTGGTGTTTGAAGGCTTCTAGTTGTTGTTGTTGTCAGCTTTCTGTTCTACTCTACTAAAAATTTCCTCTTTGTTGAGAGTCAGAAGCAAATAAAATTTTCTGATGTGTTGCTGAAGCTTTTTGAAATTTAAAACCAATTCAATAGGTACAATGTAAGTGTGGAACGTGGGCAGTTATTAGAGTTTAACAGCAAATATTGCAGCCCATGAAACATTAGACTTATTTCCTTCTTCTTTAAAACATTGTAATGCGTTTTGCCGCAGCTAAATGTGCTCTTGAGCTTTCGTGTCAGAGTGAATCATGATCTAATGCTCACCAGATTAAATCTAAATGTTGCAGTGTTTCCCTTCTGATTCTTTCTCTTCCTACTATGATGATATTATTTATCTAGTCAGTTATGTGTAAGTGTGAAGGAGAAAATCGTGAGAAAATCATGCTCTGGTTGTGCTCAGCAGAGCTTACATTTAACTGCCGTCTTTCCTTTTCCTGACACATAAAGGAAAAGCTAAGTTGATAATTAGGTAAAAAGCATAATAAGATCCATGTCTATAAGGCCAGCGTGGCCCAGAAGTCTTTTATTTGTGTGAATTTCTGCTACGAACGTGGTCGCTGTGCCGCACGCCATTCCGGATAGCGACCGCCGGGCCTAGGCCGCCCGCTCGGCCTGCCGGGCCCCGAGGGGAGGCCGCAACGTGGCCGGCCTGTGAGGAGCCACCTGCGCCGCGGGGCTGTGGGAGCACTTCGCGTCGGAGCAACAGGCCCAATTAGCGGGCCCGGGAGCCCCTCTCCAGCCAGCCATCACTAACACTCCAGATAAAATTTGACATCTTTTCCATCCCCCCCGTCCTCTCCACGGAACTCTAATTAATTTAAAGGGTTTCACCAAGGGACCGTGGCACTGCTGAAAAGGCACAGGGCTTGGCTTGGGTAATCAGCTTAAATACCGGTCCGTTTCCTGCCCTTCTGCTCCAAACTTCCCATTTGGGAGACATAAATACTGTTTTTATTTTTAATCTTTATTTTCTCTTTTTTTTTTTTTTTTAATCTCCAATTTCCTCCAGTTTTTCTAATGTGGCTCGTACAGGATTCCATTTCAAAGGGCAGGATGGTGAGGCCTGTAAACTGGATGCAGACAGGAGCTTTTTGGTTCAGTGTTGATTGCCTTTAGTGGAGGAAGGGGTAATGAGGAGCTTGGCATGGAAAAGATACATCTCAGGCAGTCAGGAACTGGTCATAATTAGGAAGGATTCCACAGCTTCATTTACTTTTATGTTTCTTAAACACTGCTGCTTAAATAAGCATGTTGCACCTCCCGCTATAGCAGCAGATCGATGATTTCTGAGGTTAAAAAAAGGTAACATTTTGCTGAATGCATTTTTGTAAGTATATTCATCTGAAGGCATGCCAAAGTCTCTGTCAGCTGTAAGACAAGCTTTGAAATGCCACTGCTCCAAGACCATGTATGGACAGACAATATTGCAGAAGCTTCTGTGGATGAAATAGGAATATATAGCACAGCTTCTGCCAGTATTGAATTCTCTTCTGCCAGTATTGGATTGTTTTCTGCCAGTAATGAATTCTTTTCTGTCATTACTCAAGAGAATTGCCATCAGCTGGAAGAGTGCTTCACAAGGTCAGGGTCTTAGGCATTTACTCAGGTGAAAGACTTGAGTGTGTGTAATTTTGGGAGTGTGAGCAATCTGTGGAAGCATTCCTACACCTCAGATTATGCTTGCACACAATTTTTTAATGGATTCAACAATAATTTTCTGTCCATCATATCCCCCTTCTTTAAGTGATGGGGGAATTCTCTTTTCTAGCAAGAGAGCTTCAGATCAAAAACATATCTTGCTTTGAAGAGTGGATTTTTTCTTTTTCTTTTTCTTGTTCTTTTTCTTTTTTTTTTTTTTTTTTTTTTTTTTTTTTTTTTTTTTTTTTTTTTTATGACCAGTATTTCTCTAGCTTAACATTCTCTCTTTTTCTTTAGGAGCAGTAGCATTTGGCCTAGAAGACAGACTGCCTTCCAGCTACAGTCGCGTACCACGGCTGATACGGCATGCTGTGGAACATGGTGTCTTCCATAGATGGCAGCCAGCAGCTGAAACATGGTTGGACCTGTAGAGATACAGCCCACTGAAAGTGAGACAATTTCTCAGAAATTCCCTCCCAGCCATTTTAGGAATCTGTCTAAAACTGTTGTGAGTTTTTACACTAGGGGCTGTGAGTGATACTATGCAGGGTTCAGAAAATTGTTCTTGGACAGTTCATCCTCTCTTTAAAGTCTAAGTGAGGAACCGTGTGGTTGTTCTGGGTTTCACATGCCCAAGGGTGGAGCTTGCAGTTGTTTGTGTGTACCTGCACTCAGTGTGCTTGGCAATCTGTGCTCAGCATCTAGCAGAAATCTCCTAACACTTGTTCAAAAGCTGCTCAGATGTTAAGGAGCAGTGGTCTGTAGGAGGACCATACTTTTTAGCTCAGCACTATAAAAGGCCAATCTTTGTTTCAAAAGGAAAGGGCTGGATGGCATTGCTATTAATCACATTAGCCCAATCAGGCTCCAAATCCAGAGTTTTCCTAGGTGTTTTGTAATCACAGCACCTGGACTCAGCTCAGCTCCTATGAAGACATTAAAATAAATTGGCAGACATTTGCAGGAGTATTGCATACAGTGCTTCTAAAACTAAGCTTAGGTAGCTAAATGGCAGTCAAATTTTCTTAAACAAGATGTAACAGCAATTATTAAAATGTAATTTCCTCTGAGGGGAAGACATTATGTTCTTTGCCTTGTATCAGCAGTAAAAGCTAGTGTTCCTTTCTGCCTATTCCAACTGGGAATGGATAATACCTTCCCTGACTGGGTCTAGCAGGGAAGACATAGTCTGTTTATGTGTGTTTGGTACTTGAAAAATTACTTTTTAATATTTTATTGATGTCAGTTCACACATTTTAAAAAGAAATGCTAGCAAATGCCATCCTGCTGTGCTGCTGTTTCTCCAGCACTGTTTTTCTAGTGTTGTTTAATGATGAATCATAAATGTTAACTTTATATGTATGTAATGTTTTATATATATACGTATATATTTATATAAAAATCTGGGTGGTGGCAGGGAGAGACTTATTCTGTCTGCCTCATCTTTTGTTTTGATCTAGTTGCTATAGAAATTCTAAGATCAATTTTGACAGGATAAAATGCTACAAATTACATTGTCGGATTACCTCATTACAGAGGGCTGGCACTTTGGATTGCAACATTACCGAAACGAAAAGCGTGAACGCTACAGGAATTTCTGCTCTATGGAAAAATGTTATTTTTGGATCCTTCAGGAAGGCGTGCATATAAAACCACCGGTTCCCTGGTGAGTGACTAGTCCCTGAGACCAGCAGAGCTTTCGTCTTAATTTTTGGTTGTGGTAGGTGATGTCATAGTTGGATGTACATTTCCATTAAGCTGCAATTGGCATCTCAGTGACGGAGGCCTTCATGTTTTTCTGTTAAACACTTAGACAACTGATTTCTTACAGCAAGACTGATGGAATGAGTCTTGTTTTTTCCTTTTTTTGGTGCCATCTACTATCTGTGTGTCTTCGTATTGGTATCAGTAACGTTGCTTTAGTAATTTGCCCTCCCTGATCGAATACACCTTACAGTCTCTAAGCTGGCAAATGTTACAAACAACTGCACTTTGGTTCTTTAGCAGTGAAGGGCATGCTTTTAAAGCAAGAAGATTTGGGATGTAATCTTGCTTGCAATGGGAGGTGTCAGGGTCTTGTCTGTGCTGCTTGGGGATAACCGTGAAATCTCAAGTTTCTGTGGTTTTCCTTTTCATGCTGATGGAACTTACACGTGTTCACATGCGGATACGGGACTTGTTTGAAGACGTTTTCGAGTCTGAATCAAGGAAGTGTCTTGTGCTCTAACTGCTGGTAGAACGGTGTTGCTGTGTTTGTAAAACACACCTTCAGTGCTAGGTTTTATTTAGGAAACCACTTATATGTCGGTATTATTTGTATACAGGGAGACAGTCTGTGTGATTTGGCAAATGGCTTAAACATTCTGTTTTTCTTTTAGTCAAGAATATTACTCTTGCTATATCTAATCAAGAGTTGTAAATTGCAACAGAGGTACAAATCCAAAACAAACATTTTGAAGAATTTGAATGGCGTAGAGCCCCAATTTCCATTTCAGCACTCTCTCTGTTGTCCGATTTGTTAAACTCAAGTGGTCCCATGTGCGAGTAGCATGACTGCCAGAAGTGCTCTCCAGCCATCTGCTTTTTTGGTAAGTCTTTGATTATTTCTTTGTCCATTTTGCTGTCCAAAATTAGAACTGGCAACTCAATTGGTTGGTTAATACTGCATTTTTTATAATTTAACATTTCCAGCTTATGGCTAGGAAATGGCAGCAAGGTAATAAAAAGCACAAGAAATAAACTTTCCTACTGAAGTCCGAGTGTACTGTGGTGGAGCTTTTGTACCATGTTGTTTCAGCAATTGACCAGAAAAGGTTTTACTGTTTGTGGGTAACGTCAAGCTGGAAGAAACAGCCATAGCAGGCTGCATTAGTTTGATGAGCTGTCTGGAAAATGTGGTGAAGAACTGCCAGGCACTGATAGAGGCTCTTGCAGTAGAGGTGAACTTATAAGCCAACACTACATTTAAACAGAACCAAACCACAGCAGAGGAATGAAGTTAAGAGCAGGAGGGTCCTCGATAGCTTCTAAAGATAGAGGTCTCTCAAATGAAAGCTAGAAATTGTTGTCCATGTAGATCTGCTAGGGGGCTGCAAGCTTTATGGCTCTACAGAAAAATGGTTCAAAACTTTCTGGGTGTGGCTCTGATCTGTATCCTGCAAGTGGATGGTGCTTGCTACCGGGTTGTCTCAATGGAAGCCTCACTATAGAGGTCCTGGATTTCTTCACCAAGGGCTGAAGCCTCGTCCTGTGATGGTATCTGGAGAGAGAACTGGGAGTCAGAGCTAGGGCAGACACTGTGATCACAGGGTCTGTCCTTCTAGGTGGAATCCAGAGAGGGTAACAAGGCACGTGCCTTGTAACGCGGACTACATGGGAGAGTGCTTGATACAGAATAATTTATTATTGGTTGCTTTGTTGTTGTTGTTGTCATTTTCCTTTGTAAATTAAATGCATTTGAATTTTAGTCCGATCAGCAATGTCTTGTGAAAGTGCAGAAGGTCTGCAGGATAACGACGGCAACTCATGTGCCACATGCAGAGGTCTGGCGTTTCCAGCAGGCACTCTGACGTGCAGTGCTGGTAGAGATGAGGAGAGGGGCTTTCCTTGGTGCAAGACCACGCTGTAAGAAGTGGCATGTTCTGAGGTTGCTGTTGGTCCCCTACCACAACCTCTCAGTCCATCCTCATCACTTCTCTTACTGTGTAGGCAAAGGGAAAATGTTTCTTTCAGATCATAAAGGACTCTGGAAAATGAATTCCCTTTGCACTTTGAGAATTCCCTCAATTCTGTGGGAGACAGCTGGTGTCATGGCAGCAGCACACACAACGTCAGGAGCTCCCAGAGCTGTGGTGGTTGCAGTGATGCTGCTGGGGGTGGGCTGCTCTGCCTTTGGTGTGCCGGGCTGCTCCGCAGCTCTTGATTTGCAGGCTGCTAGTGGCTAGCAGTGCTCGGAGCTGTCAGATGGAGAAAAGGCAGGCCTTGTCCCGAATATACAAATACTCGACACATAAAAAATATTTTTGTTTTAAATTTTAATAAAGCAGAGGGAGGGAGAGGAAAGGGGAGTAGTTTAGCAAGTAGGGATGTGGCGGGAGCCAGCCAGGCTGGGGTTTGCTAATATCTGAACCAGGCTGTTGAAAAATGTTTTAAATCTGTCGGAAGGTCCTGAAAGCTCGGCTCTGCCCAGTTTAAGTTCGTGGTGACAGGAGTGGGCCCTCTATTACTTTTTTATGTGGTGTTATAAATTACTTTCCCACATTTCCAAAGACATTAATGAATCTTTTCAAAGCATGTTGTGAAAATCATTGTATGTGTTACTTAAACTGCTTATCCATATGTACAGTAAGTTAGTACACTATAGGAGCTTTTCCCTTTTGTTTTGCTTTGCCAAAAAACTAGCAAGCTAAAAATCTTTTCTCCCCTCCCCATTTTTTCCAGGTAAAATGATGGCAGATGTACTCAGCTGAGTTTCATATAACATATCGCTTACTGGAAGAACAAATTTAGCTCCCTGCCCTTTTACTGTAAACTTGGTTTTGTTTTTTATGTATTTGTAATTTCCTTTCAACCATTTATAAACAGGTTAGAAATGCCATTTCAGGCCGTCTGACTCTATTAATAATCATTTCTTTATATGGGTTCTTTAGGATCTGTGAAGTAGGAACAAACTGTATGGTAAACAAACATCTCCAAACTCTTCCTGCTGCAAAAATATTTGCTGTATTGTTTTGTTGTTCCTTAGAGTATTCTGCCTTTACTTGGAGTGCTATAGTCAGGGATTTAACTGCTAATTGTGTTTTCCAGGAAGCGTGTTTTATTTTATTCCTTTAGGGTACAAAAAGGAGTAATTTTTGCAACAACATTCGTATTCCATTAAAAAAAATTAAAACTGTCACTGGAAAACTGTGAGAATTGAGTTTCTGATGACAGAGCCAGAAGGCTGCTGGCTGCTTCCCTGCTTGCCTTGATGCTATGGCTGAGCCAAGACAGTGGTTCGCTGTCACTGGACATGGTGACCTCCAGAGGTCCCTTTACACCTCAGTTATCCTGTGGCACCATGAAGCTGGAGGGTCTCCTCCCTCTGTTCCCCGTGTCTGGCTGCGCACCCTTGTTGCTTCCCTCGTGCTGTTCCTGCACATGTACGCAAGCTCAAGTCACTGCACCTGCAGAAAGCCATGCTGGGAGGGGGAAGTAAAGTGAGGATTTCCTTGCAGCAAGGAGGCTGAGTGCACTGAGCGAGGGGCTGCTGGGTGCTGGAACCAGCATAAAGGAGGGGGCAGGCCAGCGTGATGGGGGGAGGCGATGGAGAAGGCTGTGGGACAGACCTTTG
The DNA here is from genome assembly GCA_013399715.1 of Alectura lathami. NCBI lineage: Eukaryota > Metazoa > Chordata > Aves > Galliformes > Megapodiidae > Alectura > Alectura lathami. The sequence goes on from VXAV01003215.1 coordinate 419,298, forward strand.
GGCTGCTAACCCAACTGTACGCCTCCAAATGGGTTACAGCAGCGACAAGTCACATCTCTTAGTGTTCCTGTGCAGGACTGTATGCAGATAGTCCTGTCTCAGGTTGTGGTCTCCTTCTTGATTTCATGTATTGGATTTAAACGGATGTGAACGTACCCATGTGTGACCTTGTTATCACAGTTACAGAAAATGTGAGCCACGCAAGCTTGGCTTCACCTGGGACACAGAGGAGGGCAGCTGTGCAGGGCGCAGTTCTGTGGTCCCAGTGGTGAAGATGGTTTAAGAAGTTTCTGGCTGCTCGTTTCCGTCCTGGAGAAAGCTGCAATTTGCTGCTTCCTCTGGCTGCAGCTTGTCCCCTCCCTCTCGTCAGCTCTGGTGCTCGTGTTACCCTGGGAGCTGATTAACTCCTTCCCCCTGGTTAGTGTTCAACCGATTCAGTGAGCTGATTCAGCTCACTGCAGGGTCAGACAAGCGCTGGAGCCAGCAGCACTGCAGTGAAGGATGAGACCAGGGCTGGGGTGCTGCCAGCTCCAGGTCAGGTGTTCCGCTGCCATCACTTATGAGACTGTCTGTGGAGCAGATCACTGTGTTATCTCTGTTAGAAGTTACCCCCCCATCTCCCTGGGTTAGTTGTTTTAAAGTGGGGCTGTTTCATGGACGCTGTTTCACAGCACAGATTATAAATCACAGTGAACAAGCAGCAGAGGGCTGGCAATTTCTGACAGCAGTGTGGTTTAGGGTCTGCCACTGCAGTGATCGGTTCTGCCCCTGCATTTGCTGGTGACAATACTGCTTCTTTCAAGGCTTTGAGAGTATGAGAGAGGACTTTTCTAAAGCATTGTCAATCTGCCTCGCCATCCTCCTGAGGCTGAAAATGAAAAATCACATGTGGCATCAACAAGATGTGAGTTTGATCAGTGCTAGTCGTGGCTGAAAGCAGCCCCGCAGTGTCCTCCTGTCTTTCTAGAGGCGGGCTGACTCCTGTAACCTAAGGTGGTGCAGTAACCTAGGGAGATGCATTGGAGGTGAGAAAATGGAGAAATAATGGAAAACATGAATTTCAGTGTGGAGTGGCAGAACTTGGGAGGATTTCTGCACACAAGCTATAGACCTTTAGCATAGGTTGTGAATTACTTTACATTTTGTTGAGCCCTTGCTCAGGAATGCTCTCATTAATTCCAGTGGGATCTCACTTAAATGCTCACGATGTCTCTTATTATGAAGGTCACGTATTTTCTGTGTCATTTGACATTTGGTAACTTACTCACACTTGGCAAAATCCTGACTTCTTTGTTAGGAAGAAATAAAGTTTACTTACTTTTTTCAGGGCTGTAGGAAAAAACCAGCAAGAAATCATTGATAAACTTATTTCTGTGAACACTAACAAACTTTGTCATTCAGTCCACAAGATAAATACATTGGGTTAAAGGTTTCAAATGTGCAGTTAACAGCTGACAGAGAGCAAGGGAAGATGGTGTTAACTGAGACCTTTTTATTTTCTGTTTGCTGTGGGCCACAAAGCAATGGGTAACTTAGGAAAACAAACAAACAAACAAAAACAAAACAAAACAAAAAAACACAAATGTTTTAATTTATGAATGAGCCTGGGTATCTCCTTGAGCAGAAAGGTGGAAAGTTCCTGAATACTCTTGCACTATATGACTGCCTTAGAACAACACTGCTGTGTGGGTTGGTGTCACCAAAGCAATGAGCGCCAAGAAGTGCCGGGGGCCAGAGGCACAGCAGTGGGCTGGCTTTCGAGGCTTTGTCCCCTCTACCTGTGAATTCAGGCACCCACTTTTATACCCATTTGTGTTCTGATTGCTGGTAACCTGTTTGTGACCTGTCCAGGGCCTTATGCTTTCACCTGTTAAAATAATGACCTTGATTAAAAAAACAATAACAATAACACCAAAACCACATTGTCTTAGGGCATAAATCTCCCACTTCAATTGCATGAGCCTGTCAGTGAATTTCTGACACCAAGTTATGTTATTTAATGAGTGCTATTAGGTAGTTCTGTCACTTAATAGGATTGAGGGTTGGAAATGCCATGTAATATCACTTCACTAGAGAAAAAATCAACAAACAGCCCTCACTAAAAACCTCATGTCCCCTTTGATGTCAGTAAGACCTGCTGTCACTTCAGAGGGGAACCTGCCAGGGCTGTTTTCACAGGGCTCCAGCTGCCATTTTCGGAGGAGAGGCTGCAGTTATTCTTGGCAATTTTACATTAAAGGCACCCAAAAAAACAATTCTCCCACCATATGACCGAGAGTGGAGAAACATTGAATAGTTACGGCAAAAGTTACAATTGTATCCATAAAACATCATCTAGTTCAAGGGAAAAGAAATGTAGACTGTACGTGGAAAAATGCTGAAGGCCATTCATGTCATGTGTTTTCACTTACACTGGAGTAGTGCCTAAAATTCCTGCTAAGCTCAGGGCTACCCTGTGTGCCCTACAGTTGGTGAGATTCAGATTTTGTGCTGAAGAATTTCTGATGGTCATGCAGTCACCTGGGTCCCTACGTGTCCCTCTGTGAGCAGAGACTGTGGTAGTGGTGGCAGCAACCCGGAGAAAGAAGGACAGAGATTGGAAGCGGCAGCTCTGGTTCAGGTTGTAGTTTTCAGGCTCATGCCACTGGACAGCTTACACCTCCCCTGAGTTTAACCTGTCGATGCTTTTTCCTGTGAGCAAATCTCTCCTTTCTGCTAAGAAAATTCCCCACCTCGCTGGAGAGCAAACAAGTGCAAGAGCTGCTGAACAGCGCAGGGAAGGGAGCCTACCCGGTTACAGACCTCGCTGTGCAGCACACCAGGTAGTCTGGGGCTGGGCGTGCCAGGTCAAACTGCTGCCTGTTTTGGTCCAGAAACCAAATTCTCAGCTTGTTGCAGGTGTCCAAGGCTTGGTGGGGTTAAAAGCAGAAAAGTTAGATCCCCTGGGAAAATGTATGGGAGAAGGTGTTTTGCCTTTCCCGCTAGATTCAGTTTGCAGTCCCAGTGCTGGTTCTGGTGGCAAACCCACTCACTGTTGGTGCCATCACAAGGAGATCCACACATCCTTGGATCTTTCCTTAGTGTGAGCTGGGTTTGCTCCTGAGCTGTGCAGAAGCCTTTTCCTGAAACTTCAGAGGCACATTTTGTGATCAGGGTTATTCTGGCTCTATGGTGCTGCTCTGATACTCTGTCCTGTGTTGTTGGAGAATAATCAGAAGACAAACCAGCAGACTGATCTCAGAAAATGAGTGGGCAGCAGCCACAGCTGTTCTGCTGGGCTGCGTGTGTTTCCAGAGCTGGTGCAGAGGACAAGTCCGTATTCCTTTGAATTTTCCTTAGGTGCAGCACAGTGTTAAGGTACACAGGATGCGCGTGAGTGCAGTGACAAGTAAACTCCCCAGGCATTCAGAGGAAGGGCAGCCATAGCATTATTGACAAACCAGTTGCACTGGTTTGTTTCTGCTAAATCTGCTAAAGTTGAGGAAAAACATAAAATATGCTGGATGTTTGATGGAAAATATAGAATAAAATACCAATTAAAGGCTGCAAAACCTTGAAGAAACATTGCTATTGCCAGCCAGCTAGGTAGACCGTGTGAGCATATTGCAAATACAGTGTGCGTGTGTGTCCAAAGAGAAGGTAAATTCCAGAAATGCAATGCAACTCCCCCAGAGTCCCTGACAGAAATCTCTCTCACTTCAGAGCAGTCAGGATTTCATCACAAATCCCACTGAGCCCATTTCAGGCTAGATATGCTGTATCCAGCGGGAATGAATAAGTCATGTGCAATGTGTTCCCTTTTTATAAAGGGATCTGGAAGCTTGGTAGTAGGTGTTCTTCAACCCTAAGACACACTTACGAGGTTAAGATACACATAATTTTCCTGTAACAAATCAGATTTGTCATTACTTGAATAAGTGCTGATAGATGCCTGAGAAGAAGTTAAATCCTCTACATAACTTCATGAAATAATATAAATGAAAATGCTTTAAAAGTGAATTAGACTGCAATATCCTTAATTCTTCAGCTGTGACAAATGTTTTCTGAAGCCTGTGGCAGATCTTGGTAATAAAACTGGATCTAGGGATTGAGAGTCTTTCCAAGACTGGACTTCCTGCATTTCAACTTAGATGCCTCAGGTCTGCAGAACTTCAGGTGTGTTTTCATTGAAGTCCTTGTCTGGCTGTTAATTAGCGTGCAGTTCACGGTGTTTCCAGGTGGGGTTTGGGACTTGGAAAGAAAGTGGGTTGTGCGAGAAATGGCTTTGGCTTTGTCAAGTGTGTGCTCTGTTGCAGCTGAAGCATACAAGCTGCATAGAAAGCGTCCTTTGGGTCAAAATGATATATGCACTTAGAGAAGGAAAGGGAAGTCCCAGGGATTGTATTCTGCACGTAATAAACCTTTTTTATACCAAGATCTTTTTTTTTGGACCCTGATGTTGGGATAAAAATAGGATGTGCCCCCCTAAGCTTAGTGAAGCCCTGCTGGGGTAGGTCATTTTGTGAATAAACCAAACATGAAGTGAGCCAACTACTTCTGTTTGGAGAGCTGTATAGATTTAAAACAGATCACTTATTCAGGAATTTTCTGTGGAAAGCAGTGTGTTGATGCCTACCCTCAATACGCAATTGTGGCAGCATTATGCTCAAATAGCTCCACTGGGGGGACATCCAGATTAAATGCTCACCTATTCCCTTTGATTTATGTCATTTATTGTTGCATCTATGGGCTCCTGGAGGTCAGACCTCATGCTGACCTGATCACCTTGATAAAATCATGCTTAGTATGATGTTGGCTACAAAGTGCATTTTAATAGCAAAGTGAGAATTGTGTCCTTTGTTAAATGCCCTCCTTGTACACCAGAGTCATGAACATGCACTCTTGTCACAGAATCACAGCATGGTTGGGTTGGAAGGGACCTCAAAGCCCCCCCAGCTCCACCCCTGCCGGGGGCTGGCTGCCCCCCGCCCCAGATCAGCCTGCCCAGGGCCCACCCAGCCTGGCCTTGGGCACCCCCAGGGATGGGGCACCCACAGCTTCTGTGCCAGGGCCTCAGCGCCCTGATTAGGAGATGTTTCTCAGGTGCAGTGCCATGAGGATAGCTTCACAAACAGAGGACTAGTTGTAGGTTGTGGTGCTGTGCTGACAAGGAATTGACAAAACAGTCAGGAAGCTGTTAGACAGTCCCTTCAGCCAGGAGTTAGTGTCTGCTCTCAGTAAAGGGGAAATCCCACCCTGCTCCCTTCTTGCCCCAGCTGTTTGCTCCTGTCACTTCCCTTGCTCCAGCGTTATTCTTCATGATGACGACCTGGGTCAGAAAACGGATCCAGCTAAGAACTAGTCAAGCTAAAAAGAAAAAAAAAAAAAAAATCACAGACTTGGACCTAGGCCAGGCTGAAGTGCCTCTGCGACTCGCAGCTGGTAGGGGTGAAAGTCAGAGCAGGACAATTACAATTTGTCCATAAAGCTCTAGGAGGGAGCCATGCTAACAAACTTATCGTGGGGAGTTCAAAAGCCCACTTCTCTCCCCAAAAGAATCACCTTCCTGACCCAGTGACTTCGCCAAGTCGCAGTTTCTTCTATGTGGGAGCTTCTCTGCTTCAGCACATTAGCATTTTTTTCCATGGGCACAGGCTAGGAGAGACAGGTTTCTTCACTTTCTACTATATCTGCATGAGAACAGCCTTCAGGAGGAACGCTGAGAGACCACAGACTTCGCATGTAACAGCTTTGGTGTGGGAACCGCGACCAAGCGCTCCGTAAGGCTTTGGCTGCCTTCCCAGCTCTCTGGTGTTGAAGTTCTCGGGATGTCCTTGCACAGGAGCTGGAGGCAATTTACAGCTCGTGTGTTGGGAAACAGCGTTCATGCAAATCATTTTTCTTAGATAAGTGGGAAATTTGGAGGCTTTTGGGACTTTTGAGTAGAAAGACGGTAGATTTTGTTTTCATTAGAAGAAAAAAAGGTAGTGCTCCCACTATGTTTTGGAAGACTTTTCTTTCTGACAGTCTGTATAAGAGAAACAAAAGAATTAGAATGAGCGGCCATCTCCTCCCCAACACCCCAGCTTAAGCACGTTAATGGCCTGGTTTTGCTTTTAGAAGATACACAGCTGATCTGTTAGTTGCGCTGCAGGACGAAGGCTCTGGCTCCCAAAAATGCAGCAATGCTCCTGGCTGCTGCCGCGCAGCATCGGCGGCAGTCAGGGAGAGACCTGCGCGGAGGAGAATTTCCGTAAGACTGCGGTCGTCAGCGTGAGGCTCCTGGGCCAGCTCCAGCAGCCTGCGTGATATTTCCTCTGGAGCTTCAGTCGGATTAGATATTCATCTTCTCTTCCTGTTCCAAACCGTTGTTTAGTGTTGATGTGTCCTCTCACGCGGTTGCCAAGTTCCACGCAGTGGTGCTGAAGCCAGTCCTACATCTATGCTGAGATTCTTAAACTTTTGGGGAAGTTTAACCCTGTCTCTCCATTGGAATTGGTGGGACATATGCACCTAGATCTCCTCAACTGCTTTGCAAATTCCAGCACGGCAACACCCTACAGCCCAGGATCAGTAGCAGCAGCTCCAGACCTGCTCCCAGGCTGGGGACACACACAGGGACGTGGCTTCCCTTCTGGTAAGGGGGCTCCACACACCCGGGGGTGGCTGCGATTTGCCTTGCTGCAGAGAGTGACTTCAGCCTGCCCACAGCTCCACAGTGGTCCTTGCATCTGGAGCTTTGCCTTCCAAACGCGCTGTGCCCTTCAATATTTTGGGGTTGCTGGCTGACGTTTTTATACCAGAATAGCTGTTCCAGCTCTTCTCTTACCTCCACTCTGAACAGGAGTGCACCAAAACGACTGGCTTACCAGTGAACTAGTGAAGAGTGCTGCAGAGAATCTTAACACCTTAGTACATGAAGAATTTTACTTGGCGAACCTTGTGGGTGCCGTCTGGCTCCAGATATTCTATGATTCTATGATCGAGTGAGGAAAAGAAATGTGAATGGACAGAGGTCTGTCCAGCCCAGCAGGGCAGTGTCTGAAAGGAACTAAAGCCACGTGCAGACTTGCTGCTTTCACACTGTACATAAATCCTCAGTTTTCAGAGATTTTCAATGCTGCGGAAAATGTTATTAGTATTTAGCAAATTCTGGATATGTCAAACCAGTAACTTTTGGTTTAAAATCTGAACGCGTGTTTCCCCAAGCTACTCAGAGGTTCTTGAGAAGGTTCATTATATCAGATCTGTACCTCTGCAAGCTGAATAGCCTAAATGCCTCTGGGAAAAGGTTAGGCATGTGGCACAGCTCTGGTCATTCAAAAGCTTCTGATACTTGCAGTCTTTGTGAACTGCCCTTCTGCCTGCCACAATGGATTTCACCAAGACATTGTGCCCATCTGAATTTAGGAGGTGCGAAGAGAGGCAAAAGCTAAACGCCATATCATCAAAAATTAATGTTAAATATTATCATGCATAAGTATTTAGCTTACATGCCTTTGATAGGTCACCATGTAGGTGACTGGGCATAAAATGTCCGAATAAAAGCGTACGGCATTTGGGATGGGGATTAATATTCCTCTGAAAATGCAAGTAGCAACATTTTTCATGAATGGCTATTATTTTCTAAATGAACCAGGTTTCTTTTGCTGTTTTGTGTTTCTTGACAGACCCTTTCACACATTCCTCCTAGATGGTGCAGCACACAGGGCTGCTTTTAACGCTGTTGGAGTGTGAGGAGTGTGAGCAACTAACAAGCTTTGAAACGTATTTCCTTGAGAACAGTGTGATCTGTTCCTTTAAGGTGAAGCCTTGAAGAGCTCCGCTGAGTGCTAAGGAGGGGAGGTAGGAGTCAGACTGTAATTAAGGTTTTGACCTTGGTAAAGGACCTGTATCTACAAAAGCTTGTTGCAATCAGAAAAAAAACAAGCAGTCCCACCAAGCCCCTCCTCCAAATCTGTGACCCCGTGCACAGCAGAGATGTCAGCTTGTGCTGCAGTTGTTATCACAGCATTTTAATTCTAAATGGGAACGCAGGCCCCTGTTACTGTTACTTGGGAAGCAATAATATGGATATGTTCTGTAGGAAAAATATAAAAATAAAAAAAAAACTGTGCTAAGGCACCTCTGGTGCCAGTGTGTGAACTGCTAGAGTAGACAATGCTGCTTTGCTCGCTTTTTCTTTTTTTCCAGCATCAGAAAGACTGGACACTTCTGCTTATTTCTGCATGACTCTGTAAAGAAACGACCATGGAGAAATATCTCTGGGTGATGAATTTCATACAGAAATCAGATCCAGGGTCGTTTTCTTCTCTGGCAGGTCTGTGATTTGGGGCCAGCCTTGAGGCAATTCGGTCCTCTGCTTGTGAGCATAAGTCAAAGAGGGAAGCAGTTCATCAGGAGACGGGCGCATTTTTCCACTGTAGTAAATTAAAGCATAAATTAAAGCAGCTTCAGGGTGCAGCCGTGAGCTTAGCAACACCTCCAACAGGCTCAGTGCTCATAGACTCATAGAAAAACTGAGTCTGGAAAGGTCTCTAGGCCTCCAACTGAACCTTCTGCTCAGAGCTAACTTCCAGGCTAGGTGGGAGTTGTACAGAGTGTTACCAGCTGGGTTTGGAAAAAGCAGATTTGGAGGTTTTGCAGCCTCCATGGTCTGTGTTCCAGCACAGAGCCACTGTCATTGAAAGGATCTTTTTTCTTACGTCCAGGCAGGATTTCCCATGTCATACCAGTTTTGTGAGTGCTGCCTGGAGGGCAGTAAAGGCAAGTCTTCCTGCATGTTGTCATCCCCTCAGTGCCTGTGTGCTCACTGGGGTTTTGTTTCCATCTTCTGCCACAGCCAGGATAGAAGCCATGCTGCTGCTGCTGCTGGAGACTCAGCTGGGCTGCAGGGACCTGTGTGTGAGGGTTCTTTTGATCTGCAGAGTGCAGCTCTGTTGCTGTCAGATGCCTAGGGTGTGCCAGAGAGCTCTCAGGTGGTTATGGTTTGGTACGAGGCAGGGGAGTCCCTTGCCTTGGTGGGGACTAAGGAAACACGGTGGGGTGAGAGCATTCCCTTGTTCCCTCCTCAAAGCTGGAACAAGTGCTGTAGTTTTAGCATCATTTGGGAAATGTACCCTTAACACACAGCTCAGATTCTGACAGCAAGTAGATAATTTTCAGTTCACATCTCTGTGTACCAGGTATCCCAAATGAGATGGGAGTACCTGAGTGACGGGGGGAGGATTTGATGGTGGGTGCCTGAGCTCACAGCCCTTCCCCTGACGGAGGCTCTGGCAAGCTGGGTTAGGAGGATCCATGTACAACATAGAGCATGCTCTGTTCTGGAGCCTAGGGCGCTGCTCGCTGCAAAATTTACAGAGAAGAAAGGTGCTGCGTGCCAGAATTACATAAATTCCGCTGGTTTCCTATAGACTAAACCTCACATTCACTAGGTATGATTACCTCATGCTCACCTCTGCACCTGGGGAGTATACAAGGCCAACAAACAGACAGGCCGAGCCAGAAGAGAGCTTCCTGGTCCCTGACATCACTCTGCTTGTTCAGTGAAACGCAGTGCGCGAGGTCAGGGTGGGGGCAGGCGGGGATGTGGAGCTCAGTGCTTGTTCATGGGGCTCAGCCCCAGCTCGGAGCCCTCGAGGGCTCAGTCAGGTGAGCTCTGACTGCTGGAAGGGAGTGAGGTGCACTGCAGGGCTCTGTGGGAAGTGCTGATAGTAATTGTGTGTGTCCCAGCTTCTACAGGGCAAACACACAGCAGAAGACTCCTGCGTTGCTATCGTGGCTCTGCTGGTGCATGAGCTCTGTTTCCTGCTTGCTTACATGGGGATCCTGCTCAGGGGGTAGATGAGATGTGAGGTTTTCTTCCTTGGAGGGCAGCAGGTTATGGCCGGGAACAACCTCTTTAGTTAAAGAAGTGCCTTTTTAGCCCAGCCAGGGGTTTCCATAGGCAATTTTTGTTTGTGACAGAATTTGTTTTTGTGAATGAAAGCTTGCTAGTTTTCCTTTTCTAAATCAAAATATCTTTTCAAGGAAAACAGAACCCCATTCACATTCCATTGCATAAAACTTATCGTCTTCCTCAGCTGCCTGCTCACAGGGAGAAGTTACTGTGCTTTATATGAAACAGAAAGTCGGTCTGTAATAAGGACTGCCATGTTTTCATCTTAATCTGCTCTGCTTTTTGGTATTTTGAGCTAAGTGACATCAAAGGCAGCAGGAAGGTAGGTCCAGTGTCTTTAACTGCGAGTTTCACGATACAAAGGAGCTGCACTGATGAAGGAGGCACTGTTGATGCCTGGCTCTGAGGTGCTCTCACCTTGCCAGGCACCAAAAATCCACATGTGAGTGAGGCACTGTAATGTCTCAACCAAAGGCTGTGTCATAAAGCAAAATCCGTCCAAGTTTCCTCAGTTCCAGCGTCCGTGAACTACTGGTTTTACTTTCACCCGTCTGCCCTCCCGGTTATTGCTCCTAAGCACTGCCACACCCTCCTCTATACCCTCATCAGTCCTTCCTGGAAATACACCTCAGTCAGTAATTAAAGCACTTACTGGGAGCATCAGGATAGTTATGGGACGTAAGGAGTGATCCCATTGCTGCGACCTGACCCGACCGACCCGACCGTTGTCCTGCCTGCTCCCTCCCCACCCACCCCTTTCATTCTGCTCCTGTTGTGTCATGTCTCTGTGGAACATTACCACTTCAAGGCAGAGACTGTGCCATTGTTTTCTGAGAACCACCCAGGATAGCTAGAGGAGCTCAGTAATAATGGCTATTATTAATAGTGTGGTGGAGGGTGGAATTTGGCTGCCGTATCCTTTTTGTGTGCAGGGCTTTATGCTGAGATGCACTGCTGTGCTCCAGAGTGCCCTTGGAAAACACAGAGCATATGGGCTTTTCCTTAGGTTTCAATGTTCCTGAGAATATTTCTGAGTCACTGCAGCTTGAAAATCTCCTATCCCTGTGGCACGTGTGTCCCTGGCTGGGTCTGCCAGCAGGGTGACTCGAGCTGGTGCCTGGTGAACAGCAGTGCTGGAGGCCCACCAGCTGCCCAGAGATGGCTGCTCTGACCACTTGACATGGTTTATATCATGACTTGAAGAAGAAATGACATCATTGATACAACAACAACAAATCATTCCAGTGTATATCAGTGGATCTTCTGACTGAGTCACTTTAATGGCTGCCCTCCAGCTCATTTTTTTCTTTCAAGTATCATTTTTGTATCTAGTAATTTCACTTCTTTCTGCTTCTTTTGGTACCTAGTAGAGGAAGCAAAAATGGCAGAACCCTTCAGAAGCAAGCACATCCAAATAAATCAATTGTTGTGTTGCCTCTGAACAGGTTCTTGGAGCTTTGTTGAACGTTTTTTGTTTAATTTTTTTTTTTGTCTGAGCTTCTGAGGTTTGGAATGCAAAGTATTCTTTTATTATTGGTACTGTTTTTTAATACCTATTTGATGCTTGCAGAGAAACATCTCCCACAGTTCAATCATCTCTCCATTAAAATATGAGGTTTGCAGAAACAGCTAAGGTCAGATGAAATTTGTCTCGAGCTTGCTCCTCTGTCGGGGAGAGCTTCCTATCAACCAGGACTAGAACTGAGTTTTTGACCTCTTTTCCTATGCTTTAAGTCACTGTCTGACTCTTGTAATTTAATTAACTTTCTAGCACTTGCCTGCAAAACAGGGATGATTGTTTTTAGGCTCACACAGGAGTGTTAAGAAGCTTACTTAAGCTGTACCTCTAAAGCTTTTCCCTTAATGCACTACAAGAGGTTAGTGTGTTCATGTGTATCGCATGCCGTGGTTCTAAGTAGCTTTACACCAAGAACGTTAGGTGAATGTACACTTGGAAAAAACCTTTGTGTTCATCTCTGCTCGTGATAGTATTTTACGTCAACTCACTTCAAGTCAGAAATGTAAACGTAGTAATCAATATCTCTCTGAGCCTGGAAGGCAAAGCTCCACAATTAACAATAATGTGCAGGTGATAATTAAGCTTGTTTTACATATCCTGGTCCCAGAGGCTGATAGCATGGACAATCCGAGCTGCCTGGTCATAGCTGATATTTAGGGAAGGGCGATGAGGAAGCTAAGATATTTTTTAAAAAGGTGATGTGGTCATGCAGGAATGCAGTCATCTTAAAAGTACCTATGATAGATGGGGAAAAAATGCTTCATTCTTCCCTAACTAGGTCTCTCCAGTGGTTCCCTGTGATCACCATAACACATGTCAGAAACTGAGTTTACGTGGACCGGGACTTGGCAGCTTTTACCACCAAGGCATCAGCCCTCTGGTGATGTGAGGAGCTGGCAAGGTGCTCGTGCCAGCGAGCAGCCCACACTAGGTGATAATTTATGGCTACCTGTAACCTCCTGTAAATAGAAACCTTTCATATTCTCGCCAGGGAAGCTAGAAATGACCAGACAATGTGAGTTCAGCCAAACCAAACCTTCCTATAACTCTGCAGAAGGCAAACGCTCTCTGGTACTGACATTAACAATGGTATGGGCTCTTAGAAAGTGTACACTTGTAGGTTCTCTTTATTTTAACACCGTTTGTTTGTGTAATTTCAGAAGCTGGTGGTTTATAAGAGCCGAAGCCGATCTTTAACTCTTGGACTTTGATTCAGCTCATTTAAAGCACAAAAAAGACTGAGCACCAGCCCAGTGCTGTGCAGCGTTCATGCCCTCCCGCTGGGTGCTGTGTTGATAATCCGAAATGCGCGTGATACGGCAGCCGTTAGTCACTGATGCTATCGGGCACTGCAGTGCTGGGGCAGAGGCTGTCCTCGCCCCACCCTGCAGTCTGGCATCGCACTGCCCTTCCTGCGCACTCCTGGCTCCCAGCAGGGAGGTGGAGAGGGGATCTGGGGGCAGGCAGGGGCGCGTGCACCAGGCCACAGCCCTGGGGAGCTGTGCTAGAGGCAGTGGGACTGGGGAAGGTGTTGTGTTTTGGGAAAAATCTGGTAGCCTGAAGGGGAACGGGGGCTGATCTCAGTCCTACTGGCACTGGGATTGAGCCGTCCCATGTGTGTGAAGACTTCCTGGAGCGGGGTCTGAGGCCTCCTCTGGGATCAGATCAGGTCAAGTCATCTGTAAATGGGCTTTGTGAAGGAGAATGTGAGCTCTCCGCTCACAGGCCCTCTTCTCTCAAAGATTTAGTGTTGCCATAGTGGGCATCCAAATGCAACGATGTGCTTGTAATCACATTCTGAACTGACTGATCCAGCTTGAGAGTCTCGGTTTAGATCCACCTTTTCCTTGAACCTGGTGTATTTATGTGCTGAGATCATGGATCCCACATGAAATGTCCTTAATTCTGTAGGTGCTGATGCCTAATTCTGGTCCGGGCTGTTCTCTGCGAGGTCTGTCTGTGCATGCTGTTTATCTTTACATATAGGTATAGTTATGTGTTGTTGGTTATGAAAGTTCTTCATTACCCTCTCAAAGAGAGCCCAACACTGCCAGGAGAGGGAGACTATTTGTTCCTTATACACAGTAACACAACCCAGCCTTAGGAATCCCTGAAACTCAAAGCATTAGTCCCATTGAGTTCAGCCAGTAAGGGAAACTTCACTTCTTTCACACTTCTTTGTGTTTTATTGATTTCTCTTTTGTGGACTGACAGCTTATCCACAATTCTTCCCTTCCCTCTCTCTCTTTTAAAGTTTTCGTTTTTTGTAACTGTTAAGCAGTTCCACCTGGAGATGCGAAAACTTCACAGGCTATAAAGCTTACGTCCTGCAAATCTCCTTATCCAATATTGAAAACATCTACGGGAGGAGAGACGCTGTTAGAATATTTTGAGTCATGCTTAGGAATGGACGCAGGGATTAGATTTGCTCAAGAAAATCATCTCTATGGCTTTAGCAACGGCTCAGTGAATGAATCTGAATCCAATGGAAGTACAGCAATTAACTTCTATAGAAGCAACTTCTTGAAGACAGTAAAGTCACATGCAAAATATCTTGAAAGGAGAAGGAACAGTGGCACCTGCCACTACCTTTTGTTGCTGTGTAAATCCTTCTCGCCCCACAATGACCTTTAAAAAAATGCTTTTCCTTGCAAAGGGAAACATCTGTTTCTCATGTAAATTAATAGTTAAAATACACAATAGAAACATTTAACAAAAATAGGATAGAGGCAAAGACTGGAAGGATTGTTTTATACATCCATAGTGGAAACAAGATGGTACTTTCAAATCATGTAGAAGAGCGTTGATCTTAGTTTGAAAAATATTGTATAAGAAGCTCGGGATCATCTGTGTGTGTGTGCACGTGCATTTGTGTATCTGTAGTCAGTAATTGTTTCTAATAGGTTATGGATTTGGGGATGCTAGGCTTAGCTTTACTAGACTCATCCTCATATTTATGTAAGATGTTTGCCATTTTTCGTTGGCTGTAGTTCTTGTCAACTTGTGGAAGATGTTCTACTTACACTTCCATGCTCTGTTGTACTCCCTGCCACTATCGCAGCCGCACAGAGCGGTGCTCCTGGGCTTGTCATTTAAGACAAAGACTGAATGCAAACCTGAATAACTGTGTGATGCAAACCTACAGAGTATCCTCGGCCATATTGCAGGTTTATGCCTCCTCTTGATGAGCAAGGAAAACTGAAGTCTGGCACCATGTGTGCATTGTCAAAGGAGTGAAGAAGAGCACGTGAGTGCATAGTTGTATTACAGAAATATCACCACATCTTTGCTGAACTGGAGGCAGCATCATGCAGAGTTTTGTGGTTCTTTATGCCTTAAAGGAAAACCTTATAACTTGTTTTCCTTCATGTTGCCATAACACTTTGTATCTTAGCAATAAATACTGGGGAGATTTAGTGTTATCGCAAGAAACTTGTGCTCCAGAGATTTACTGTTCCCCTCCCACGGCACGTTTAAACCCCACATCAGTGGTAGGACAGCAGTTCCTGGCCTGCCTTTGGACCAATTTACCTCATTTCCTCTGCTTCATCAAAGTGAGATCGAAGAGGTTAGAAAAATAACAAACATAAAAACGGGAGGAAAGCTGTTGCTAACCTCTGAGTGTAGCAGAGTCACACTTCAGAGCAAGCCCAAAGGTTCTGCTCAGCGGAGGCGAGGGGAAATCTTTGTAGTGCTGGGCAGGACCCCACTCACATTCCTGCTTGTCACCGTTGTCATGTCTCATCTGGGTGTCTTTAACATGAAGAAAAATATTACCGTGCTAAGGACCAAAAAAGTGAAAAATGCACTCATCTGCGTCCCTGACTTGTGCCAAAGAATTTTTCATTCCTACCTCAGCTCTAATTTGAAATGTGTTAAATAAAAGTCTCCAGGAGAGTATCCAGAGTAGATAGGCATGTTTAGGTCAGCATACCATTTGGCATTGCCACGGACCTCATCTCTAATTACTAGAGAAATAGTGAGTTAGTGAGTTAAAGTCCACAGTGACTGTGACCTAAATCATTTCCATTCTGGAGTGTGGCCTGAAATAAAGAGGGCTTTTCATTAGCGTGGCACAGATTTAGTGTCGTGGGACACGGAGGTTGTGCTTCGCAGGAAGTGCGGTCAATGGGCCATTAAGTTTTGAAACAGGAGGCAGGCATCTTCTAATCTCAGTGCTGTTGACAATAAATATTGGGGAATAGCTTATTATAGATTCATGATAGCCTTGCCAAAGTCGTTCAAGTAAACTCAGGCTTGTAACAGTATGAATGTGCACGCACTGCATTCACATAATGGAGGGATCGCTTGCAGGTCCCAGAGGAAATCTTTCCTTTCAGCCCTGGAAGATGAGAAACCGACTGGGAAATCTAACCCAGTGTATGGATTGAGTAGCAATTACTTGTGTTGTGGGGGTTTGCTTTTCCCCTGTTGAAAATAAACTGTTAAAATTAGAAAACAGTTCCTGAATTTTGGCAGCTTCCCATCTGAAAACAAGTAAACAAACAAACCTCCAAACCAAGACTTACACCTCCTAAAGCCCTTCAGGAGACACGTTCAAGGGGAAGCTGCGGCGAGGCACACATCCAGCTCCCTGCAGCAGGGCTGGTAGTACCGGGGGAGAGGAGATGGCTCAGCTGACTGTAGTGGGGTCTGTAACTAGGGGAGTGCTTTAGGCTGCTGCTCGTTGGAGTTGTTTTAAGTGATTGTAACTCTGCAAAGCTGTTGCTGAGCAGCCTGTAGCTTGTCTGCTGGTGGCAAGGGGGTGGGCAGAAGGAGTCCTGCAGCCCTGCCTCACACACACGTCCTGGGTAAGGCAAGCCCCATGGAGAAATGTAAGACAGCTTCTTGTTTCAATGTGTAATTTCAGCAAAATGAGCGTGCTCACGTTTACAGTGTTCAGGTGTCCAGGTCCACGTTAGAAGCTTTGAAAGCCTTAGCCTTCAGCCTTGATTTTATGTTTTCAGCCCTCAGTGGGGAGCATTGTCAGGTGTTATTCTGGTGGAGCTGACATTCTGTGAGAGCTACCGGGGTGTTCTGTGCTGTGTGAACGCTCACAGTGGGGTGAGGCACTGTCACTCCCTAAAGCACGACTGCACCTGAGCAGCCCGTGGCAGTCCCAATGACTGGCCTCCTCCGTGTGGCCAAGGCTGTGCTTGCAGCATGCTGGGAAAGCTCTGGTCTGGAGATGGAGTGATTAACTGGCCATGTGGTTTGGTGATTTTCATCAGGTTTTTATCCCACTTCATCACTAAGGTGAGTCTTTTTTCCCAATGTCTCCAGTCAAGGTGGGATGTTGTTACTCTCGTTTGAAGTTGGAAATTGGTAGCTCAGGATTTTTTTTTAGACTATATATATAAAAAAATGAATTATGATACCTAGCCTGAAACAGATAGACTCTGCACTTTTTGACTTTTTGAATTTGTGGCATTAAGCACCTTAATACAGACTTTATCTCTATGGCCTATGCTCGATAGACTCTAGATCAGCCATCTGTTCGAGACTAAGACCAGCCTCCCCTTCATGAAATTTATTGCTTTGTTCACTGTGCATTTTACCACTTCTGCAACAAAAAAGCTTCTGTGGGCAAGGGTTTGCTCACTGCCTCCTGGAGCCACACCGTCCTATGAGCAGGTCCTGTGGAAAAATAGCATGCAATCCTGTAATTAGCCTGTGTCATAATGTACACACACTGAGAGGTCAAACGGAGGTTGAACAGGCAACCTTATTTGTGTAATTTCCTTGCTTTTCACTTTGCAGCCTTAATCAATATTCTTCTCACAGTTTCTATATGCATCTGCGTCGGTTGGGTGGCAGTGAGGACACAGATGTGCCCCGCTCAGCCCAGCCTGGCTGGTGATTTCTGTCTGAGGTCCTCAGCCGGGAATGGAGGGACCATACGTGTGTGTCACTGTGTGGGAGCTGCTGGGAAACAGCATGGTTTGGGAAAAAGGAGTCTGTGGAGATTTTATCTATTAAAATTACAGTCTGTGCACTGTAGATACATGTACTTGGCTGACTAAATTTGGGCAGACTTATTTAAGACCAGGGAAAAGGGTGCCCCTGCCACAAAACCTGCCTGTCTCATCCCCAGGCAAATTTCAGTTTCCTATCATGAAGCACAGGGTGCCTGAACCTTCTCAAACAAAGGAAGTGTTGTGACTATTTTGGCACAAAGTCAAATAATTTTTTTCCCTGTACTCCTTTTCATAGATAATAGAGGTTTAATCACTGTAAACAATTCACTAGAAGCAGATATTTGCTTGGAAGATTGCAACTCAAATGCTGAAAGTAACCGTGTAATAATAAGCTGGAAATTTACCTTACAGCCCTAGCAGTAGGCTCTAGGAATAGCTGTGTCTAAAGCTACTCTGAGCTGATTTTAAAAATTCACTGAAAGAATTACAAGTGGTTTTAGTGTATGTATGTTTTTTGGAAGAATGTGGTCTAGTAGTTACATGAAAATGCTGGATGGAATTGGAATGGGCTCGTTCTCTGTTGACTGAGATGTTCGTGACAGTACAGTATTTGCCAAAAGAACAGGCAAGGACAATAAACAGCAACAAGGGCTGGTAATGCTTGGAAATAAATGTTAAAATTTCTCTACAAAGGAGCTGAGAACGCAATTCCATGGGTTCTCCGTCCAGCCTCTACCTTGCAGAGAGCACAGCAGGTCTGAGAGGCAGGATCCTTGCTGAGTGCCCCGCACACGTCCTGCTTTGTGCTGCTCCTGCAGCTCTGCTGGCAGGGTGAGGGCAGCAGGAAGCGTCGTGTACATATATACACACGGGTGGATGTATATGGAGATATGTGTGGATATCAAAAGGAAAAAGAAAGCTGCATCCTGATCAATTTATGATTATTTCTCCTGGTTATTTAACTCTCAAAGAATGCAAAACTACTGCTCCATTGAATTACATTAGAGTCTGGTTCTCTTCAGGACTGGTTTTGTCTGGCAGCCTTCCCTCACTCAGGTTGGCCCCGTGGGAGGAATGTGCTCACCGCGTGTCAGAGAAGTGGCCAGTCCCACTGCTCGAGTACGGAGTCCTTTTTGTTTCTTTTGTTTAAAACCCTCTCAAGTGCATGAGATTTTCTGATAAGCAGCCTGAGTGCAGGCTGAGCTTATTTGTGACCCAGATCACTGCGCTCGGACCGTGGGTTGGTGATCACCACTGCATCCCTCCAGCTACTCTTCGCTTCGGATCCTAAACTCCTTGAGTTCATCAAGCCAGCCACCACAGCCTAAACGCTGTGAGCTCCTCCAGCCACTCAAGAAGCTTCTGGTTTGCATCGGAAAAAGAGGAATGATTTTGTGGAGCTGGAGAAATACCATGGCTACCTCTACAGGACTTTTTGCTTGTAGCCAGCAAGTAAACCTGACGGCAGAGGGAAGAATGCCTGTGGTGCGAGCAGGGTACCGCTCTGGGAGCACAGCACTGTCACGCGCCAGGGTGAGGAATGAGGAGACTGCAGCATCCCCTTAGCTCCAAGCTACTGAAGTGTGTGCCCAGGCAGCATGACAGGAAGGCAGCTGGGTAATGGCCCACTCCTTGTGCCCTGTCTTTGACCTCACGGTGACAACCAGCCTGGCCCTGGCAGCAGTGGCAGTTTCTAGCACCTTTGCTATATAGCCTAGCTGCCTTTTTCATGCTGCAAAATACGTCAAGGTTATTTTTATACATAAGAGCATCTCAGGTTGTGCCACACTGTTGCAAAGAATTTTGAAAACAGAGCTGTAAGGCATTAGCTGTGCAGCTGTTTTAAGAAAGTTTCCTTGACTTTGCCCATTAAAAAAAAAAAAAAAATTACTCAGGAAAACACTGCTGCTAATGGGAATTAAAAAACTAAAGTTAGGAGAGTTTGTCTAAGTGAGGGCTCAGTTGGCGAGAAGAGCCAAAATTAGCAAGCAGAAATTTTGCTTGGCCACACCAGCATGGAAATGGAACATCTGGGGATGTGGCACCTGGAGCCCTGTCTTTGGAGAAGGACACAGCAGTGGCTGTCCCAGCCAGGCCTCTGGAGTGGCTCTGATGGCAGAATGTCACCACACAGTGCATGGAGCGTGTGAGAGTGGCTGCTCAGTTCCAGCTCTGGGCTTTGGAAGTGGATTTACCATAGAAATGTTTCCATGCTCAGGAGAGTCGATCTCAGGACTGTGATTTGGTACCGGATGAAAAGATGAGGTAAATGTTTTTGAGATGCTCCTCCTGCATCTCCTGCCTTCCAGACTGTCCTGGAATGCGACCGAGGGAAGGAGAAATTCAGGGAGCATCCTCTGCAGAACTGGCCAGGGAGGAAACCTGCTGTGCCTGGCTAGGGGCTGCCTGCTGCTCTTTCATCTTGTGGAACAATAAATTCACCTTCAACATCTGAAACTGAGAGAGTGTGCTTCGACCCGGGGTGTTTCAGCGTTCCTGTGGATACTTTCATGCTCACGGTATTGGTATGTTAGGGGCTCTGTGCAAAGAGTTAAGTTATTGTATATTTTAGTTTTTTAATTGACTCCATATCTGCTGGCAGTGGAATAGACATTGATCTGTTTTTTTCCTTTGCTTTATTTAGGAAAATACAGCACATAGTGTTTACTCTGCCTCCATACAGCATTACTTTGTAGGGTGAAAGTGAGGGCGAGACCACAGTGAAGAATTCCCTCATTGTCAATTTTAAAGGCTCCATAATAAATGGTAGGCTGTTTTGGATGGGAATCAGAAATGTTTTCATGACAGTGTTTTGCTTAACTTTTTGTATTCAGTTGGGATTTTATAAACTCTTTCGAATTTGCTGTTTTGATCATTTAAACATCTTCTGGGCACCAACTACTGGAGTAACGCTGAACCTGATGTCTTTTAAGAAAGGATTTGAAGGATCAAATCAGTGAGTGTAAACTAAAATGCGTCTTTCGTGGCAGTATGCATCGTTGTGGCTAGTGATAGCACCCGGATTCCATTTCATGGGGAGAGGACGAGGAAGCGGAACCGTTGTTCTGCACGGTGAGAGGCCGAGCTGTTCTTACTCTTGACAGAGGAAGGACTACAGCATGAAGCCCAACCTGAGAAGGAAATGAAGACGAATTAGTGCGGAATTGACCTATTCCACATGCACCAGCTGAGCTATCTCCTGACCCTGACTGGCACTGGGCCAGGCCAAAACCATCAGTAAGGGGCACTCAGTCCCTCTTGAATTCAGTCTCTGTGCCTGTGTTGCTGGATTCCTCTGGGGGCCTTAGCAAGAGCTTACAGCTTTCAGCAAAGGAGGAAAGTTTTCTGTTGCATATGGGCTGCTAGCACAGTGGTACCATATTGATTAATGTGTTCCCATGTTCCCTTAGGCTTGAAACAGCAGTGGTTTACCATTCTCTTCACAACTGCACATTTGCCAGCACTCATGCAATCCTTTCAAGGGTTACTCTTGTCTTCCTCTGAAAACTGTCCAGGCCCTTTGTTTGTTTTCCCTCTTGCTGTTTTTTTTTTTTTTTTTTTTTTTCAGTGCTTTGTTCTTGGAGGTCTCCATGCCTATTGCAGCCTTCCCGGCGAAAAGGCCTCCCTGTGAGCGCTGTGTTCCTGCAGCACCACTCTTAAGTGCACTTTGGCGTGGGTCTGTCCCAAGTGCCTGCGGCCTGCCCACTGAGGAATGTCCTGCAGAGCAAAAAGCTTGGAGCAGAGAAGACCCTTTGGAAGGCGTTTGTATTTTCCTTGACTGTGGCAGCACAAAGCAAGATAGTTTGATCTCTGTGATTGATGAGCAGCTGAGGTATTGATGCTTTTTTCCATGAAGTCAGTCCTGAGTTCATGCATTTCCTAGAATGACCACTTGTTCTAATACGTATTTCTTTCACTTCTTTTCAAATGGCAAAACTTCCTTTGAAAAAGAAACCTTGTTACCCTCAATGCTATGCAAACCACCCACAGAGCCTCCTGATACAATCTGAGGATCCACCAGGCCCTGTGTTTATTTTCACCAGGATCACTAACAGTTGCGGCACTGTTTTGCTTGTTCTGCTGAAAGACGTCCTGGAGATCTGTTTTATCATCCTAGCCCCACAAACTGCTTTCTTTCTCTCAGTCCTCTTGCAGAAGATCACGAGTGGCAGGACATGTCCTGCACAGGGCAATTTTTATTGGGCAGAGCTTCACTTGGGAGGTTTATTGTGCTCCCAGTGTTACTGTCACGCCCCTTATTCTCTGGTGGATTGAGCTCATCTCCCATTTATTGCATTTAATCATTAGCCTGGGCTATGTTTGTGAAGTCCTTTTTGGCTGTGTTGCCCTGTGTGCCTGGTGATTTGGAGGTTGTATTTTCAGTTTAAACTTTATGGACTGGTGTAGGCAGATCTTTGGTTGTCAAACAGTTCACCGTGGCCAGGGTTTTCTTTCCTTCATAAGAAGCACTCGGGAAGAGAGCGATCAGTAGTAAGGCAAGGCACCAGTGTTTTCATTGTTTATGCTGTTTAGCTGTTTATGCCATTATATAGGATTCTTTGTTTTGTAATTTTTCCTCATCCTGAGAACAATGTTTTTCTCTTCTCAGTGAATGGCTGTTTTCCCCTCCCTGGCATAGAAATAATATACTCAAACATACTTCAGTACAGGAAATCCTATATCCAGTGCAGGGAGGAAAGGCCTTAATCAGTAAAAATTCCTTTGTGTTTATATCAATCCTGACCCTCGGCGTAGCTCGGGCAAAGCTTCTGAGCCTGGGCCCCAGGCACTGGTTGGTGCTGCTGGTTCATAGCTGTGTCACTGTGAGTCCACAGACCCATATATGCCAAATTTCTGCTCTGCTAGTTATCCTTTATGGAGACTGACTGGCCTTCCTATGGGAGGGGCTGAGATAAGGGGCAGATACGCAGCCAGCTCCTCTTAATTGCAGGCTTTTCCCTGCTTTGCAGAGTAGGTTAATCCCCCTGTATTTCCTGAGTATGAAAGGCTTACAGAACAGAAAAGAGGAGAATTTAGGGGAATTGTGATCTATTTCACAATCCTTATCCCTATGTTCTAGCGCATGCTACAGGCTGGCTGCATCTTGATCCTGCAGCACTCTCGGCACGTGATGGTCTGGTCTGGAGGGAAGCAGCCTGGTGGATGGTGGATCCTGGTCCTCCCTAAAAGGGGCAAAAATTTTCTGCTTTGTGCCCACAGCAAAGCTCTTGATACCAGGAGGGAAATTTCCAACCTGCCTGACACACTGTTGAAAGCTTCAAATAGAGGAGTGACTCTCTTAAGTAGAAGCCCAGCACAAATAAACATTCCAGCAGCACCCTTCCCTCTGCTTTCAATGTGTTTTTTATCAGGCTCTGCATTAGACCACTGTCCAATTATTTGAAGGCATGACTTTCAGGAGTCATCCAAAATGCAATTAATGGCAACTCCACTCGCTCTCTGGGAGTGGAAGCAGAGTCTTGCTGCTTCATCTTAAAGAGCCGGCCCTGTGGAACCTGCTGGGGGTAGCACAAGCACACTGAGGTGTCACAGAGCATCCCCACGGGCCAGATCTGCACACCGAGGTGAGCCAGGGATGGGACCAAGGCGCAGAGCGAGTGCTGGCCACACGCTGCCTGCCGCTGGGGTTGTCCCATTGCTCACCCCTTGGCTGGCAGCCTTTGGGAGGCAGCTGTGCCCCTCCTGCGCTCCGCTGCACTCGAGGTGTTCCCATGCATCCCGTACACCTCTTCCTTTGTGTAACATTTTCATATCGTAGGTAGCAAATGGAAATAAGTCAGCTCACCAGCACTTTTCTGCATGCTTAATTAAAGCTGTGCATTTATGGCAGGAACTAAGAGCCAATATCTGACCTCTGAAATGTTTATGCAATTGATAGGTAGCTTTTTCTTACCTCATCTCATGTTTGTGTATAAGATACTGTGTCAGTACATTCCCAACATGATGCAGTGAGGGTTGTGTGATACACATTTAAAATAACAAGCTGGTTTTTTAGTAGTCAGGGGTATCTGCTGTAATTCTTGGACCGGGAAATGGGCTGGCCGGAATCTTTTAGAGGCTGATGGCAGTAGTTCAGGTACTAGTATTATTGTTATTTTTTGCCAAATAACCAAATTAACATTGAGTAGTTTGGCTCGATGCTGAAAAATTCACTTTTGGAAGTGAATTAGGTTTTTTTTTTTTTTTTTTTTTCCTGAGTCCTGGCACTACTTGCAAGGGCCTCAACATTGGAAGAAATAGATTTGGATGGTCTTCAAAGAACACTGCTGTGGTTCTGCCGTTTTTAACTTTTTACCTTGCTGTTCTTTCTCCCCGCCTCTTCCCTGGGGAGCTGAAGGTAAATGATTGATACACAGTCCCTCCTGCTCACTTTCTTTTTTTAAATCTCTTTTGGCTAGACTTCTCCAATGCAGAAATATTTACCAAGAGGAAAATCGCAAGGGTGGGGGAATGGGGAGAAAAAAGGGAATCGAGAAATAAAACATAAACATTCAGCAGTCCAGGATGGTGACTTTGTTGGGGAAAGAAGCCGAATTGTTTGTAGAACCTAATGAGATTTAGGATTAGATTTCCTGTATCAGTGGGCAGCCGCTGGGGAAAAGTAAATTCACTGCACTTAATGTACTTTGCAAGAGAGGCATTTATCTTGCACTGTTTGCATATGGCTGTACCTAAGGGGTCCCAGCTTTGGTAGGTGCCTACCCCCAGAGAAATTCCAGGCTGACAGACAAAGAAAAAGGACTGATGTAGGCAACACAAGTGGGGAGAAGTGCTGCCTGTGAGGCAGTGGGACATGGAGCTGCCATGTGGACGCTCAGCACGCTTGCAAGGAAGGCAAAGGAGCAGGTGGCCATGCTGCTGAGGCAGCACGATGCCCCGTGCAGCTCAGTGTCTCTGCTGCGAAGCAGTCAGAGACAGGGCAAAATCTCTGCTTTGTGCTTCCTCTTCCATCAGCCCAAGGGCCAAATACTGAGTCTGGCTAGCAGTTGTGTGGGTCCAATTTTATGTGCCAAAGAGCTGGAATGCAGTGGGAGACTTTTCGGCGCCTGGAAGGTGACACTGCAGGTACACCACTAAACTTCGGATTTTTCTGTACTTGACAGCTGTCCATTGCTCAGCCCAGACAAAGTATCCAGATTTCTTAGCCATTTTCCTGCAGCTTTTTTGGAAGAACCAAAGCATTTGGGTCCAGGTAGCAGGAAACTTCGCCTAGCTCAGTTTTCACTTGAACTTCTCTTGTACCACATCCTGACTTCGGGTAGATTCAGTGCCCAAGAAAAAATCTTTTTCCAGCCAAAAATCTTCAATGTTTACATTTTGTGTGAACTCTGGGTGAGAATTTTTGGTGTTGTTTCCCATTTTTGTGGTTTGTATCAATTGTCAGGTTCAGATAATCTTCTAGAAAGTGATTCATAGGCTTGTAGCTCAGTCCACACCATGGACATGGCACTGTTTATCCTTCAGAGGTCTGGGAAGCATTCAAGTCTTTGTGACCCCTGCTCTGGTCTTGTCCCCCTCAGAAATCCAGCCAGGATGCCTCCGTGTGGTGCCACCAATGGAACCCTACCTTGAGGTTTTAATTCTTCAAAACTAGGTGGATTTTCTTCCATCTGGGTGTCGGGTTTCGAGGTTTGCTTGAGGCAGCCTGAGCACTGCTGTGCAAACCAGGTAGCTCTGAATTCCAGTTCCCTCACCGCTCCTTGATCAACTGTAGCCAATCACGAGTCGCTCTGACTTGTTTCTTTATACTTATACCAATATATATATTTTTTCCCTTTTGCTGTCTAAGCCACATATCACACTCCTGCTTCTTGGCGTCGGTGAGGGTTCTGTTTTTCACATCAGAGTATGAAAAAATTCTTGCCAGATCAACTCTGGCAGCTGTCAGCAGCCTAAGGTGTAGGAAATTTTTCCTTTCAGGAGACCTGGCTCGATGAAATGTCATCCTTGACGTTAAGGTAGATGTGCAGAAGATCCAGTAAAAGCGGTGGGACTTGTAAGGCATTGCCAGCCAAGGGTATGACCTCTTGCTAAGTGCAGAGCTGAAGTGTTCAGACCTCTGGCTGAGGAGGGAGGACAGGGAGGAAAAAGTTGCTCTGAGACCAGGGGTTGCATCTAGGGCACAGCTTCTGGGCTAAAGGAGCAATACCCCACGATTAACACAGGCCCAGCTAAGGACAGGCACGTATTGTAATCCTCAGCTGAGCTGTACCAGGCCATTGTCATTCCATCATACTAAAAATGTCCTCAGTGTCTTGTTTTTTTTTTTTTTTTTTTTTTTTTTTTTTTAGCTAACCTCTATTTCCCTTTGTGATACTGATCCCTTTTCAAACAATCTTCCCCCCCGCCAAAATAAAATTTGTTCTCAGACTTAATAACATTTTTTAATATATAGGCATGAAACAAATTTCCTTCCCCAAGCATTTGTGTGGTTTTTCAAATCATTAAGGGAGTTTCCTCGTTCTGTGATGTCAAGAGTCACCCAGATCAAAGCCTTTGCTGATATTACAATTAAGCACTCTGCACCATTAAATTCACTTTCCACACTGTAATTTTTATAATAGGTCAGGAAGGAGCTTCATGGTTTGATTTCATTCCCAGCCATGGCGCCAGATTCTGATTTCTCATTAGCTCTTACACCATGGTTTGTGAAATACTGAAGTTAACAAGGAGTCTGCATTAATATTGGACTGGCACCTGTCCAGCTGAATTGTGTTCAGTGGACTTGCATGCATATGAGATGACAGTGAAATGATATGTTATGGTCAGAAGAAAGTAACAGCTTTGAGATAAGAACGAGGTAATCCCTCCTGCTTCTCCCAAGATACATTCCTGGGTGAACCGAGCTTGTGCATACCAGATTCAGGCAGTTCTTCTTTGCAGTTAAGGCAGCGAAACTCAAGCTGAGGGAAGAGAAAGGAGAGAGGGGGAAAAAAAAAAAAAAAAAAGGGATCTCGCAGCAGAGAGAGGGAAAGGTGGACATCTTTCTTTATTGGCTGATGATTGTATTTAAGGAGTGATTTCCGTGGAATAGTTTGCCATTGCCTTCCCTGCAGGTGTCCGGAGGGAGAGCTAAGCACTCTCCTCTCAAAATGTCACTGGACAGCCTTAGAAAGTCAGAAAACTGTAGGTGCCTTCTTTTCTTTCTGCATGGGGAGGAGTGAAAGGGAAAAAGCATACACGAGTGCTTGCGTGTGCTCACCGTTCCTTTTGCGTTAATGGGAACTGCATGAGGGCAAGCACCTGGATTGTGATTGTTCACTGATGCTGCTGTGAAGCTGCAAGGAGCCGAGTTTTGCTACCAGCCTCGCTGGGAATCAGCGTCCAGCCCTGCGAGAGGAGAAGGTATTGCTGCAGTGTTCGTCATCTGGAATGTGAGCCTGCATGACTTTCTCTGCATAGCACAATAACTAACACTGGGTGGGTGTTTCTTGAAAACTATTCAAGCAAATGTCAGAAAAACTGATCCAAAGAGAGCGTTTTCAGGCAAATATTTGGAGATACATAAGCTACACTTCTGCCTCGAGCCATAGAGACGGAGCACTGCGGTCCTGCCAGCTCTGAGGCGCTCGGGTGGGAGTCGTGCTGCGTAATTTGTAACAGATGATGTTTATTACCTGAGTTTCTGTGGGGAGTCAGATCTGGGAGGAAAGGGGGGAAATATTTGACCAAGTTGGGAGCCAGTGATAAATTTATACAAACTCACCCTAAACCTGCAGCACATGCCATCACCTAATCTAATACTTTCTGCTGAGCTGAGATGAGGACTTGGTTCTGTACCAGCAAGATTTACTGCCTGTGCATTTTGGGCCATAGCTGCAAGCTTTGCACTGAGCTATGAATCCTGCATGTGTTTTTAAAAAAAAAAAAAAAAAAAAAAAGCATTGTCTAATGTGTTTTTCCTGGAAGATCCCTCCAAGCGCATCCCCATCCAGATGCAGTCTCAGGCCACTGGCAGACCGCTTTAAGGCCTGCTACTGAGCAGGATTCTCACAGACTGGATGGTGGCCATGACAGTGCGTCCCTCTCGTACCTGTCACCGCTGTCCCCACAGCCCTGTCTGTGCAGCTGGGGGATCGAAGGGCCTGTGGGACGCAGATGTAGCTGCTGTGACTGAGACTTGTCACAGTGGCACCCTTTGCATTGTCACAGAGGGGACAGAAGTGCCATCCATGGGTTTTGCTTTTTGTTTGGATTGAGGTGAGGCATCAGGAGCTTTTGTAATGAAAACACCATATAGGCTGAGGCCTGGGGGCACCGTCTGCCTCACGGGGCCTGCCAGGCCTCTGCACCCCCAGGCCATGAGGCGAGGAGCGGCAGCTCGGCCTGCAGCCAACGGTTACTTCCACAGGGCACAACCAGGCCCCAGGTCTGAGCACGTCTCCATATTCATCTCCACCAGATCTAAACACATCTGCTACAGCACAGAACATCTGGTCCCTGCTTTGGAGGAGTCCGAAGCCACCTCTGCTCTAGGACCTTCAGGAACTCCATGACACTGCAAAGAAGATCAGGGTTTTTATCCCTGCTGAGTTCATAAACCAGAAAAAGAGACCCAGCCATGCTTTAGATGAGTTACCTCTGGCAGACATAATTTTCCCTCTAAAGTCTAGATTTCTGCTTGGCCAGACACCAAAACCCAAGGTGTGGTATTGCTAGCATTGCTGTTCAACAGCAGCACATTTTTCTCAAATGCTGGTGAAAAAAATTCAGCAAGTTCACTCGAAGATGATCTTCCTGCAGCAGAAAACACAAGATGGAGATGGAGGTGATGAAGGCAAGAGCATGTCCCTGTGTCCCTTGCTTAACTTCAAGCTCAGGGATGAAGTTTGGGAGGGAGCTGTTGAGCCTCAGCAATCTGCACAAGGAGCTGAAGCAAGGCTGGCTCGGGCTGTTCTACATTGCAGGCTCGATAGCAACACACTGACGCTTTCAAACAAAAAAGGCCTTTTTTTTTTTTTTCCCCCCTATCCTTTAACACAAATCCCCTGGAAACTGCAGAACAGCCTTCTATCTTTTTCTTCCCCCCTGCACATTCCTACAAAAAGTAGGATGGAACTCCCTCTGTTTTAGGCAAAATATTTTGCAATTTTCCAATGACCTTGCCAATAAGAAAATTATTACCCATATATCATGGGAAATGCCTGCTTTCTCACAAGGCTGTAATGTTAAACTATCACCAGTAAAAGACTGTGCTGGCTGCAAGTTTGGCAGGAACACGAAGATCTTCTGGTATGGTACATTACATGAACTATTGACTTGAGGATGCCAAAAACTTCACCCCATTTTAAATGAGCTCCATTTTTTAAAATAAATCAGCATGTGAATTGGATGTGTTTATTCCAGCAAATAAGAATATCAGCCTCTGTGCTGAGTTTACCTCATTGCCATTTTTGTAAGACAATTCGATCTCGAGTTAACGGTTGAATTACTTAATCATCTCATAGAACAGTTCTGTTGAATTCTAATGTCCAAAGGAGGGTACGGTGACCATTTTGCAGCTAAGTGTTAAAATTGTCTTGACTAAAAGTGTCCCTTTCCCTGGCTAGTTAACGGTGTGTGTGTGCCAGGAGCTATTCATTATGGATGAAGAATGGGTTTGTGGTTAAAGCACTGGACTGTGTTGTGGGAGATCTGAGCTCAGTCCCAGATTCTTCTTCAATTTCCCTGTGTGACTATGACCAAGTCATTTGATCTTTCACTGCCTCAATTCTCTTCTGCTAAAGCGGGAATAATCCTATTTCCCTTCTTCTACTCTTTGCTTTTGCAGTGTTTGTTTTCACTGTTGCCTGTTCACTGCTTCCATGGGTGTAGAAAGCAGGCCAGTACCTGGAGTGTTAAAATGCTATAAAGCATGAAAAATAATTGGCTTCACTTAATTCTTCATATTCCTATTTCAAACTGAGGAAGATAACGAAAGCTTGACGGCAGTGCTGTCTGTTTACATGCAGTGACCCAGCCGTCCCAGAAAGCAGTGTGGCCAAGAAATTGAAACAAGATCTTCTGAAGTGCCATTGCAAATAAATCTGCTTGACTTCCCTTCTGTCAAGGCATCTCACGCTAGGGAAGGCCGCTGGGAGCCATTAATTGTATAATGGATATACTTGATTCGTTAAGAGGGCCAGTTTCCCAAAGATTAAAGCAATTATGAGCAAAGTGGTTTGAAAAGAAGAAAAAAAAAAAGAAAAAAAGAAGAAAAGAAATGGCCCTAAACAAATGATAACTGGGAATGGCTTAAGAAAACTTCAGTAGATGCCACGGAAGTTCTGCAGCTGTGGAAGAGGACTTTGTCAGTGGAACCCAAACACCCCCATCCCTCCTCCAGCCCAGCGTAAAAGGCAGACGAAGGCTGCAAGAAAACTACGTGTGGAAACATCCACTTGCACATATGCAAATGAAACTAAAAGTAAGGTAGGGAACGGATAATAGGGCTAGAAATTATGCAATAACGATTGCTGAGGAAAGAAATTTGTGAAAAGTTGGTGATGGGGATGGTAGAACTGCCACAGCAACATAAAAATGACGGGAGAATTCCCCAGTTAGCTCTTCTGGTATTCAGAACAAGCTGCATGATATTTTTAGATGTTGCAGAAGTACTGAAATGATTTATATTCCTACACCCAGGATGCTGAACAGCAGCTCCAGGACGGAAGCTCTGAGAGATTTGCTGATGGGGTGCTGGGGCCAGCACCAACAATTACCCAGCCTCCAAGTCTCAGGAGAAAATGCACATTTAGGGCCGGCACTTCCAGAGGGGACGCAGGGGAAGAGCTGCAGCAGCGACCTATTCAGCTGTGTGTTAACTCAATGGAAATCACGAGTGATCTCAAAGTGGCATATGCAGTGAATGTGGTAGGGCAGGAGCAGAACCAGAGTTGATCAGCAGGCTTTTTTAGGAAAGAAGATACTGTCAAAGAAATTTGGTGCTGGTTTTCATTAGTTTGTTGAAAGTGATTTTCCCAAAACGTGATTTCTGCAAGGTGTAAGATTTCACGTAATGCTGTGTTTTGTTTATTAAATCTAAGTTACATAAAATCAAGACAGCACTTACTAAATATGATAAAATCTGGTTAACTGCTATTTCTCCAAAAGTCCCTGAAAGTGGAGAATCATTGTCCAGCAGTGAGGGTTTCTTTCAATAAGCACATTTTTATTCCTGCTGTCCCCTAGCTGCATCTATTCAGTATCTTGATTTTGTCATGTGGAAAATAAATAAAATCACCATTGGAGGCATCTGGTGGTGTCACAAAAAACTAGTGGTTAATAAAAACATGGCGAAAATAGAGCAGTTCCACAAAATGGGACTTTTTAATCTCAGATGAGTTAACTAATGTAGGTTACAGTAGTGGCCCTTTATCTAGGCAAACAGATCCAGTTGCCATCTAAGTGTTATTTTGGGGAGATAATACAACTTTTGCGTGAACACCAGTAGATATATGGGAGGGCAGAATGGATTCTCACAGTGATTCCTTTTACCTTGAAATCTATCAGTCAGTGTGTGCTGTGTCGGGAGGCATTGTAAGCATTTGGAAACAACAAATGCAGTGCAAGAACAGCAACAGAAATCCCCTCTGAACTTCCCTTGTGAATGCTGTTCCCAGTTCCTCCATGAACTTGACCCCTGGGGTTCACTTACCAAGGGCTGCTTGTGCAGCTCAGGCCGGGTGTTGCAGTCAAAGCAAGAGGGGACTGTGCTGAATACACATTTTCTTGATTTCACCAGGAAAATTAGGAGGTGACAGCATTAACGCTGTCAGCTGGTTATACAGTACAGCACATTTCCCTGTCCTGTCTGGTGGCTCAGCGCTGACTGCTCCTTAGGTGCCTGTAAGTAGAAGGATTACTTAGCAACAGCTCTGCCAGGTGAAGGCTGACACAGGCAAGTGACTTTTAAACAAACGTATTTCAAGCTAGGTGCTGAACCTGTAATGGCCAGTATTACTTGCCCCATCGAGGCCCCAGAAATATCAGAGAACGAGGGAGTTGCAGCTAGCGACCTTGAGTGGTCTCCTTGCAAGCGTGCTTGGCGTTTTAGTGAGTTTGCTGACAATTGGAAGATGCTATTAACCAGTCTAAAACAGCAGCTTGACTGGTAGCACAGCTTCACAAAAAGAGCTAAACTTCACTTAATCCTAAAGCAGACCTAGCTCTTGTCTGGAAAATGAATTAAAATCAAAATAACATCATCCTCTCATTTCAGGGAAAAAATTAATGTTCATTCCTCCAACCTCATTTTATTTAAGGACGCAGCTTTTGAATCTGTGAATGGCAGAGCCTGGGTTCCTGCCTTATATTCCTACCTCAGACAAGTGGGTACTCTCTCAGAGGTACAACAGCATGAAAAGCATTTTCTTGAAAGCAAGATCCATCCCCTGGTAGTGCAGGGCTATAACACGATTCTTAACCTGAAGAACATGTGTCTCTTCACATGATTGTGTTAATTCTTTTTTTTGAAAGACAGCAGAGAAGTTGTAATGCGTTTTTGCGAAATGTTTTAGACAAGCAAAGTCTTTCATCCGCTCTGAATTCCTTTAGAGGCACAGCAGCGAGACTGCTCATGTGATGGACCTGCAAAGCAAATCCGAGTGTACGTTCGTAAAGGAACTCATTACAGCAGCTCCGAGTGATTAACAACACTCAATTTGTATTTGTATGGTTACTTTAATCTGGCATAGTCTGCTGTACTGCTGAAAAGGGTGGTTCTGTCCTCCCAGACCTGCTGCTGCTGCCCCATTCCCCTCTCTTGTGCTGACATTGCCATTTTATCGGTTCAGTTCTTTTTCAGCTGGATCAGTTCCCTGATCTGGATCGCAACTCAGCCGCAGCACTGCAGCGCTGCAGTGCTGGCACGGGGCAGAGAGCAAGAGCAAGCAGTGTGGAGGAGGACACGGTGCCAGCAGTGATTTATGCCAGATTTAATGACCCTGTAATTGTTTCACTACAGCTCTTCTCCACCCCTTTGTGAAAGCTGAAAATAGGGCGCAAGACAGAAGTTTGAGAGCAGAAAGGTTGTCTGCAGAATTTACTCTGGGTACTATATTTAAAACACTGAGTGATAAATAGTGTTGGATGCATAGAGATAAATATCATAGTACGGCCGGGTTAGAGCCGGGCAGTCCAAACTGTGCAAGATTTTTGCTCCTTTTTGTACGTGCGTACTGTTGAATTTGAAACAGAAGTAGCTGAAATGAATTTCCCATCTTGAAATGTTTCCCCTACCCTCCAAACTCCAGCTGCAACCAGCCTTTAAATGTGGCAAGCTGCTGGCCTCAGACCTGTACCTACGGCTGGGTGCCACCCAAGGACAGGCATATTTCACACATTTATGCAGAAACCTTCAAAAAAAGAAAGTAGTTTATGGTCTAAATAGGACATCAGGTGATAGTTCATCAACCTCAGCTAGCTTCTTCCTTTTATCTTGCCTCAATACCATAGTCCACATCTCAAAGAAAGAGCTCTGTGCTCGTGTGTTTGAATTCCGGTGGATTTCATTTGTTCTTACATCAGTGGCAGCTGGTTGGGAGTGAGTGCAAGTGAATGCCCAGCACGTAGGCACAGGCTTGTTTTCTGTCACACACAGACATGAGCTACCTTAACAGGAGATGTTTTTCTTCCCCCAAAGTCAAGTACTTGGATGCTCAGAAATGTCACAGGTAATCCCCAGCTGACCCCTTGGCACATGGATTGTGTTATCTGTCTTCAGAGACAGGGTGCGAGATTTTTTTTTTTTTTTCTAAACCTTTTCTAAATCTTTTTTCTAAACCTTTAGGTTGGGGTAAAAAAAAAAAATCAGTACAAATAGAAGTCCAGCAGAAATGTTTCAATCTGGCAGGGTTACAGGCAATGGTAGAAAGGGTTTCTTATGGGTGAACTTGGACAACCGCGATAAAAAGAGGGGCTGCAAGCTGTGTGTGAGCGAGTAGCTCCTACACAATGGTCCATACCCAAGTAAAAGCAAGTTTGAGAGCGCTCTTTATTCAACAAATAGGACACATTTGATTAACCATTGGAGCATACATGTGATTTATGTAAGAAGTTATTGAAAGTACAACTCGATTTAAATTAAGAACACATCATCACTACATCTAATATTTTTCTGTAGCCCAGTTTTGAAAACCATTAGTAGTAATAAACTTTCCTCCCATAAAAGTTCTGCCATTTTAATTTCCAATTAGAACTTGCAAAAGATATGCACATGGCAGTAAAAGTAAAGAAATTAAGCCTCTGCCCGTGCTGCAGCCTGACACAATGATGCCCCGATGCTCGTAAATCAGTTTCTGTTTGTTGTGAACCTCTTAAATCCACACTGGTAAGAGGTGTAGAGGCATTTGTCTCCCATGAAAACATTCTCCCACACCCTTTGTAATTAAAAGTAATCTTAAATTTCATCTAGTTCCATGAGAAAGAGCTTTCATACAGTAATTTGAGTTGGACTCCAGAACGACGGAATGTGAGTTGAAAGCTTAATGAATTTACTCTATAAATCTTTTTCTCTGTTTTTCTTGTCAGTTATATCAGGGCATTACACATATTTTTCCTTACATTGCTAGCTGGGGAATTTTTTTAAGAGAACCTCAGTGCATGTTTTTCTGGGGAACTGTGTCTGCTGAAGTTCGTTTTATTAATACTGTAGCATGATTGCTGCTTTTTGGGATCAGAGTTGAATGCCATTCTTCTAATGAAACAGGACTGGGAAAGCTCCTCTTGGTTAAGTGATTTCATGAGTGTTGTTTTAGTTTATTGGCTCTGTAGCATGATAGCACAACAGAGCCTTGGTTCTGCTTTCAGCAGGATTATTTATGCAGTGGGATTTACTGAACACAGGCCTTGAGCTTTGCTCTTCCAGCTTCTAGCTGAAGAATGGAAACCTGCTAAGAAGGAGTTGCTGTGTAGCCTTGTTTTTGTGGTGCCACTGCTGCTGGAAACCATGATCCATCGTGCTAGCAGCTGAGGAGAGTCTTCTGTTCAGGACAAAATACACACCAAGCTGCAAGCAGGGCTTCTGTATTGCTCAGGCTTGCCACATGCTTCCCTGTAAGGTCTTCATCGTTGCTCTTTCATGTCACCATCACGCATGCTTCCTTCCAGGTGCACTGAAATTAGTATGGAAATGATTAAAGAAACAGCAGGCATGATGACAGGATGGAGTGTGGAAGGGGAGCAGAGGGGTGAGGACAAGGGGAAGGTGGCAAAGCTTGCCAAGGAGTTGGGCAATTAGGACTTCGGGGTGACCTCACCGTTCTCCCACGCAGAACAATTTTCTGAACCCAGACAGATTTATAAGGATTATGGGAAAGTTTATTTTGTGCTACCTACTGCGTTTTTTTATGTGTGTGTACGAACAGCAGTGAGGTTTCTGTAAGACTTCTCAGAAAACCTGGTTCAGAGGTGTCCGGAAAGATGAAAAAAATCACTGTGGAACTGGTGTGAATACAGTAAAATGTAACAACGATGGCAGTTTAGCAACTAACGCTGGGGCAGGAACTGGTTCAGAGGGGAAGGAGGGAGCTCCCCTCCCGTTTACCCCAGCAGTGGTACAGCATATAGATGCTTTTCCTAGGATCAAGATATGAAGCATTAACAACTAACACATCGAACTCCTGTAAGCTGCTGGCTAAAGCAAAGAGCACTGCTTCTGTTACGTTGACAGCTTACAGGGCTAACTATGAGTTTTGCATTTTTTAATAATAAAAAATGATTGTAAATGTTCAAAAAGAAACGTCAAAATGCACAATCATAAAGGGCAATTGTGTGTTCAGACAGAGAGGCTCGCTGTTCTGCGTTGGCCTCCTGTGCCAGCGCTCCTGCTCCTTCTGCTTTGTTTCTCCGAAGGAGATGCTGCAGGGATCGACGTCACCATTTTCTTCATCCATCTTTCAGTGTGGAAGACTGCGCTCTGTCACCTGTCAGCACTGTCTTTATTATTTTGGAGAAAAAAAGTGCCTTGAGGTGTTTCCATAGTGGTGGATGTTGCAGTGTGGTCTCTGCACCCAAAACACGTTGACGTACCAGTGTTTTATCTTACTGCTGCTTTCCATATCCCACCTCCAGCGAGCTGCCTTTGGACAGCACGCAGCGAGGCAGCCTGCATCCTTCTTTCTTCGCAGACATTGGCCAGGGTGAGCTGCACCCTGCACATCACAGCCTTGCCTCTGCCTGACTCACGGCAAAGGCCAGGGCCCGCGGTAGCAGCTCTGTGTTGCTGGTGGCCCTTCTGCACCTGTGGCCTTCTGCAGAGGTGCCCCATGCAAATAAAACAGGAGAAACCCCAGCACCTGCGCTAGGCAAGCACCAGAAGAGGGCTCCTGGGGACAGACCTGCTTTGGCAGAAAGTTAATCCAGATATTTTTGCCCTTTCTAGTCTTTTTTTTTCGGTTAGCAGTGCTAGCAGGGTAGGCAATCTGGTTAAGCAACAACCCAGCTTGACAGCAATGGGGAAACTGGAATGCACTTTTGGTTTGTAGGCAGGAACTTTACCAGATAACTGGTGCTTTAACCTTCAGACAACCCCCCCCACCCCAGACATATAAAAGTGGAATTGGGATGAACGCAGCCATTGAGAGAGGTAGCCACGGGAGCTGCTTCTCCCTGCAGAAGTGACTGCCGCAGATACTCGAGTGCTTTCCCCAGTTTTGCCCTGTCAAGGCAACTTCTCATCTGTCTGCTTCAGAAACGCGTGGCAAACTGCACTGACTTACTGGTGGGACTGGCTGCTCCGTGTTGCACACTGCCTGGAGTCCACTCAGATGCCAGCAGTTCGCTCTGTGGGGCCGTCCATAAAGGACTTCCACAGCGCTGAGCCCGAACCCAGCATTTAGGTTTCTTTGTGGGGAAGAACAAGCAAATTGTGATGATTAATGCAGATGTCACATGGAAAGCAATGGGTATAAAGGCCTCTTCATTTTTGACAGGTGCATTGTGCATTCTGGGCTCCCGGCCAAGATATATTGTCATCAAATGTTAATAAAATCTGCAAATAATATACAAAGTATTAAATTGTGCTTATTCTTGGAGTAATTTGAGACGTAAATTTATCAAACCGTGCTATATGTTCAGGCTCTTTAAAAGGAGGAAAATCAGAACTGCGAAGCAGACAAAAGATTGGGGCTAGGGGCAACAAAGGACACTCAGTAAGCCATCACCCTGATGTAGGAGAATGAAGCATTTAAAACCTCTGAGCGTTTTCCTTCAGGATTGTTCAATGTAAACAATTAAATCCACAAGTAGAGGGGAGCAGGCAGGGATAGGAACATAGGAAATCTCCCTCCAGCTGCACGCTTTAGAAAATGGTAGCTCTGGTGCAACATTCTGATACCCTCTGTACATCCATGATGTTGTGAATGTTCGTGTCTGAGCATGGGCATTTAGAAAGCTACTGAATCTTTTGACTTCTGGTATGCTTAATAACAGAAAACTCTCCTTTCACGCATCTGGAGTGAAAGGGGCAGCTCTGGGCTGTCCACATCAGGCATGGAGCAGGAAGCGCTGCACTCACTCTGAGGGATGCCGATCTGCCTCCATACCCTGGCTCACAGTTTGCACAGAGCGACCAGCATGTGTGGCTTGAGGCTGTGGCCACCGTTGTGAGCCCCAAACACATCTGCTTCCACAGCACAGGACGTCCCATCTGCATGTTGCTCAGGCTGGACCCACATGAAATGAAGAGAGGCTGGCAGAGAGATGAGCCCAGCTCCTGCCTCTGCTTAGCAGCAGCCTTCGTCCAGCCTTGCACCTTCCCTGCCTTGCCAGCACCCACTGTCATGTGGAGCACAGGACACCTCTCTCCCAGCCTGGCCTTTGCTTCTCAAGAATGTAATTGCTTTACTCTCTATTCCCTTAGCAAAGCAGAAATACAGCCACCAAAACTTTTCCTCCTCAAGAATGTGCCTTGCCAATGGCCTTTGTCAGGGCCAGGTTGTTATCAGTATAATGCCTGATGTTTACTTTTCAGTGCCAGTAAATAAATCTCAGTCCTGCCTGACCCTTCGCTCTTCAGCCTCCCCCAAGCTGAAAACAAAAATGCTGTTCTGGATACAATCAACCAGTTTGGTTCAAGTCCTGCTTTTCAGGATCTGAGTCTGAAACTGGTGGTCTCTGAGTCTCTTAATGCCATTAAAGCTCAGATTTCAAAGATGTGTGCCTTGGAGCTTTTGGGTTTGATTTAAAGATAAGCCACTCAAGCTATGTTGATCAAGGGAGTGTCTTTATGTGAATTTTCCTTTTCAAATAAATCCAGGCCAAGATTTATCGGATCCTTCTAAAGGCATGTGTTACTGGAAGACATTCCTGCCTGCTTCCAGCTCTTCTTTTTTCTGCCTTTAAGGAAGGATCCTGAGCAGGCCCTTTCCTTTCTCACAGTATCAGAAGCTCTACACAAGACTGCAGTCAGTTCGTAAAATGATGGCATGCCGTATATGCTGGGTGCTTTGTGTGATTTGTGAAGCCTCCGTGACCATTCCTCACTTTCCTACTTCTTTTTTGTTCGTTAAAATTTATGAGAGTCTTTCTCCTTCCAGCAAAGCAGTGAAAATAGCCAGGGAAGTGAGCACTGGTGGCAGTTAAGGGCTTCTCACCTACCGCCCATATTGGGAGCATTTTGGAGATTGTCTTCATACGTTTGCAAAAGAAAGTCCAGATGGCAACAGGGGTGGTGGAAGGAGCTCAGAGATGTTGCCGTGCTGTTATCCTGAGGACAGGCCCAAGTCTGTCGTGCCAGTGCGGCTTTGTTTCCTTTTCTCGTTATTCACCCTACACTTTTTTTTCTTCTTTTTCCCTGTTTTTGTGCTTGGTTGGTTTTATGCTGCTGTTGTGCATTCCTTCATATTTAAAACACTTCATAAATCCATGCAGGGGTAATTTCCTTCACAGAGAAGTTCAAGTGTTTTATATTTTTTTCTGTATGTTTATTAGTTACAAATGGAAAAAACAAAATAACACCCTGCACGTTTTGCATACTGGCTGCAAGAAGCAGTCCAAGCCCACCACGGTTTAGCTCGGCCCTTAGAGAAGTCCTGCCTATAGGAATCCCCCCCAAAATCACTCAGTTTGCTTGGGTGTAGCCGGTCAAAACTAAGCAAATCTGACTTAACGTTTTAAATACGAGCAAGGTGTGCAGAGTTCTGACAGCAGCTGGAGGTGTGGGGAGGGAAAGCAAGAGGGCAGGGGGAGGGCGCCTGTAAGTGAAAGCAGCCTGGGGAGCTGGAGTAACCCGAGCCCTGCTGTTGGCGTAGTTTAATGTGGCAGCTCTTGTCTGGAACCGCTAACATGAGTCCAGCACATGGCATGCGTGTACTCCGGGTACCGCCTGCTGCCGTGAGAGAGCGGGTTCCCTGCTAGGTAATAGGAAAGCTGTGAGTCTTGGGAGCCTTTTAAAAAGAGCAACGTGCTTCTGATCAGCAGTTTTACCCTCTCCTTCCTGGCGCTAACAGATACATGGGTAAGTTTGGGAATTCATGCGTTAGGACCGTTACGGCATGATGTGGGTGCCTGTGATACGTTCTCCCCTGTCTCAAGCAGGCTTTTTGGGATCAGATGGTTACTGCCAGCCTGCGCAGCACCTCTCTCCACTTCTGGCTGATGCATTCAGAGTAGGATGAGTGCTTTGTGGTGCTGTGATCTGTTGTCGGTGCTGCTTCCAGCAGGTGCTGGGAGGAGCTGGCTGCTCGAGAAGGGCACTGCTCTTCTCCACCAGGCACCCGGCACCAGTGACTGCTGACTGTTTACCAATGGGTGCTCCTGCACCCAAGAAGTCAGTGATGGGGTGTTTGTCTTCTCCAAGCACTGCTGCTGGCCCTTAGTCAGTATGGGGAAACATTCCCAGCCCTAAAGCCCAGGTAAACACCCAGCTCCATCTTGTCTCCTTCAGTCTACCTCCAGCCCCTGTACCTTCACCCAGACCCTGAATTAGAAACTGTATTTTAGACAGCTATCTGATTTCAGTACAGCATTTCTGAGCAACATGCCTCATGAGAAATTGTTCCGGTATGTCATTACCCTCACAGCTAGAAGATTACATCTTAATTTAAGGTCGAATATGTCTAGTTGCAAGTTCCAGTCATTACATCTTATTAAGCAAGGTTGAAAAGTCCCCCACTATCAGATCGCTTTTTGAAGTTCCTCTATGTAGTAATAAAATTCTCTATTAATTTTTGGGAGACAGTCTTTGGAGAGAGGCCTAAACATAGCACTGACGATAATAAAAAGAAGTTTAAATTGGCAGAGAAACAACAAAAGCCAACCCCAAAGCCCATCCCATCCCTTCCCCCCAAGAACTTGAAGGAACTGAATTGAAAATGAAAGCTGGGAAATTTCAGGTTTGTGGTTGCATCCACCCACCTCTGCTGCCTGTACTGCAGCTGCAAGAGATATGAGAGGTCGCCCAAGAGGTGGTTTTGAAATTTACCAAATAAAAAGTGCAGCGTTCTTATCTTGAGCACAGCATTACAGTGGGGAGAGCAGCTTTGGAGCATTTCCTTGGTTTTGTGGGTTTAGGCTAGATCACTAACGTTAATTTAAAATAGATCTTTGCGGCTTAATAGCTCTCCATTTGTGGTGTGGTTATCCGAAGAACACATTTCTGTCTCTTCAGGAAGACAGAGAATGGGAAAACAAAGCTCTGAAAATGCTGTACGGAAAGGGGCGCTGCCTCTCCCTGGGCTGGGGACCCGACGCGCTGTGGGTGCAGCGCTGCTGCGGTGCTCTGCAGCTCCGACCAGGGCTGGGTTCCAGTTGGCCATTTCCTGCTGCCCGCCAAAGTTTCTTCCTGCAGTTTCAACTGAATGTTGTTTTTCGCTTCTGCCTTTGAAAAGAAACCTACAGTTAGCGTAATTGGCACAGAGGTGGCAGCGGTGGTAGGGAAAGCGATCTGTGTGTCTACCAGGAGCTGTTATTTAGTGTAATTAACCTGCTGCTTCCCTCCATGGGTCCGGCTCAGACCCAGGCTCCATGCTGCTTGTTCTAAAGCTGGTTCTGCAGGCGCTGTGGCACTTTGAGCCTGCACAGATCGGATCCTGCAGTCTGCTGAGCAGCCTCAGCTCCCATGGAGCAGAACGGCCTGCTGAGATGGCTCAGCATCTCCCAGAAGCAGGGATTTGAATGTGAAAGGAGCTTTTGGAGCACCCTTTGGTTCATGACTCTGGGGCTAAGGGCTTAAAATAATTCTGCAATGACTTTAGCTACCTTAGAGCTAAATATCTGAAACCATGCCTTGCAGCAGGAGTCCCAGCCCTCATCAATACTTGTCTGCTAAGGGCTCAGCCACAAGTGGCAGTTCTCTGAAATAACCTTGATAGGAGTTCGAGCCCCATCCCTTCTGGCACGGGCTGTAACCTTGGGACGCGTGGTGCTGGGCCAGCAGTGGCACTCCTGTTCACATCAGGCCTGTTGCCACGTGGGACCCCATGTGGCTGATCAGCCCATTTATTCCTCGTTTTTCTTCCCCTCTCGCCTGGTGTGCGCCTGCCACCCTGGCTGTGATTTGCCTGCAGTTAGCAGCGGAGTGACCAGAGCCCTGCTGGTATATGCACAAATGATATCTGTGTTGTTAAATCTTCAGAAAG
The DNA here is from genome assembly GCA_013399715.1 of Alectura lathami. Classification (NCBI taxonomy): domain Eukaryota; kingdom Metazoa; phylum Chordata; class Aves; order Galliformes; family Megapodiidae; genus Alectura; species Alectura lathami. The sequence goes on from VXAV01003215.1 coordinate 460,194, forward strand.
AGGGGCTTCGTTTCCATTGTTTCCTCTTAATAACTTTGACTGTCTGAATTAATACCCTGACCTGAGCAGCGAGCTAAAACCATGCAGAACAGCAGCAGCAGCAGCGTTCCTGGCAGGGCCCGCGGAGAGCGATCCTCGGGAGATGCCACCCACAGATCTGCACAGGGCGAGCGAGCCCGAGGGGCAGGAGGTGCTGTTGTGATATCCATCCAAGCGCTGCTCCAGAAACAAGGCTAATAACAGTCTGCTGGGGATGGGCTTTTACTTGTGATGTCTTTGGTTCTGCCTGGCATTTCACGCAGAACCAGGAAATGGAGAGAGGCGCACCGAACATCAAACAGCTTGCAACTAGGCGTTTTTGCCTAATATCCTAAGGAAATGAGTCTTGTATGATCACACCGCCTCTGGGGTGTATGTGTGTGTCTAATAGCTTTTGAATTCACTGGCCAATTTCAACCAAATTTAGTAAAAGGGTGAAGATCTCAAAGAGGGACTTGTACCTGCAAGTCTGGGGCAAACAGGTGGCAGGGGAAAGGATGGGAGAGCCCCTGCTAGCACCGCGCCGAGGGAGGAGGCTTGCCTGTATTTAAACATCAGAGATTCACATGGGGAAAAGGGGCGGAGGAAGATTGAGTCAGACGAGTGGAAAATGAGACTTTGTTAGTTCTGCTTGTCGAGGATGCGCTTGCTGTAATGCCAGATCCCTTGGGTTACTCACACTTGTTGCACCATGCACTTCTCGTGTGATGGGAGCTGTGTGCAGCCAGGCCACCAAACGTCCCTTGGGTCAGCACCTGCACAGGGGCAGGTCGGCTGCAGTCCTCCTGGGCTGGTTGTAGGTTGCTGCATCTGCAGCAGGACAGCAGAAAAGTGCTGGAGCACTGTGATGCCTGAACCACCTGCAGCCAATAGAAGAGTTCAGCCTAGCTCTGTGCCACCACCAAGTATCAGTGCCCAGAGCTGCGCTCTGCTGCTGCTGCTCCAAGCAGCAGTCTGTCCTTCCTCTCCTCCCAGCCTGAAAACCTTCCTTTTCTTGCTGTGTGCTGCTGAAGAACTGCTGCTCACACAAAGACCTGGGAGCTGGTCGGTGGTGTCGATTGCCTTACCCACAGACATAGCACAGCGACAAGAGTTGAAAATGCACTGCTCTATCTGCCCATACTATTACTGTCATTGGTCAAAGCAATTTCCTTCATCCCTAAGCTGTACAAGAACAAATTTCGTATCAGATTGCCCAAATAATCCTCTGAGACAATGAAGTTTGTTGGCAAAAGGTTTAAGCAGTAAGGTCAGATTTTAGTTCTTGCTATGCTGCCTCTGGGGAGATGCAGCCCTACAATAGTAGGAGAGCACCTGGAATTTTAGAGGGCTCAAAGGCTTTTTGAATGATATTTTTAGAGACTGAACTCTTTGAGCACAAATGCTTGCTTCTAATGATCTGCCTGGCTGTATTGCTAATAAAGCCTTATATGCAGAATTTAGCAGGGACACCTAAACTAACGCTCCTCCTGTAGGGAAAAGCCAGTGGAACATTTATGGACCCTGGCAAGCTTGCTTAGTCTCCCAGCTTCAGTAAATCCTGCCAGGCTAAAACTGTGGGTGCTCACTGCTGGGGTTTGCCACTGGGCAGAAGGTGACCATAGAGACTCTTTATTACTGTCTGGGTGACTGCCTGCTATCCAGCTTCCTCTGCTAGGCCCAGAGAACAACGTAGTTCATAGATTACCTTCGGGTTTTTGCAAGTTTGGGTTGGTTAGTTGGTTTTCTGCACCCAAATTGTTTGGTAGATCCAGGTGGAGGGAGGCTGCTGCACCCCAGCTCAGGCAGCTCGTGCTTCCATGGCAAAACAGGGGAGTGGGAGGGCTGGGAGAGTGCCCAGGCCGGCTCAGCCATGGCAGCACGCAGCTGAGCACGCAGCAGGCCAGCTGGGCTGCCTGGGAGGATGTAGTTGAACTGGTGAGAAATGGATAGGAAATCCTGCTTTCAGCCATACCTGTTCTTGGAAGTACTCAGATATTTCCTGGTTGGCTCTGTGTGCTCTTAGAGTCTTTCAAACAGGCTCAGCATGGAATGAAATCATGTAATTATAACACATGCTCATTCCCAGTCTGCTTGGTCGTGTTGGGAAGAGCAGTTTCGGTCGGTGGCGTAGCAGTGCAGTGCTTTGTTGGAAGGGCTTTGGCCACCGCAGCGTTAAGTCCCTCTGTTTGCAATATCATGGTGCTGGCAAAGGGACTGGCAAGTGCAGTTTGCATTCACTGGCTTGACTAATTCTGAGAACTGCTTTAATGAGCTTCCGTGGCATTGGTGCGAGGGGCAGGTTTCAGAACCTGCCGTTTCCGTAGAGCTAAAGGTTTGCTGCAGAATATGAGGCTGGCCTGTTTTTGGGAAGTGGTACCCTGGGCTGTGCTGGAATTGTGCTTCAGCTGTGGAGCTCCCTTCCCAGAGGTTCTGTAGGTGCACGGGGGCACATTGCACTCCATTCAGTTGTATGGCTGATTTGTTTTTTTTTTAATGAGAAGCTGGATACTGAAAATGATGATTGTGACGCAGTGGGTGGGATTCCCTGGGGCTAAGTGTAGTGGGCAGGCTGGATTTCTCCTCTGAGTCCTAACAGATATGGCATTCACACTTGTTAGTGTTTGAAAATTAGTGATGAATAATGTGAATGTGACTGAACAATCCAGTGCCAGTGCTGTCGGCCACATGCAAGGAAGGGTTTTGGAAAAGCACGGGTGGCTCGGAGCCTGTGGTTTCAAGCCCTCAGGCTGCAGAGCAGTTTAGCCTTGATATGCAAAGCACTTATGTCCATAATTAATGCTTATTATCTGTATAGTCACATTGATACCAGTGCAACGACTTGCTAGCTGGAAGTTAAGGGTATACTTAAATATTTCCCTGGCTAAGCTGGATGGCTCTGCAATGTGCAAGACCCTGGCACCAGGGACTCACCTTCAGCAGCTCCTTCTGTCAGGTTTGTCACATTCCGCAATTCCTGAGCCTGAGCAGTGGTAATTCATGCTAGTGGGGTAAAGCTCTTGTTCCATGTGAGTCAGAAAGCAGGATTTTACTTTGCTCTGAAACAAGATAACTGGGGAAATAGGAGTTGACAGGGTATGCATTTCTCAAGGATGCTTGAAGTTAGCTGAGGAATAAAATAGAAAGCCTCAAAGGAAAAAAAAAAATGCAACACTGTCTCCATTCTTCTTTCCACTTTTGTAAAAAAGTTTTCACATCTGTTTTCTGCTGAAACTAGCAAACCTTTATGGGAAGGACCTGTGAGCACTTTCAGTCCACTGGCCTCTTCTCTCTATTTTCAACAAGCAAATAATTCTAATAGGAATAGCCAGGAGGCTATTGGAAAAAAAAAAAAAATCCACAAAGAAAAAAAAGTAGTCATAGATGGTAGTTAAATATGATAGAAACAATGTCACTTATTTTTATTAAATGCCTTTTCAAGAGGAAAACTCTTTTTGGGGGGTGTTTGAGCTATTTGTAATGGACCAGAGTAATCTCTCAGCATACAAACTCGTTTGAAAAAAATCCCTACCTCTGTGCTAAACAGTTTATTCCCTCTCATCCAGGAAACAAGGGTGGAGTATAAAGAAAAAGAACATCTATAAATCACGTCTTTGATGCCAGATTAATGAGATATGAGCTATGAATCATGGAGCAGGATGAGAAGGCTCTGACTTTCATTATCACGGCTGACCAATATCTGTGTTTTCATTAACTATTCTCATTCCATTAACACATTTTAAATTAAAAAAAAAAAAAAAAAGTTGTACCACACTCTGAAAGTACCACACTCTGCGCTTTCTTTGAAGTACCTGATACAACAGGCATTTGAGGAAGAACTGAAAGACTTAGCATGTGTTGCCTTTTTGCATTAAGGGGCTGATGTTAGGAGAATATGCATTCTGTTGGGGTCCAGGGTATTTCTTGATTGAGAACTGAGTGGTTGAGGGAAGGGTAAAGCAAGTAAACATTTCATCTCTTTCATTTTTCATACAGGCATGCTTGGAATCCTTCCTCATCAATAGAGGTTTTGCTGGATGTTGGCAGTGTCCCTCGGGCAATGCACAAGATTAATACTACTCCCTATCTAATTACAGGTTTACTGACGGATATTACTAAGGCCCCAGCAATGCGAGTTCCTTACGTTGCACTTTTCCCCCTGTCTAGAAAGAAAAGAGCAGGGAAAAGTAAGCTTAGTAAGGTATAAAGGTATGACTCGAATTCTACTTCTGCACTAACACGCAGGAGTTAATATTTTGTTCCTAAAGCAGGACAGGTTCAGATGTGGCTTTTTTTAAAATGAGCTATCTAGGATTATGTGAGAGTTGCCTCTTTTGTAGTCTGGAGGCAACATCGGTGGGTAACAAAAGGAGTTTTCTTTGGCAGTTTGTGCTCCATGGCAAATAGCTTTGATCAGATAATGTCTGGTCAGGAGTGCTTATAGGCAGGATTTTACCCCCTGCTCTACCTGAAGCTTTTCTCATTTTGCTTAAGAGCTGGGAAAAGGGTTCAGGAATTAAACGTGGCCATCAGCTAAACCAAGTCAGATATCAAAATTGGGGGTAGGAAAACACTGTCTGAAGTCTTTGTGCTCAGCTTTGCAGTGATGGCAGAATGCAGTGCTCAAGGCACGAGGCTTAGTGCAGTTGTGAGCCATCAGACTGCCTGAATGCGAGGGCCGTTGGTCCACAATGAACAGCGATGGGAAAACAGAGTGCAGAGGTTTGTTACAATTTGACTTTTTCATCCTTAACTAGGGACCACTCTGCCTTCCCGACCTACTGTCTCCTTTGTTCCAAAGGGTCTGCACAGCCCCCGGGGCTGGCTGTGCTAGCACTGCCCTTGTGGTGGTGGCGTGTGAGCATTTCTCTTCTAGGTGCTGCTGGCTGGGAATTTAAGTACTTTTTTTCAACTATCAAGTCTCCGTAGGTGCTTTTCTTTCTAGGAAACAGCTTTTTCTGATGATGTGACATGAATCAGTGACTCAAAATTGCTCCCCACATTAAAACGGTCCTAGAGGAACTTCTGATTGTTGTGGAAATGCTGATTTAAGTTCCAGGATAATTTCCGTGGATGTGTTTCATGCAATCAATTTTTGATTTACATACTTTCATAGATAATTAATTTTGATGGGGCAATTACTGCTGTTGAACCTCTCATTCTGAGAGCATGAAGCGGGTTTCTATGCCTACTGCTAGTGCTCCTCATCCTCAGCGTGCCCCTGGCCGTGGCGGGCAGGGTCCCTGCAGCAGGACTCGTGCTCCCTCACTGGCTCTGAAGACAGCTATGAGCACAGCAGAGCTTTGCTGCACTGAACTTCTCACTTATTTTTCCTCCCCTTTGTGCATGTTGTCTTCTAATAACACCTTCTCTATGAATTCATCGCCTCCAGCACAGACATTAGATAAATAAAGCAAGCGTGGGCCTAGAGCCAGCCTGGATTGCATAAATACACTGAAATCTTGAGTAGTTAGGCTTTGCTTGCTGAGACAGTGTAAGTAGTGCTTGCTCCTGGTGCAAGGTTTCCTGACATCTGGAGGAGGCTGGAGGAGGAGGGCAGGTGTGGATGGTGCGTGCCGCTCGGGTGCTCCTGCTCGACCCCTTGTTGGGCTGTCAGCAGCTGGGTGCTGGGTTTCCTTCTCCTGAGTCGCATCTGTGCTGCACTGAGGTGCGTGCAAAGTGACACCTGGCTTTCAGCTTCTGAAGGGGCAGAGATTAGAAGAAAGCCCTGGCAGAAAGCTGGGCCGTCTCCTTCCCGTGGGCACTCATGCCACAGCTTTTAGAGGTGCGCTGACCGAAAGCCAGCTCTAGGATTTGAACCAGGGAACAGGGATGAAAGAGAGCAAACTGGAGAGTCACAGCCTGCCGCCGCAGCCCGTGGCTGTCTGGGCTGAGGGTGGGGAAACCTGTTCGTCTGGCTTCAGCTTTATGTGGAGAAAGGGGAGGAGAATCAGCCCCTCTGTCAGCAGAGCCTGAGCATCACAGGTACCGGAATATCACAGGTGCCCAAAGATCACAGGGGTCCCAACATCACAGGTGTTGCCCATGGCACAGCCAGGACAAGAGACAAGTGCCACAAGGCACACCAGCTGCTTCCTCCTCCCCTCTTCTGCCTCCCACCAAGGTCTGCAGGTGAAGCCTCTCCCCAGTTTTCTCCAGTCGTTCATGAACTCCTGCACAAGAAATATAAAATTCTTCCAGATTTTGCTGGGCTGTTCCTGAGTGAGCACCATGAGTATTTTTTCATTTCAGACATCTGCCATCATTAAAATTGCTGTGCTTTCAGATATTATTGCATTCATACATCATCCAGGCTCCAAGGCTTCTGATGATACGTGTGATGTATTTGTGCCTGACCTCAGCAACCTCCTTCTCAGGCTGTTGTCAGCTCCGAGGTGTTTGGGCAATTGTTTGGAGACGTTTGGATTGTGTTAACCTAAGTGTTCTCACCAAAGAGGACATTGATGGCTGGCACCTGTGTGCTTCCTGCTGTGCTTGTGCACCCTCCACACTCCCTGCGTTAGTGCATCAAGGTGGACCATGGTTCAGTAAAACATTCTGAAATGCCGATAAATTCAGAGACGCACTTGGGAAGCTGTCAGCTGGAATTTGCAAGCTGAGTTTAAACAAGCTGGGCGTATCTGCTTACCCCTGTTTTATTTGCTTCAGCGCAGTGAGAGCAGTGATGATGGATTTTAGGGAAATGCTTGGGGAAGGTGGATCTATAAGGAGGCAGCCAGTGTTTGTCTCTGCATCCTCGGCGCTAACACGTTTGGGTCATGTTATGTCGTCCTGCTGGTAGGTTGTTGTAGGTAGCCCTAAGGACACTGCCGTGGTGCTCGCTGGAAATGCTGTTCTTCAGGTTCACACAAAAGTGGCTATTTCACTCTTTTTGGTTGTTGATCAGCTTCCAGCTGAAACATGAAGCTTGGTTTGCGAGCTCTCGTGGGTATTGAGGATCTCCATTTGGTCAAATGGAAGGGTATTAAACCCAAGGGCTTGGCTAAATCCCAAAGGAAGGATTCTTATTCCGAAAACTTTAGGTTTCTCCTGTGCTCAAGGGAGTTTAAGATATTTTGCACCTAGATCTCACGTGATTGTAAGCGATTTGCCCAGGTCATGAAGGAAGTCATCTGGGTAAAAGGACTCACACCTCGGCTATTGCAGCTTCCAGGAGAGCTTCTGGCCAGCTTACAGGACGTGCGGCATGGAGAAGGGCTGAAGTTTGTAACCAGGAATTCCCAAAACCCAGGAAGGCCGGGGACCCTGGGTAGAGCCCCTGCAGGAGGCTGCAGTGGTGGGAGCCACAGCACAGCCCCATCCCTTCCAACGGGGAACAAGGACAGCCTGCCACTTTCATCTGGTGGTCTGCTTTCGTGGAACTTGAAGAATGTGACATTGATGAGCCTGCTGTTGGTGTCACTGAGGTTGGCCATGCAGAGCATGGTCCTGGGAAGGCAACCAGGTCAAACAGGAGGCCCTGGAGCTGGGGGTGAGGAGGTGGAAGTGGTCTCTGATACCTCCACCAAGGACGAAATCAAGCAGCTGTGCCTTTGACACCGCTGTTTTCAACAGATCCAAGTCACACTGCAACTGAATCTGCAAGCTTATTAAATGCATCTAGCACGTTTGTTGGCCTTAGAGCAGGGAAGCAGATACATCTAGGAGAGGGGTGCCAGAACGCTCCCCGTGGTGTGGGATTTTGTGTGCAGCATCGGAGAGCATCTGTGGGTAGGACGGTGTCTCTGAGCTTCGTATGTCTGCAGGCTTTGTTAGCAGCCCTGCTAATTGCTTTGATTTGTAAAGTAAAGCTCGGTAAAGCACTTAGCGGGAGAAGAAACACAGATGAAAAACAGACCTTGATGAAGTGTCTCATTAACTAAAAAGGCAGTGATTTCTGGCGTTAACCCGCCCCCCACACATACATAAGGCTGGTTATAATATCTTGGCAAATACGCAATAAACAGATGATCAGAACACACCTTGGAGCGGGTTTGGGTTTGTGCTGCTCGTGTTTTATAGAGGTGTGATTCCACTGACATCAAGCTGGGACAGCACAGCACGGGGTCGGGGGTCTGGTTCTTCCTCCCTGCTTCTCTCCATGCCGTGCCTTTTTCTTCCCATGCACTGAGCTCACAGGGAAGAAAATAGAAATAGGATCGACTTGAACCAGTGTGGAGAAGTCGCCCTTTCCAAGGCTCATGGACACAACATCGATCATCGTGCAGGCACAGAGCGTGACCACATCAATCTTTACTTCCAACTTAACTTCAGACTTTGGTAAAAACAAATTCAACCTGATTAAAACCGACACGTTCAGGTTTTCCAGTGGCAAGGATGGCTGGAGCTGACACCTAATGAAAGACACCGGGATTCTCTTTGTGCTAACAGAAAGGAAAACAGAACAGTCACATATCATCCATTTGAAAAAGACTGTAATTACCACTCCCCAGAATTATTTCTTGTTTAATGAAATGTCTCTTTAGGCTCAACAAAGGAATTTTCAGAGAGGAGAGCACTGAAGGGCGGGACAGGGAGTGCAGGCAAGAACACAGTTCAATTACAGGGAATAAAATCCTCTTGACGTTATGACGCAGTTTGTGGGAGATCTTATTAGGAACTTTGCCAGGCCAGAGCAATGTGTGCTTTTTAAACAGAGATTCTGTATCTATTTATACTGGCCCTACCCGCTGTGAACCACTATCTATAGTTCACCAAGAGGCACAAAGGACACACAGCTCATCTCCGCCTGCAAGTTTTGAAAGGAAGCTGCTTTCTTTTCTTCCAGTGAAATGCCAGATAAATTCTTGAAGGGATGATGCTGCCAAGGCTGGGAGCACCCTCCTGCATCAGAAGGGAAAATGCCAGTGGATGAGTCGCTCTGGCAGTAGGGAGCAGTCAGTCCTCTGTAACCCCGTTAGGATAGGGATGCTCCTAGCCCAAAGGATGAGCAGAGAGCAAAGCGTGGCCAACACAGTCCTGTAGCCGTGCTCTGCTGGTATTCCTGTACCCAGTACAACGTTTTAATGGCTGTTGTTTCCTTGCTGGCCTTATGGGCATTGAGCCTGGTCAAAGATTAAAGTCTGGTTCTTGACCCTCCAAGAGCAGGCTGGTATTCTGTGGTGCTTTGGGGATCGTTGCTAACAACCAAAGGCAGGTTGTGATGAAAGAGAGATGCTGTGCTAAGCTCTGACAGAGCCCCTTAGGGCTGTAAGGGCTGAAAGAGCAGCCCTGGGCCCTTTTCATCAAAGCTCATCAGTGTAGGCTGGAAAACAGGTGGCCTTTGGGGTACTAGATCTTAATGAGGTTCAGGAGGCTGCAGTGAATGGTTAAAGCTGCGATCGCTGAACTGCCACTACCCTCAGGCCAGTCTGAGAAGTTATCTGCTTCTAGGATTGTTGCAGGCTGGCAATCACCCTAACATAATTAAGCAGTTTATTCTATCATGTTTTGATAAGTTCCAACCTTCACCCACTGGCTTACCCTGTGAGGACTCGGTCCGCCTGCTGCCTCGTGTTTGTGGTACACAGGGATTTGTTTCTGCTGTTCATTAATTCTTTCAAATTAAATGCACTTGGGAAGGGAAAATATTGATGGAAAAATAAATAGCAGCTTTCTCACAGAGGGCTGCAGAGCGTTTTACCTTGAATCCTGATTCACGTTAAGCCGAGTTTTTCTAGTTGTGAAATCATAGGTTTTCCTCCTACAAATTGATAAAACATACCTGCTTGCCTTTTAAAATGGGTGTCCAGGTGCAGCATGCTGCCGTGAAAAAGGCACAACATGACCTCAGTGGGACTGAGCCTCATTTTGGGTGATGTCTCTGACATTTGTTAGCCAAAGTAAATGCAAATGACATGCTGGAATGATTAAAGTGTTCACTCCTTGCCTTAGCCGATGTTTTGACTCTGCAGAGTAGGCATAAGGTGCATGTGGTTCTCAGTCAAAACAGCTCCTAGCAGCAATCCTTGCTAGAAGATTGTCAAAATGAGTGGGAAATGAATATCCCATGGGCTGCAAAGTCAACAGGACCCAGGCCTTGGGGTACAACCCTGAAGATGATCAAGGGGGATATTTACTCAACTGTAATTAACTTAATCAGCCACTGGGTATCAGTATTGTCTCACATCAATACACAAATAAGATTATTTGTATGGAGCTGAACAACTTGACATTGCTGGGGGCTGGAGCCAGGCCTGGCCAATGGCTGCGTGAGCACGAGGGCCAGGGCATGCTTGCTCCAGCTCTCAGGTAGCTCCGACAGAGGCACGGCTCCAGGTGCCCCAGGGAGGTGCTGGCAGGGCAGCACGCTGCTGCTGCTCCTGCCCAGCTGCAGACCCTGGAAAGCTGGCCCTGCTGGGCTGGGTTTGTGTACGTGTGCTCCATAATTGGGGTCAGGCGGGATTCGGAGACGTTGATTGTGGCTTTGGTAGGAACACGAGGGATGTGCCGATTCATGTTGGTGCCGTGCGACGCTGCGTTGACCTCGGTGCTCCTGGGGCTGTCCCCAGTGTTCTCCGTCCCCAGGGACACACAGAGCCTCGTGGGCAAGGGATGGGATCCCCAGCTGGTGGCATTTCTGCCTGACTTTCCGTTCGGTACTGGCTCCAGGTAACGGTTGCTTCCCTCTCTGCTTCCCTTGCCAAAATGCTAATTTAGCCCTTCAGCTGTGTTTAAAAATAATAATAATAATAAAAAAAAATCCTCCAATGTCAGGGTAATAAAAGGCCAAAAGGAATATAAAAAGTTCACCAGACTGGTCAGCTCACTCCCCACTGTGCCTTCCCGGGGCATTGCAGCAAAAACACAGGCACAAAATCCAAGGCAAACAGCGTCCTCCTTGCTGCCCGAGCGCAGCCCTGCCTCCCCTGGGCAGCCCTGCTGCTCCCCAGGCTGCAGGAGCGTCGGGAAGCCGCACTCTCCACACCTGCATCGTTCCTATGCCTGCCTTCTGCCCTCCAAAAATTTCCCCACCAGCTTCTGGGCAGTTTGGGCACAGAGTCCCAGCACAGAGCTCCACCACTGAGGGCTTCTCCCCCGTGGTCCTTTCTGAAGCAAGATATCCACGTCCTCTCTGCTTCCTTCCTCCCATTCCCTGGTGTCCCACAAAGAGTCCGGGCTGAGCAGCAGGGCTGAAGTCCTCTGCTTGGCTTTTTTCTGCTTTAGTATCAGACGCAGCACCGTTGGATGCCGTAGAGGGATTTATTTAAACCTACAAACAGGGTTATGGCAATGGATTGGATTTCTTAGAAACTCCATGCGGTTGGTATAAAACCTGTAGGATCACAAGACTGTTTATTCCTGCTAGGCCTCACTGTGTAATGCAGGAAGCTCAGCTAAGTGAAGAGGTTATTTCAGTGGCTGGACATTTTGATGTTTGTTGATCTGGAGTTGAGTTAAAGTCCAATTTCAAGCCCATCTGAGAAAAATAAGAAGTGCTCACCACACAATGGATTGTTCTGATTTATTTTGTTCTGTCCTGGGACCAGCTGGCAGGGGATGCAGATCTCCCCTCCACATCTCTCCTTTTTGTTGTTGTTGTGCCTTATGAGAATAGGGAAAAACGCCTGCTAAGGTGTTAGAAATGGAAGGCCATACCAAGTCGTTATCCTGCAGCCTGAGAAACCTCCTGGGAACACATGACTTCGGGCCTCTGAAACGTTAACCGGGAGCAGGTGCACTTGTGTAACCATCCCTGGAGTCACTGATGTTGAAAATGGCACAGCTCTGCTGGTAGGAATGGCTCTGGGCGTGCGAGGCTTGGCAGCGTGGCAGCCGACGGGACTGTGCTGTTACGAAATGCATGAAGTGCACAAGGTGAGGGCCAGCTGCAGAAAGGCTTTTATTCTTTGATTGCAGTAATATCTGTGGGCTTGTTTCCTGACTTTAGTACTGGTTGTGGCCTTGAGTACGTGGATGCTCTGCTTTAAATTGTGCGATGGGCAGGGACTGGAGCTACCAAATCAGATTTAAAGGGTGGAGCAGTGCCATAGGGAAAGAGGTCTTGTCTGGATTGTGTTCTGCGTTTGGGGCAGCACATGTTTAACTTCAGATCACTGCAATTTGCTTTACTCCAAACTGAGTGGCATCCCACAGGGCTGGGAGATGCATACAACACATTGCTCCCACTTCTTCGAGTGGCCGAGGCTGGGAGGCAGCAGCGATACCCTGACATCAGCCCGCTCGTGGGCTTCACCCGCAGCTCAGCTTTAAGCACTGCATCGCACACCTCGACTCCTTGAATGCTTATCCTCTTCTCATCAGTTTGGCTTTATTTTTCACCAAATATTTTTTTCCTGAACAAGAAGGACCCTAATCATTTCAGAGAGCTCGACACCTACTACCGGCGGTTGTTTTGGGGATAGCTGGGCAGAGCTTTAAGATGTCTGAACTGCATTACAATGAATTGTTGGCATTCCAGCCCAAACCTCAGGAGGCGGGAATCTGCCATGAGAGCATGGAGGGAAGCACCGCTCTAATAAAGCATACGTGTAATGAGGTCTGGTGTGCCTGAAAGTCACAGTCTGCCTCACATTATGAAACATTCACTGGTTTAGCTAAATCAGTTTCAAGTTGATCTAATTAAACTCCTAGACAACCTCAGTGACATCTTCATATTGGTTCTATCCCTTCTTAAGCCAGTTTCAGCTAAAATGCGCTAGGAAAAAATGGATCCTGGGAGTGGGTTGCCATTTGCAGATCCGAGCTGTTGTTCAGATTCGTTCTCATACATCCTGCTTCCTCAGCTTCTTGCAGCTCTCATTTGCTCTTCCTCAGGTCTGAACTCTGGCTGACGTCGGGCAGCATTAAGCAGCCCCAAATCAGAGCGCACCATGCTATGGAAGAAGAGCAGGATGGCCATCCTGCATCGTACAGCAAGCAGCAATCCAGGAGCACAAGTGGCACACTGTGGAACACCTACAGGTTGTCACCTCCTTTTGTAAACCCAGAGCTAGAAATTGTCCTCAAGACTGAGCACTCACTGCCGTGAATTCCTGCACGTGGCTCTAGTGAGGTTTCCAGCCTGGGATCCACAACAGATGGAAGAGCCACAACACGTGAAGAGCTGCAGACCCACAAGCAGCACTGGTAAAATGTTCGTAAAGAAGGAGTTCTTCTGCGCTGCTCTGCAAAGAGTATTGATATCCTGCTGGTGTGTTCCTCGGGGTGAAATGCAGCCTTCATGTGCTAGGAACCGCTGGTGGCCTTCAGCAGCAGCCCTCCCACTTGGCATAATGCAGGGCAGCCTTCAAATTGCCACTGTGTTGCGTGGCTGTACCAGGGGATGCAACTGAAAGAATCCCTTCTAGTGGGAAAGAGAGGCTCAGTGTTGTGCTCGTTTGATTTTTCTTTGCAGGAGAAGGAGTGATGATGCCAATTCTGAACTCAAGCATGGACTTTGCAGAGGTTAATGTACCCCTGGAGATCGTGGAACAAAACTGTCTGTCAGACAAAACTGGTTTTTGGGGCAGGGAGGTGGAGTACATAAAAGTACATTATATTCTGTTGACCATTAATTGTATAAATAAAACTCCACTAAGAATGTTTTGATATGCCACTCTGTTTTCTCATAAAATACAGGGATTCCTGAAGCTGTGTAGAAATTCCATAGTAAACAGAAAACCTGGCAAATTATATCCATCCCGTGGAACATGGACAGATATTCACAATTCTCTGTGGAGTAACAGGATCGTGTGAGCAGGACAGGCTCCAGGTCTTTCCAAAAAAGACAGGGACAGAACAGCAAATGGAAAACTCCTGCGGCTTCTCTGCTGTGTGCCCATCCTGGGAAAAGGAGCTTCCATTCCCCAGGGGCTGGGGAGTCTTCCTACCTTTGCAAGACAGCAGTGGGTGATATTCTGTGACGTGCAGAGGTTTGAACGTGATGTTCTTGTCTTTAAATGCCCCTGGAGGGCAAGAACTATTGTGGTTGTCCTTGTGTGTTTAGGATGGAGAGATCAGTGCTTTGTTCTCGTTCCTGGTCTCCAGTATTGCCTGCTGCCCAGCAACTAGGAGGCATCAATATGTTTTTTGGAAAACTTCTAAAGGCACATCTGAGTGATTCTGACAGCGGCTGCCTGCCTGTGGCTAATGAAAGGTTTTTACATTCCTTTCCATGTACTTTAAAATGCCAGAGGAAATTTCCCAGTGTCTTGAATTATAGGTGTTCCTCAGGAGGAACGGCTGCATTGTTGTTGAACACCTGGAATTGGCAGCAGGCTGGAAAAAGAAGGTGCTGGACACTCGTGGCTTACCTCCAGCAACAGGTCACTGGGCAGCCTGCCCCGGGCTCTGTGAGCACAGGGGCCACAAATGGGACCAATCCTGTCCCGTTGCCACCCTCTGATCTGCTTCCATCTCTCAACTGTTCCTGTTCCCTGCTAACACAAAAGAGAATTTTGTTTCAGTCTCAGAGCTTTCATCTCCTGAAGTTAAGCCATGGATGGATTTGGAGAGGCATCTTTGCAGATATTACTGGACGTTCACAAGAGGACAAAGCATATCTGCGTCCCACAGCTGGAGACACTCTGCAGTCCCCCTGCTATTTGTTTTATTTCTTTAACATCTTGACAGTAAAACCGTTGGAACCAGGTTTGCCAAAGATATTTCTTTTTCTTCCAACTTATCATCTCCTCTCAACCTGTCTAAGGAAAGCGTTCTTGGCGTGGCAGAGGGAGCCCTTTATCCCACTGCTTTGCCTTTGAAGTTGAGTTCTGCAACACGGTTGGTACATGGCCAGGAGAGAAAAAACAAAGCATGGTGCTGCCAGTTGGCTGCACATTTGTTGCGCAAAGGTGGTATTGGAGGAAAACTTCCATTTCACAGGAGGAATAGTGGGAGGACGGTATTGTTGGTTCTGTTTACATTACCTGATGCAACACGGAAGCTGCATTCAAGATTGAGGCCCAGGTGTGCTCTGTACAAACTGAGATTGGCAGCCAGCTCCTGCACTGATGGATTTCATGCAAGCAACAAGTCCGTACCGCAGCCAGCTTTCTGGGCTCCGTGCTGCAAGGGGAGATCTACCATGAGTGCGATGGCCTCCTGAGCCACATCCCATAGGAACTCCCTGCTTCTTGTTTCATCTTAGCTGGATGAAAGACAACCCCCTACGTCCCCCTTTTGACAGTGATAACATACTTTGTACTCGTCATCTTGCAAAGCACGTGGAGTTTGGACCAATCTGCTGATATGTATAAACCTGTAATTGCGTCATCTACATTGGTTTACTGTGGGTCAATTAACACCTGGTAAAAAAAAGTGATTGAAGTGGGGGTTCAGAAGTGCCAGGGGGGTCATTCAGAGGTAGGGGAAAGAGAGAAACCCTCTTGAGCTGGGAACCAGAGCTACTCACCTGGGACAACCTTTGAAATGCCTCTGTGGTGCCAGCAGGTGAACGGCGTTGTGCTGTGCTCTGCCGAGAACCAGGATAAGAAGAAAAAGCTCTGCCCATGTGCGGTGTTACTGGGCATGCTGAAGGCTGCACGATGCAGGTTCGCAGGCACAGCGGAGCTGTGGTGCTTGAACACCCATCTGGGATAGGCACTGCTTTGGACCTGTTGTGGACTCAGACTTCCAGCCCCGCATGAAAAGTAAGGCCTTGGTGAGATGGATCTGGGCGACATTTTGGATTGTGCTTGTGAACTAGTGGGGGCAGAAAATCTCTTAAAGACCCAAGAAGCTTTAATAGCTTAGATGATGATTTACTGCTGTTTTATTCAATGATTTGTATCCTGTTCCTTACCACAGAGGCAGGATACAAATGCAGAATTCCTTCCAATCTCTAACATTCTGTGATTCTGTGAATTCAGTAAAAGCACACAATTCTCTTTTCTGTCTCCGAAGCTTATAGTCAGAAGGGACATTCCACAGTAAAGAGCAGTCTCTTCCCAGCACCTAACCACCCCCTCACACCAAGATCTGAGACCACAGAGCGCAGCTGGCGCTGCCCGGCCATCTCTGCCCGTGTAATTTCTGTAACACAGCCCTTCCCTCTGCCTCCAGTGCAGACTCCCTCGATACACAGCCTGTCACCATAATGCCACACTCGCGTCTCCCTGTCTGCGAGAGGCACCCCAAAATAACGCAGGCACTCGGCTCTCATGAGTCCCACAGGAGAGGATCCTGGGGTTCCTGCCTGCAGCGGGTGCTGCAGAGCTGGTGGCAGCCCAGGGAGGTGATGCTCCTGTGCTAGACATCGCTGCTGCTAAGTATTTCCCAAGTGCTCTCGTCTTTCCAGCTGTACTGTGATTCTTTGATTTCTCCTCCTGTCCTCAGTAATTGTTTTTTACAAGAACAAATAGCCTGAGGCAGAATTGGAAAGCAAACAGCATTGCGCTGAATAAATCCATCCTCACAGTGCTTTTTTTGTGTACGCCTTTGTATCATTAGGTTCAAAGAAAGTATCTCCTTACTCCGCAGGAGCTGTTTAGCATTTTTTATTAACAAAGTCCTCTTTTAGGCTGCAGCCCATTGAGGTTCATTAATCAACAATTGCCATGAAGTGAAAAATTCTCAAACTTCCAAAAATCTTTTTCTTGGAGTGAGTTAATACTAACAATGAAGTTTTCCTTGGCTAACTGTCCCTGCTTTGATGTGTCTGGGTGAGAAACTAAAAGCCACAAAGGTGTTATAAACTGGGCACCAGTCACAGATTTAGACAGGCTGGTATGTGCTCTTACTCAGTAAATATATAGAGTACAGCGAGAATTAGTATTTGTTTTGTGTGAGAAAGAATTTTTGGCAGCTCAGTGATTTTCTTATCAGCTTTTCGTTACTTGAACTATATATATATAGTTTTAAAGAACAGCAAGTTCCTCTCTGTGTCCTGAAAATGGCACTGAAACTGCTCACCCGAGCCCCATTCCTGGAGTAACATTGGGTTACGTTATTTCTGGCAGGAGTGATAATACAGCTCTTAATTTGGGGAGTGGGCTGTTATGGAAGCGTGATCCTCTGCAGCTCTGAAAGCCTCTGAGCACCTCTGGAAGCCCTGGCACCGTGCTGGGGCCCTGTCCTGCAGGTCTGATCTCAGGGCAGGGGAACACGCTGCTGGCCTTATACCAGTGCGTGGGGCTTTCTCAGTGCTACCACTTGCAGGAGTATTTTTTTGATATAAAAACACAGGCAGAGAAAAATGTTGGAGGTTAGTTTTGAGAGTGTAAAGTCCCCAAAGCTGTGCTACTGGGGCAAAATAAATAGGAATTCTCCCAGGACTTTGTAGGGGCAGTGGATAGGGGTTAAGCACCGATATCTCCGTGCTGCCCCAGAGCTGTTCCCAGCCAGCTCCGTGCTCCGGGGTCACGAGGAGGCAGAGCATTCCTCAAAGCCCAGATTGCAGGAGCCGGAGCGCTGCCCCTCCAGTGCCTACAAACCACAGACTCCAGCAGTCCGCTGCCCTCCCGGCTGAGGGGAGTTCTGTAGCTCACCAACACGGCTTCGCCGTGACTGCTGCAGTTGTTCTGATGGATGAGGCTGTTGCCTGGGCCTTCTGTCTGCAGCAATATTGTTATTTTTTAGCCTACAGTAAAAAGTGAGCAGCAATGAGAGGCACTGCTCTGTCCTTCATGAATAAGACGTGTTTGCCATTGATAACAGTAACCAGCGTGCTTCTTCCTCTAGTGAGCCTGAAGTGGACAGAATCCCCCTTTTTTTTTTTTTTCTTTTTTTTTTTCTTTTTGTGTGTGTCTATTTCTGTTGCTTACATTTCAAATTACTGTATTTTTCTAACAGTTAAAGACTGCGTTTTGCACGCCTAGCACATTCTGTAAAACCCTTGGAAAAAAAACTGGCAGTGTGAATTCTCTCTCCAGTGGGGCTGGAAGGATTTTAAAGTCTCTTGAAGGGAAGGCGATGCCAGCTTTCTGCACACAAATCCTGAAGCAAGCAGTGGTGACCAAACAGCTCATGTGCAAGCTGTGTGCACACACACAGCAAGTACCAGCCACTGGAGAGAAGCAAGCTTGTGAACAAGAGCTTGTTTCTTATCTCACATCAGCTCTTGTGCAAACAGACACAGTATTTGTCTGCGGTTACAGAGGTCTGGAACCTGGAGGGTTACAGGAGCAAGGCCCATGGGTTCAGCTGTGGGCAGAGAGGGGCATGGGGGGCATCGCGGGGACAGGGCTTCACCCCAAAACTCTGCTTCTGTATGGCGTGGACATGGAGGGATCTATGGGGCTGGCCCCTTGGGCATCCAGGGGAAGCTGTTGGGGGGGACATAAGGTGCTTGCTCCTTTTAGTGTCGTGTGCTTTGGTAGGGCCAATTTGGGGAAAAACAAGTGAACATGAATGGGAGTGCTGCTGAGTAGCATCCCACCACTTGAGGACTTACTGCTGAGGCAGAAGCAGCTGTCAGCAATTTGTACTGATTTCAGGAATTGATTCAGTAACATTAAAAAAAAACCTAAGAGAAAATAGATGGAAATTCTTCCATAATTGGCGGGATAGCTCCAGCATTGTCCTTATTTTTATATCATTTTAATGAGGTTGTTTTTCCACTCCGTTGGTTTGCTTTCCCTGAAGAGAGTAAACAACTCCACGCAGGAAGGTGCTCCAATTTCCACTGTTAATAACTTGGGTCTAGGGTAAGTGAGAAGTGCTGCTAGCAAAGAAAAAAAAAAAAAAAAAAAAAAAAAAAAAAAAAAAAAGATAAATATAAAAATCAGGAGCTCTGTTTGGCTTTGCAAACAAAAGTAACCCAAAAATAAACAGGCCTGCCCAGCAAGAAGAGGCACTGGGGGGTGGTGGATGCCAGCTGAAGAGGCAGATGTAAAGAGCATTTCCTATTTGGTTTAGCAACTGCAGACTTTTGTCTCCAGTCTGAATGCATTTCCTCCAATGATTCATCATAAATGTGCATTTATAAATAAACTCCACCTTGGGCTGACACATTGATTGCAGGCTGGTTACTTAAAAAAAAAGTCGTACTCCCCATTTTTGAATGATACCTGTAGCCGTTTCCAAGCTGTTGATTTTGTCTATGTTGAGGGACTGTGACTGTGAGAGATGGGACCTGTGGGTTTCTCATTCCATCTGAACAACGATTCATTAGGAGCTGATTTAAGCCAACCCGGCGTTATGGCGTCCGTGCTGTGCGTGGCTGGGGCTTTGGAAGCAAAGCCCAAGGCTTTGGCTGGAGGGACAGGAGGCTGGGACTGCAGCTGGGTGTCTCTGGGGCTGCGGAAAGGAGTCCTACCCCAAGTGTTGATTTCTGTGCATTTTTTTACTTTTGCTCAAAACAATAGAGTGTCCAAGATAGACCCCGTGCAAGGCAGCGTGAGGCAAAGCCAAGCTGCAAGTTACTTCTCTCTCCACTGAACTCCAGCCTTGAGCCTGGCCTTGCAGCCTTACAGCTATGGGAGGCTGCCATGAAACAGCCTAGAAGAGTCAGAGCAAGCATGCTGTGTGTGCCTGGGGCTCAGCAGCACTCGGGTCCCGCAGGTCAGTGTAGCTGAAATGTCTTTGTGGAGCGCAGCAAGGTTCAGTGCGGCAGAAGGCCAGCTCGCGTGCCTTGGGCTAAACCCATCTGGTGGTCAGCCCTTCGTGTGGGCACAGATCTCTGCTCTGATTTCATGGGGAATCTGGAGCTGGGTGTAGTTTTGCCCGGTGAATGTGCCATTCTTTTACTCCAGGTGCTACACAGAATGCTTCTACACGGAAGTGTATTGCAGCAAGGCGTTCAGGAAACAGGGATCCCTGATGGTCTTCTGATGTTGCTAACCTGGGCATCACTCACACAAAGCTGCAGCTATTTTGCTACTTAAATATCTCCCTGTAGGAAGGAAAGTAAAGGAGCAGTGTTTTTAAGAACAGGTCAGTAGTAAATGTCTTCGTCTTTTTTTCAGTGGGTCTGATCCTAAGCATGTTCACAGCTCTCCTGAACTCTGACTCCTGGAGCCACACAAAATCCGCAAAGCCAAGGGCTGCTCTCTGCAGAGAGCGTAAAGGTGCAGGGAAAACAAAGGCAAGGCCCAGGCTGCACCGCACATGGATCCCTAATAAAAATGTTTGGCCTCCTCTCAGGAATAACATGGCCGTGCTTGTAGCTCCAAAAGAAGCCCTGAATGATATTAATACATTCATTAGAACAAGTTCAAAGAAAATCATCTTAATTAGCTTGCCTGGCTGAAACTGAGGTTCATTAATCTAAAGTAGATTAACCTGATGGTAATGCCATTAAAGCTGGCTGGGATATTAATGAAATATATGCAGTTGCAGAGAGCCCCATGTCCTCCTGCCAGTCACGTACTGATAGAACTGCCTGTGCTCTCTGTTTGAGGCTGCTTTGACCTTTTTTTTTTTTTTTTTTTTTTTTTTTTTTTTACCTATTTTACAGCTGTCGTAGCTCTGTAACACAGCCACGGGGCTGCTTTTGGGATGTGTTAAAAGGGAGAGCATCCTACAGAGAAACTGGGGAAAACAGCTCGCTTTTGTGCGAAAAACTTGCTAGAGCAGAGCGTGCACGTGCACGTTTGCAGCAGGCATGGATTTGCCCATCCAGGGAGCACGCAGGCTTTTTATAAGGCAAACTGCGGTGCAGGGCTTCGAAAATGCGACCTGCTTTTCAGATAGATGTCGGTGCACAGCGTGCAGCAAGGGTCTAAAAGCTTCCAGAAACCCAGCGAAGACCCAGAGGGCTTAAAACAGCCTTCTCCTTCTCCCCAGGCTCCAGTATTCTTAATCTCAACTCTTTTTAGTCCTTGACACATCATTAAAGTGACAGCTCAAGACCAGCTCCGAGATCAAAGCCCTGCAGAGCTTCTATCATGTTGCAGTGCTCTCGGCAGCCCTTTCCCCAGCTCGCTCCCTGCAGCCAGGACATGCTGCTCTCCTGCCCTGCCCCTCTCCCAGGCTCTGCCCCTGTCCTGGGCCACCCCATGTCCCACGGGGCCACCCCAGTGGTGAATTCACTGACTGGGGTGTGCGCTGCACAGACAGGGCACGGTGCTATGCAAATGTATACAAACGCAGGATGCAAATAGGGAGGGTTTGCAAAATCAGCTCTGATCCCGAGTGCCAAGACGCAGGGATGGAGCACAAAGTGGGGAAGTGGGGAGAGCTGGGTTCGCTCCTAGCCCTTCTGGTGTGTGCTGCTGCAGGGAAACCTGCTCGAGTCCGGAGGGGTCCCAGGTTGTGCCATGAGGACCATCAGAAGGTGCTGAGCAAAGGAAGCCCAAGCTCTCGTTTTCCATCTCCACACCCCCTGCCTCCATAAGCCTTGAGCATGTTTTACATCTTCATTTGTAGAGGTACATTTGTGTATGTAAATATTTGTATTTGCTGTATCGATCCAGAAGTGAAAGGAAATCCTTAAGCACACAGCACTGCTCTTAGGACAAGACCCAAGCCCCTTCCCCTGCAGAGGCTCTGCCCTGGCCTTGGTGGGCGGCTCAGCCCGGGCAGCAGCTCGGCTCCTGCAGCCTGGCCGCGCTGCCTCTCCCGGCGCTGCCTGCTTGGTGACTCAGTGTCTTTCTCTGGTTGCACTGTAAATCCTGGGCTGGTGCGCGGTGTATTTACAAGGTAACGCAGCGTGATGCATCATAAAGACACTTTTGAAGAATTTCTGTTATTAAAAACTGCCCATGGAAAGAATTAGGTCAGGTGTTTACAAGTCTAAGCTTTGGGGATAATTAGGTGGAAGGCAACAGCCTCAGAAGAGGCTGTTTCGCAGCCCTCCATTGCTGTGTTCCCCACCTACCTGCTGCAGGGTCTGTTACAGGGACGGGGGCAGAAAGCAGGGCTCAGCAAAGTCTCCAAAAATGCAGAACCCCTGAGCAAACCTGTTGGAGTCCAGGCTTTCTATGAACGGTGCCACAGTGCTCTTAAGGGGGCTTCTTGCGAGCACAGGCTCTAGCCTGCTGCTGCTGCACAGCCAGTGTGAATTCTATACTACCTTTGAGGGAAGAAAGTTGTTTTCCTTTTTTTTTTTTTTTTTAAAAAAAAAGGCCACTTGTTCCCCATGTTGAAGAGGAGGGACGGGACAGGGCGCTGGCTGTTTGTGCACTTCAAGCAGAGCGACCTCCTTGAACCCCACCGCGCACAATGATGCTTTCCATGGAAAGTCTGGCTCTGTTACCTTTGGCAAGGGCTGAGGGAATATTTTTGGAAGCTTTAAAATCCTCTGTGGAACACGCTTCATTTTTGTTCGTGTACAGTATCTTTATATGTATTCAATAAGAAAGGTTTCTGTGTTGCTGCAAGCGGCTCGCTGACCCTCCAGCTCCTCTCCAGCAGCACCCGCGGGGTCGGAAGGCGGCTCCGGGGCGAGGCTGAGCCCTGGGACAAGCAGAGATCAGCCCAAGGAGGCAGCCCCAGCCACATTGTGCTGGTTAAAGCTCTGCTGTTTAAAGTGGTAAGAGTATAACCTGTTCAAAGTGAGACCTGGTTCCCATTTGCGTTTAAGCCATGCTGGAGGAGGGTAAAGGGGCCCTCTGTCCTAAATGGGAATCAGACCCCACATCTGCGTTTTCCGAAGTGTCCTTCCTTTCTGCTAGCAAAGCCAGGAAATGGATCCTGAATGGGAAAGGGACCGCTCTTAACAAAATCCAATATCGGGCTGCAAGAGTGGATGAGCGAGGGATGCTTTGCCCAGCGCAGCTCTGGCCTCGTGGTGCTCAGCGCTCACTGCAGAAGATGCTTGCTCATGCGGGGTGTGCTGGGGAAGGGCAGCAGGCTGGGCAGCGTGGGCAGCTGGTAGCCATCCCAGCTGGGACAGGCTCACGCTGGGGCTGCTGCTCTGTCTAGACTGGGTGAGAACTTGGCCTCGTGCGCAGTCCGCAGCCTGGGCGATGGGCGAGTCGGGGCTGGGCTGCGGCTTGCAGCCCTGCGGGCAGGAGGCTGCGTCTCTTCCGCAGAGGTCTGGGGCCTCAGCGAGCTGTACCTGCCCCAGGCAGGCAGCAGCAGTGCCTGGTGATGGGAACCGCTGGTGTGCTAGGGTTGTGGCCCCGGTGCCATCCTCGGGGCAGGATCCCAGGGAGGGAGGTGAGAGGTATCCCCCCTGACTCCTGGCGTGTGTGTTCCTATGTCCCTGCAGGCATCCTGCCGTGGAAATCCTACCTGACCCTTGTCAGTGTTTTAAAAATTGTCCTACTGCCTATCCTGAGTCATCTTTGCTGGAGTTTTCCTTGTCCTGTCTATCCCAGCCGTGGAGAAGGCAGCATTCAAGTACAATGCATGCAAGCACCTACTCTGCTGCCACGCCAGTTTTGGCTGGCAGGTTAAAATCACCAGAGTGACATCTTCCTGAAAATTACCTATAATGGCAAAAATGTCCTGTGCTTCACCGAATTTCAGTCCCAAAAGGATGTGTGAGGATGAGTTAAGCTCCAGAGAATTGGGATCTCTAGGAAAAACAAACACAAACAGCCTCTTAGCCATTGCAGCTCCGCTATCAAAACCCCTTTTCAGAAAATGTTTAGTTAAAGATTTCGTTTGGAACAAACATTGTTAAAGCATGACCATTGGGCTGCTTATTGGAGCCAGATGTTCATTATGGAGACATTTGGGTCCATTCAGTGATTTTGCATGCCCTGATAGGCTGGGGTGAGCGGGAGGATTTGGAAAGCAGTGACTCAGATCCTCAACTTGCCCAAAAATGCACAGCCCCACTGAAAGTGCCTCACCCTGTGCCATTACAGGGAGATGTTCAGTAATGGCCAACATCATTTTTGTCTTTGTCTTTCTCTTTTTTTTTTTTTAAGATTTTTTATTTTTCTGGAATGATTGACCTCTCCCAAGTTGTCCCTCTCTATTTGCCTGTTAATCCTGCATAATTCTTGAATGCTCTTTTAGGAATACTTTTCCCTGAGGGCTGACTTTCTTAACAATTACAAAACGAGTATCTGTTGACCTAATCCTGCAAGCCTGGGTGTGACCATCCCACGTGAGCGGGTGGAATTGTGCCCTCAGAAGATGTGCAAAAATCCGACCCCTGTTTCCACCCCAAAGGCCACAGAGCCGAGCCCCCAAAAAGCTGAAAAAAATCAAACCCAGCAAAAGCTCTGCAAAGCTGGTGGCGTTATTTCTTTTTAGAAATGCTTTTGTGATTTTTTTCTCAGGTTGCCCTTTGGTTACTGCTCGAGCGCAGGGCAAGGATGTGCCAGCCCCTCTTTCTTACAGGAGGGATTCTGATGCACAAAACCTTGTAATTAATTTTTCCATCCTGGACAACTCTCAGATATGAATAAGAGAGGAGAATGGAGAGGGAAAGTGAATAGCAGGGCAGATCCTCACAGCCTGTCCTGCCCTGGTGACACAGCGTTTGGGCTTGCACCCATTCTGCAGGCTGCCCCGAGAGGCAAACCGAAGTGGCCACGGGGGAGAGCCAGGAGATTTGCTTCAGAAGTGCAACGTGGAAGCAAAACCCTATTGCTCTCTGCCACCCTGCATCTGCTGTGACCCCAGAGCCCGCAGCTGTGTGCTGCAGGCAGGTCCTGGGCCTCATGAGGCTAAAAGCACAAAATCCTTTGTGGAAACATCATGGGGTGACCGAGGGGAGGGATTTACTCCCGAGGTGATGCAAAAGGGCAGTCTGCACTGTCACAAAAACTTGAGTATCCTTCTGGCAGCACATCAGTTATTGAAATATTGCTGTCACCCTGCATCAGGAGTGTTTCAAAGAGCTCTGAGTGATCCAGCAGAGAGACACTGGCACCCACCGGTGGCTGAAGGACTGGTGCTGGTTGCTGGAAGCTGTGGTTCCTCAGAGCTCAGCACATCGTGCAAACTTGGCTCAGGGGGACACTTGTCCAGGGCTCGTAAGACTTTCCACCGCCCTGAGATGCTCAGTGACGTGACTCAGAGCTGTAAACGTTGGCACCAGCTGCTCTTCTCACCGAAACCATAAACCCATTGAGGGAAATTTGTTTGCTAAAAATAATCTGATCACTGAAAGGGCTCTCTCAGCCCCTCTCCCTGCCTCGCTCGTAATGACTTCCTCAGCAATACATTGGGTTACAGGAGGGGTGCCTCTCGCCAGGACCCCACTGACCCACCCTCAGTCCTCAAGCAAAGGCTCTGAAGGGGCGATATAGGGCCTTGTAAGGAGATAATTAGTGCCTTCGGGTGTGGGAGGGAGAGCTGGAAGGAACGGTACCACTGCTGCACAGCGGGAGAGGTGAGCGTGGCCCTTTTTTGTATGAACCTTTATAGGTGCACATGCAGACTTGTAGGTGGCTTTCGACACACTGGTTCAGCTCTGCTTTTCTTTTGCCATGTCACAAAAAGGGGTCTCAAGCCATCCTTCTCAGTTTAAGGGAAGCAGAGGATCATCGCTGTGTTGTTCAAGATGTCAGTGCAGCTGGCTGAAGGCAGCAGCTCCGTGCCCTAACCCAGGCCTCGCTTCATGCCCCACTCCTCTGCCTGTTCTCTGGCTGTCAGGCTACACGGGGCCATCCGGCAGGCACGGGCAGATTTGCTGGCTGATGCTGTGGAATGCCAAATATTGCTGTGTGCATGCTAGTAATTTTGGAAAGCCAGCAACAGTCAATCTATAATTTGCTCTTTGCTTAAGTAATGCTCCCCTCGATTCGTGTAGCGTTGCAGGGCGTCGTTAGATCCTGCTGTGATTAGGCCATGCAAGTATCTACTGGAATAAAACTAGTGCTGAATTCTGCATCAAGGTGAGCGCCAGGGATGGGTACAGGTGAAGATGGCTGTGGCTCTGATACCTCTCAGAAGGGACGCTGCTCTCGGGTGCCTCCACCTTGGTGAAGGTGAAGGGCAGCTGTTCTGGGGTTGATCCCAAATCCAGGCTGGGACTTTGGTGTGAGCAGCATGGACCCCAAGGTCCCTGAGGACCTCCATCAGCCCTTCCCAGCCTGCAGATGCACTCTTCCCAAAACAAGGATTGGACTGACTTTACCCCCAGAGCTCTGGGTCTGGATCTTCTCTCTTACCTTTTGGGTGTGCTGGGATAGTTTCAGAGTGACACATTTACTGCCCAGCTTGCTGTGGGTAGGACAAGCTGGTAACAGTCATCTTTGTCTTCCTCCTTGCTCCTAATGCCATTTCCTCGCTCTGAACCTGCCCCTAACTGCTGCAGGATCAATGCCCTTTAAATAAATGGAAAGTGATCAGCTGGAGCCGGAATCCATGCAGACATCCATTGCTGGCTGCAACGCGCTGTCATGCCGGCGTTGTTTTCTCCATCATCAAGTACGATCCTACGAAGGCAGCTGGGTCCTTTTGGTCAGAAAGTACTGAATTTCACTCTCTTTGCAGCTACATTGCTTGCAGACTGCAGGTGTGACCCTATTCAGTCTGGCTGTTCAGTAGGCATTTTGAAACGTTGCAGAACAAAGCTGCCTGCTGAAAGGAGAGGTGCCGGCAGCGTTTGTGGCCACAACAGAAAGGAGCTTAGGGTAAAACCTCGGTGCTATGGGCTGATCTTCTCACAGGGAGGCCTGCAAGGCTTTGTTTGGGTTGGCACACATGCCTCATCCCTGGACAGGTCTCCTCACTTTTATCTGATCATACGGCCCCGTGCTTTGCTACTTGAGGCACTGGAAGTTTGTTGTTTGAATCAACCTGCTCGTTTTTGCCTAAGGTCATCCTGCATCACTGCAGCACGAAGGCTGTGCTCGCCCCGTATCCTGCCCCACAGATAAGGGACTGATGCTTTGGGAACGGGAATGGTATCTGCAGCCAAGCAGGAAGGAAGAAAAGAGGGAATATGGAAAGAACAGGCAAGTTTCCAAGAGAGAGATGGGAAAGGAAGGGATGTCTGCAGCAGGGAGGGGAGGAGCCGAGGGGTGCCGTTCGCTGTCCCCAAACCCATTTCCTGGGGGACACAGGACACATCCTTAAATCCAGGCACCAGGCAGCCAGCGACTGGGTGCAAAGGGACCATTTCTATCCGAGGCTTACCACTGCTATGGCACTGTCACTGTCACGGTCCCAAGTCTCGCCAGAGATAATTAGTTTATTTTTAATGAGTGCTGAGATTCTTGCACAATCAAATCAAAGGGGTTTCAAGATAAAGTCAAAAAAGTTCCTAAATTAAGAAACTAGGGCTTGTGATCGGTGGAGACCTCTGGACAGCTGACATAAACGCATGCTGGGGGGTTAAAACCAGAAGGGAAATAAAAACCAACTCTATTAATTTTAGCTTTTGTGCTGCCGTTAGCCCCAGCTGCAGTCACAGCGCGAGCATTTTAGCTCATGCTTTTTGAGCACGCGGCCGCGGCTCCCAGGCCGCCCCGGTGCCCCTCGCCTGATGCCGCTGCGAGATTTCGGGCGCGCTCTGCCGCGAGCAGCCTCAGCCCTTTCTTCTCTAAACATGTGTGCTTTGAAAGGGAAAAGGTTGCTGCCAGCATGTCTGACTCCTTCGTCCTGACAACATCCGACCATCCACGTTATCAGGCCTTGCTGGGACCTATCAAGAGACACAGTTAAACAAGCTCGTGTTTATCTGCGGGAAGCTGTATTAATTGCGCAGTGGGATAAAGAACTGGCCGGCACCAGGCAAATCTCACTGGCATGGGAAAGGGACAGAAGCCTCCGCTTAACAATGGGCTGCAGCTAAAGAAAGTCGCTTAGTGCTGGAGGCTTTTTTTTTTTTCTCTTTGCAGACTGCAATATTTTGTTGAACAGCTCTTACTCCCATGTTTTGTTTGCACATTTTTTTAAAATAAGAAAGCTGATAGCTGTGCTGTGTGTGCTTGGGGCTCGCTTCACGCTGGGGGCTCAAGGATGGGGTTGGGTTTTTGGTTTCCTGTGGGCATGTAGGGTGGGCTGGGAGCAGCGATGCTGCCTGGTGGGCTTGGTGGTGCAGGGACCTTCATCAGGGAGAGCTCGGGGGAAATGCTAGGCTTCCGAAGGAGCAGGACCTGGCAGTGCTGTGACGAGTGTAGGAGCAAGAAAGCTGGGAAAAATGGACAGAAATATTTGTCCTCCCATGAATGGATGTCTGTCCTGGTGGGAAACGGCCACATCTGGTGATAGAAAGCAGAGGTTTCGTCGAGACGCTAATCGCTCGCTTTTTATCTGGGATGCGCGAGCCATTCCAAGCGCCGGGCTGGGATGAGACTGGGGGCTTAGAGGGGAACGGCTCCCAGCTTCCCGCGTCTGCTGCCCTTCCTAGGGGATGCTGACAAACGTCTTGGGGAGATAGCGAGCAGCTTGCAGGAAGGAGGCTCTTCAAAGCCCTCCCTCCCTTATCTCCCCGCTGGGGTTGTTTTGACAGAGGCTAGTTAGAGACAGGAGCCCTTGCTGGGGTGAAGTCAAGATTGCAAGAAAAAAAAACAAACCCAAGAGACTGCATCGGCAGCACAGGCCATAACTCTGGCTGGGGCAGATGGAGCCCGTGCGATTGCTGCCGGGCCAGGCAGGCTCAGCCAGTCTAAATAGTGCTGGAGGTAGCTCAGAAGGTCACCCGCCGCAGTCAGCTCTGTGCTGCGGGAGCTGGGATTCACGTTTCTGCTCTGAGTGGGCTCTGGGCTTCACAGCAAATATTGCCACATGGGTGGCAGCAGCCTCGTGGCTTCTCTTTGCTTTCCTTGCTTCATGGTGCCAAAGCGGGTGGCAAAAAGGATCCCCAACAGGAATGGGGTTTGGGCTCGATTTGCTGCAGACAGCGGGGCCCTGCCCCGACACCCGTCTGTGCAGGCATTTCCAAATATCGATGTAGTTAAACAAATAATAAAACTGCGCCACTCTTTGTAAAGCTTTTGGCAATATTTTTAGCCCCTCCAGCTATGTAATCACAGCTCCATGACAGAGAGAGATAAGCTAAGTATTTAGGAACACGGACGGATCTGGGATGTGGCCCAGCTAGCCCCGTACCCTCTCTCTGACAGTAGCCAGCAGGAAATGAATCAGAAATTTTTGCAAAAAGGGCTGCAAGGATGATAAGGTTGTGGAGCCTTGCTCCACAGCTGCTGTGTCCTGCATCCCAGCCCATCCAAGTGCTGCAGCCACCTCTCTGCAGGGCCCCCATGGAGCCCTGAACCTAAGCAAGCCATCTTGCCTTGTTACGGTGCATGCCTTGTTACGGTGCATGCCTTGGGATGGTGCATGCCTTGTTACGGTGCATGCCTTGGGATGGTGCATGCTGCAGGCCTTTGGAGACAGCACCCACCCACCCACCAAGCCACCAGTCTAGGGGCCAGGAGGGGTGCAGCCCCTCAAAGCCACTGAGCTCCATCCCCAAAGTTTTCCAGTGCAAAGGAGTCAGTGGAAGTCAACCCGTTGTGCAGAGGAGATTGAAAACCCCATGTGATGAATGAAAAAAGTGCTGTTTCCAAGATCCCTGTGACTTTTTGCTTGGTCCCAAAGTGTTGGCTGATGATGACGTATTTGTTGTTCCTGCTGGACTGTTTCATGTGTGTCCATAATACATTCAGAAAGAGCTGTCAGATGCAACCACAGGCAGAGCTCTGCCTCATGTCTCCTTTGGCCCAAGATCTCATCTCAAGAAATCCTCCAAATAATTTGATTTCTACGTTCTTCAGCGGGAGTTACACCCTGTTTGTAGCACCCTCCTGCAGAAAGCAGAGCGTGCAAGCGCAAGCTTTGCATTCAAAAAAGAATTCAAGCAGCACTGGAGCATCCTGGACGTGTCTATAAGTAAGGAATTGTTATTTAAGGGAACCTTTGCATTAGTGGTTACTATGGTGATGAATCATTCGGTCTCTGCTGGTGCCAGATTGAGCATTGTTGTCTAACGTCCCTCCAAACAATATTCAGCCATGGTGCAGTTAGTTAAAGACTTAGCAGATGTTCTAAAGTAAATTCTCTTCAGAGCTGCGCGCCCTGGCACGATGCCATTTGCTAGTATCTATGGTGGATATGGAAAGACTACCGAATTTCTCCATTTAAAAAAAACGTTTGTTAATTGTCTGTACCAAGCCTGTCTAATTAATTGCACATGGATCCACCCTAATGTGCAGGGAGAAATGTAAGTGGATCCATTCTGCCACTCTTTCCAAAAGTATAATAACGGCATGTAAAAGCTGTAATCACTGCCTGTAATGGCTTCCTAGTCGCAGGCTGTTTCATAGACTATGAAAATATGCTGTGTGGAAATAAACCATTTGTGCATTGGACTGAATTAAAACCAAATGTTTGAACTTCTAATTAAAATTTTTCTTCAAGTCGCGGAAAGGAAAGGCTTAATTACCACCAAAATGTTCTCCTTTTCTTTCTTTTCTTTTTTTTTTTTTTTTTTTCCCTTTTTTTTGTTTTTTGTTCAGAATTCAGCGGTGCCCACTAGTTTTTGCATATCTCACATCGCTGCCCGAGCAGCTCCCAGAGCCAGGTTGGCTTCCCAGGTACCTGCCCATGTGGTCCTCGTTGGCTGGGCTCTCGGGGTTTATGCAGACACATGGAGCGCTGCCGGCACATTCCAGATGCGAAGCAAGCTTCAGGAGGATGAGAAAAGAGAGGGAGAAGTGTGTGTATGCCGGGGGATAAACAGAGTTAACGGAGATTCCGTTCCTGGCGGAGACAAAGATGCTAGCTTGCATCTTGCAGAGCGGCAGCACTGGAGTCAGGCGGTTTTGTTATTTCTCCCTATCTTGCACGCTGTATAATAGAGGACTTTTTTTGAACTTTAACATTTGGACTCCTTCACAGGCTGCTCTTTAGTGTGGTTTGGGAAGGACAAAAGAAGACTTTTGTTGATTTGGCATAAATTATACAGTGGGTATTTTTGGCATAAATGTTGGAGTTTGATGCTTTTTTGTTGGTTTGGCAAAATATACCTCGAAATCACAAAAATATGCTTCTAATTACAGAATGTATGTTGCAGTGATGTGGGACAGCGAAGTAAGGAACCTTTCAGTATTTATATTAACCGAATCAAAAAATTAACCTCTTCCTGTTGAATGTTTACAGCTGGAACCCAGTCAAAGAATCTGAGGCTCGGGCTAGTGATGTCTGATACGTTTCTGCCTCAGCAGTGAAGATAAGTAATGCATTATTCGTGTGCTCAGCCTTCGGCAGGCAGCAAGGGCTGGGACTTTTCTGAGGGGCAGGTAGCGTGGGTCCCCAGGTTTAAACTGTTTTATACATCCCTACAGGAACAGAAATCCTGCAGGGAAATAAAAAGGCAAAAATGCAATGAAAGTGGGTTCTTGTTCAGGCCGAGCCTCCTCCTGCCACGCTTGTCACTCGAGCATTTCAGCAGCCTGCTAGAGCATGACAGCAGACAGCAAAGCTGGTCTCGCTGCCCGGGTAGGGCAGAGAGCAAACAGGCAGCTCCCGCTGCCTCCAGCTCTTCTCCTCGTGGTCCTCCAGCAAGAAAAAGGTGGAAAAAGTGCTTTATGGACTTAAAGGTGACCCAGCTCTGCAGGGGCGGCCGCGCTGACGCCGCGATAAGGATCGTTCCGCGGGAGTCGATGACCCTAATTAACAGCATGTGTAATGTTTTGCCTGAAGAGCTTCCTGCGAGTGGCTCTCCTGACGTGTCTGCCCCTCCGGAGATGCTCGCTCTGGAATTCTGGAATGACCATTACACCCCGGCGCTGCACTGCGCCCAGTGGCTGCGGATGGCGTTTAACCCTTCGTGCTGGGCAGGGCGTGGAACGCGAGCACCGCAGCGCACGTCGAAGCGTTGGATGTGAGTGCTCTTTATGTGGCAAGAAAGGCTTTTCTGTGGGCTTTTTTTAAAATGGGAATATACTCCTCCTGAAGGGCTTTTTATGAAGCCAGGCAGAAAGTGCTGTGTAGAAGGGCAAGGACAATTAATTTAGTGCACCCTGGACAACTCTGGGGGAGATTGCAAAGGTTTGCTCGACAAAACAGTCAGCGTTTGGCAATGTCACAGAGAGAGCACTGTGGCTCCGTGTTTCGGGCCCAGAAGTAGAAAACCACCTCGATGGCAGCGCAAAGCAGAACGAGCGTGGAACC
Source organism: Alectura lathami (assembly GCA_013399715.1). NCBI lineage: Eukaryota > Metazoa > Chordata > Aves > Galliformes > Megapodiidae > Alectura > Alectura lathami. Next base: position 492,063 of record VXAV01003215.1, read on the forward strand.
TGCTGCCCTTGGGTCTGTGCAGCCCCGACTCCAGCACATCCTATCTGCTCTCACGTCCTAAAATATAGAAAGGAATAAATGCTTTCCCATTTCTGTAGGAATGGTGATACGGTTCCTGCGGTAAAATCTGCTCTGCTGTGCTGGTTGCTAAGATAATCTGATCGTGTTTTGAATGTGGGGGAAGCAGTCTTTTTATTACTGTATATAATGGCTTTTCCTGTTTCTTGGTCATTATACTTAGGTCTCTATTCTTTTCCCTTTATTTTTTTTCCCCATGTTTCTCAGTCCTTCTGAGACATCAGGGAATGACCAGGTTTCCTAAGGCAATTCATGGTGGGAAAGGGGGGATGCATGCAGATAGACCATCACCATGCTGGAAGATTTGTCCCACCCAAGAAGCTGGTGGCAGTGGCAACTTTTATGTCACCAGTGTCCTTTTCCCAAAAGGAAGGAATGCCAGCAGGAGCCATCCCTGGGCCCAAATGCTGGTGTTGCCCATGGTGTTTGCTGTCGGAGGAGTGGTTGGGTTCTCCCAGAAACATTGCTCCTCTCTGCTCCCTATTTCTGTGTGATCGTGGGCAGGGGATGGCGTCCCTCTCCCCCACCTGCAATGTGGAGATAAGGAAATTACTGACTATGGGAAGGACTCGATGAGCTGGTGTTCTAAAGTGCTGGGCATGGGGCAGGAACTACTTATTTGTGATAACCACCCAGCACCTTTGCAAAGCCCTTTGCAAACTCAGCATCTTGCCCCTTATGGTTCCAAACTAATAGATATATTTTTTTTAGTTTTGTCCTAAATCAGTATGAGAAAAGGGAAGGCAAAATAATGAAATGGAGAATGCTCTCTGCTGCCAGAGCACTTGGAGGAGAGCTTTGCTCAGCTGCCGTCAGCCTTCCTTTGCCACACCAGGGACACGCTGCCCGCCTGGCTGGGTCTGGGGTTCTACAGCGGGAATTTCAGCCTTTGGCTTCCCCAGCTTGCCACCAGCATGGGTGATGGACGGTGACACCAGAGAGGGACCTCAGCTTTCTGCTGGTTTCTCCACATGGGACGATTTCTCACGGAGATAGGAAGAGAAAAAAGAGATGCGCTTCCCATTCTTTGAAGAGAGAACTTTAACTTCCGTGGAGAAAATAATGTGTAAAACAATGTTTGGGAAAACTTCCAGGGGGCTCATTTGGGCTTTGCGAAGGAACCCTCTGCATATGAATCCTGATGGGAAGATAAGATAATTCCCCAGCGCTGTTTAGTTATTGTGTGTGGTATAAACAGCACTCCCCTCTTCATCTCCTGAGAACGCAGCGCATCTGGGAACTACTGCTGCGAACAGTTGGAGCAACTGGGGTAAATCCCACGTCCCCATGCCAGCGGGGACTCTGTCCCCATCTCTGCTGATGGCTCTCAGCGTCTGGGCATGATTTTAAAGGGAAAACCTTGCTCTGTGCAGTGCTAGGCCCTACCTCTTATCTAGAGCTCCTTACTAATGGGTTTTAAAGTACTGCGCAGAGAGGTCAGAGGTATTATCCTCCTTCAGCAAGAGGGAACTATTACTCATTCTGCTCTTGACACTTCTCTCTCGTTGCTCTTTTGTTACCAAGCCCCTTTAGCAGCACAGAGGTCCCTTCCACTCCAGTTTATCTGCAGGGACGGATGCTGGAGCAGTGACAAAACTGCAGCGTTGGTTGGAGACCTGTGAGTGCAGCAGAACAGTGGTTAAGGCAGCCAGAGGAATGTTTTGCCAGTTTGCCTCTGTTATTTTTTGTTTGTTTGTGTGTTCAGCAGAGCACTCTGTTATCTTCCGCCCGTCCTGACGCCATGCTTTTCCTGTTTAAAATTCCTACTTCTGATTTTCCCTTTGGGTTTTTTTTTCTTTTTTTTTTTTTTTTTGTTTCCTCAATTGTTCCAGTTTTATGTTCCCAGCACCAATAGCCAAGTGATAGCTAGTGGAAGCGTTTGAGGACACAAGCCTCTGCCTCCCTCTGACATGGACCCATTGCACATCTCTTGTTTTGCATCTCCCACCTGCAAGACCAGGGCAATATTCCTCTGTCTCATTGACTAAATTTTACCTTTAATCTCTCTTTGCAAAGGGGGCCCAGAAAGTGAATGTAGGGAGCGCAAACTGGTGTCACAACGACACCTTACGCTAGACAATAAAACTGGTGATTTGCTGGCACAATGCAGTGCGAGCTAATGCATAGCCCAAGAGAGCAGGGTGAGAGCGCGATGCCCCTGCGTGACGGGGCTGGGCTGAAGATTTCATCGCTGGAGACTCCTGTTGCTAGCAAGCTGTGCCTGCTGGGCGCAGTCATTGGCTTTGGAGGTGCTTTCGGGCGTGCTCTCAGGCAGCGCTGGGGCTCAGGGCCATGCAGCTCTGGTTTATATGGTTGGTGCTGGTCAGGGCTCACCTTTGTGGCAGTTGCACATAAAAGCAGAAACCCTCTGAAGGTCCAAACCATCCCAAAATGTCCAAGGCTGAAGGCTCTGCAGAAGCCTGAGACCAGGAGAACGTTGTGCAGAAGCCACATGAGAAGTACGGGCAGGGCAGAACACCTCTGGGTCGTGCAGACGTGGCTGCAGAGCAAGGGCCCCTCCACCAGCTCTGGAGGAGGGCTGCCTGCAGAGACCAAGCTGCAGCAGAGCTGTGCCGGGCTGCCTGCAGCGCCCTCAGCCCCGGGACAGGCGAGGGCTTTGGAGAAGCTGCTGCGGTCGCAGCACTGCGTGTGTTCTCCGCAGTCCAGCCAGGGAAGGATGCAGTGCTATGGCGTGAGCAGGGAGGAGGGACGCACACTGAAAGTATTTTCTTGGCTGATAAATCTTGCTTTTTAATGACCGAGTTGTGACTCCTTTCACGTATAATTTTTATTTTGTATAGAACAAAGTTTCAGAAAGGAAATATTCAGTAAATGCGCTTTTGAGCATAGGCAGCGTGGATTTAGAGGGCTACTCAGCCTGCGCAGCACCAGCCGTGGACACAGCTCGTAGCGCTCAGGGATGTGGTACGGATTTGGCTTCCAGGGGCAGCAGTGGCTCGCCTTTCATTTGGGTTTGAAGATGTCTCGATGGGATATTGTGTGAGAGTTGTGGGAAAGACTCCAAAAATCAGCTGTCTGCAAGTGAAACAAAATGTAAGCGATGTTGTTTTACCGAGGGCTGAAGTAATCCAGGTTCGTCAGAAAGAAAAGTTACCGTGGTTTGGAGCTCTGTGCCACGAATACCAGCAGGAATGCTAAGGAAGCAGTTCTGTGCCGTGCTCTCACACGCACACAAATACACTCAGTATTTTGTAAAGATGCTCTTTTGTCCCTCTCCGCATGGGAAAATGTGCTTTCCACCCAAACATAAATTACTCGTCAAATTGCAGCTTAGAATTCAGAAGTCTGCATTTTTAGTGGCACACTGTGCAGATCATTTTGGCAACAGCTCTGAGCAAACACACCAGAAAAGAAGCACTTTGCGTGAGGAGAAAAGAAGCAAACAACCTGAGTTCACTGTAAGGAACTTTTTGGAAGTCCCAAAGAACTTTTTTGCGGTGGAGACTATTTTAAAATACATTCTGGGGATAGAGAGATGGGAGAAACATAAAAACCCCCAGCAAAAAACAAATGCAACAGCAAAGACCCAGAGCTTGTTCTTGTTCCCAGACCGTGAATCAGAGCTGGGGAGCAGCAGCCCCAAGGAGCTGTGATCCCCTCACCAGACAGTCCCGGGTTTTTCAGGCTCCTGTTCCAGCACAGTCCCTGATTTGTGGCGTTAAGCTTTTTATAGTTTTGCTTATCCTAGCATTTAAGGTATTTTCAAACTTTCATACACTTTAATTTGTTACGCTTGGAAGGAGATGCTGGGTTTAGCACATAAAAAGGGTATTTTCATTGGAGATGTGAGGAACGGTTCGGTGAGGAGGAACTTCTGACCGTGGCGACTGGCCATCCCGCAGGTAGGGCATAGCACAGCCCTGCAGCAGCCCCCCAAAAGGATTCTATGGGGCAGGGAGCACTGGGGCTCCCGACAAAGGCCCAGATTTGCCTTCTGCCGGGGAGCCAGCAGGCTGGAAGGGATCTAGAAGGAATCCAGCCAGTATCAGGTGAGCTCGCTGCGCTGGTGGATCCCATCCCGTCCTCACTGAGCTGCTTTCCCCAGCCCCGAGGAGAAGGGTTTTTGCCTTACCAACAGGAAAAAGGACCATTAGCAGTAGCTGTAATCTATAGGGGATCGCTGACATTTGCAATATTTATTTAAGGAGCTGTGTGTGGAGCTGCACGGAATGAAGCCTAAGGCTCTTCTTGCAAGATAAATCCAGCAAAAGGCCAACATGAAGAGCCTGTTTCGTTGGGTGCATGGCTCACCCCAGCCGAGGACAGGTGCTGACCCAGACAGCAATGCTCTGGGATGGGAATGAGGCTGAAAGGGCTGGAAAGCAGCAGGGGATGGTGCTTGGTGTCCTGCTGGCACGCGTGGGCACTGGAATGCAGAGTTTGCAGAAAACTTGGTTTAAAATGTTTCCTTTACCCTATTTCTAATGGATTCTGTGGTGGCTCAGAGCTCGTGCTAGGGAATCCTGTCTGCTTTCCCTCTGTATCACCCCAGCACACCTAATGCATCTGGCTGAAGGACTCAACCTGCCATTTGGAAGTACAGAGCTATGTCAGAGGGACAAACCCTAAGAGGCTTTGGGAGAGAAGGAGGCCCGCTTCACCCGTTCTGCCATGAAGTGCTGTCAGATTTCCACAGAAAGTTCAACACAGAGAAGGTCATTCACTGCAGGGAAAGAGTCCAGTCTTGGCCATAAACAAAATTCATTCTGCAGCTCTGCGCTGCTGTGGGTCCATCCCACGTTATTTTGTGTTCTCATTGCACAGGGTGCCTGGAGAAGAAGTGCAGTTGCTCTTGGCTCCCTCTGTAGTGGAGGAATGCAGGTGAACACCTCCAGGGATTAATTAAGATCTTAGGTAGTAATTAAGGTGTAGGCAGTGCCCACTGGAGATGCATTCGGCTCTCCACTACAGGGAACCCGGGGTTACCAGACTCATGGGCTTGTGAAACGTCTGGGTAAGATGGGTTGAACCTTGGCTTCTGAGCTGTGCATCATCCCAAAAAAAGAAAACGCATCATGCTGACCCAGCGCTCGTCAGTTTTTGATACAACACAATTGCTCAGCACGCTTTGCACAGCTGGTGCAACGTGCTAAAATAGAGATCGCCGGAGTGTCAGTACCACACTTTTTGCTGGGAAAAGCAGCCTGCAGAGATCCAGTGCCAGCCAGCGGTTTGCTTCTTGCCTTATGCCTCTCCAAAATTCAATTATTCGAGCTCTTTTCAGGAGAGATCCTGCTGCCTCTGCACCAGGGCGATTTGCACAGAAAGACATCACACCTTTCCAGCAAAGCATTCATTATCATGCCTGGCGAACACAATGACAGAGATTGCAAAAACAAACAAGAGAACGCACCTTTAAAGTGGGACAGGGAGGGGTGGCTCCAGAAATGATCTTTCAGAAGGTTGCCACATAAAAATGCAGCTTTCCCTCCAGTGCCATTGAAATGCAATGCACCTCAGGCCAAAGAAACAAACTGTGCAACTATTTTAAGGAAGTATGTTGGTTTGGGAAAGTCTCAGAGGAATTCCCTTGCTCTCTGCCCCACTACAAAAAAAAAAAAAAAAAAAAAAANAAAAAAAGTGTGGGTCTAAATTCCAGTTCTGTGCAAGTGTAGCGCTGTGCTTGAGGTCGAAATAAGTCATTTCCCGATTCTTGATTTGAATTTTGCAGCTGGAGAGCAAGCAAATAAATACAAATCTACATGGGATGACCTATATCCATGCAAATTCCTTCTGCAGATTTCATGAAGATCAGCCCATGAGCACATGCGGATGTTGGATCAGGATTTGGATGGGGATCTTGCTGAATGAGCACAGAGCAAGGACGGAGCTCGTTTGCTCTCAGTTACAAGGGTCTGGGGACAGGACTGGGAGAGGTTCAGCCCTGCTCATGTTCGTGAAAGTTTTGCCACAGGTTAGATGTAATGTTAACTCTCGAAGTTTGTTCTTTAAAGAGGATTTTTACTCGAGGAAGTGCTAGCTCCAGACCGGTGCAGGACGTTCTCATCCCTTTGGCAAGTGTGAAAATAGGAAACGTTCCACGCAGGTGAACTGCCCCACACTTTGTTCTGTCTGTCTGCAGAATGTTAGCTGGTGCTTCTAGTATCGTTTCGATGAAAAGCTCTCCTTGACATTCAGTTATTATCAGAATTAGTCATTAGCACTGTCGTCATCACAAGGAGCTTTGCCACTGATGTAGTAGGTCTGGACTTGGGGCCAGAATTAGGTCAGTTTTTCTCATGCGAGTGTAGGAACGTGTTTGTTTCAGATTTAGCACGTGAAAAAATGCATCAGTCTCCAGACTTTTCTTGGTCTACTTACGGAGAATTTGTTGGTTTACTGGAGTGTCCAAGGGCCCGTCTTTCCTGAAGGATTAGTGATGCTCAGCCCAGGATCCAGGCTTTTTTTTTGCTGAGACATTACAGTGGCAGCTTGTTGCCCAACTCTTAGGGGAGACCTCATTGCGGCCTTCCAGTACTTGAAAGGAGC
>VXAV01003217.1:0-10210 GCA_013399715.1 Alectura lathami
GTCCCTTCCAACCCAAGCCATTCTATGATTCTATGACATATGTACCAGATACATCATTATCAAAATGCTAATCACTTTAAAACAAACTCATGGAATCCAAAGGACAGTAAGAATGTCATGTCTGTGTAATGAACTGTATAGAGGAGGAGTAGTAACAAGGAAGAGTTACTAAAGAGGCTTTACAGCTTGCTCTCCTCCATCTCCTCTGTCTCATCATACATGATTCCTACCCTGATAGTCTATGTGTATTTCATGATAAAATAGAGTTTATAGAGTTCCATGGACAGCTGTTTTTATTAATGATAGAATTCTGATGTAGAGAGATTTGCATTTGGGGCTTTTTGATGTTACTAATGAAATATAATTTCTATTTTAGATCAGAGATTTTTTTTATATTGTGATAAAATAAGTTACTTATATTTTTACATAGTAGATCAGTACAATATTGTGTAGCCAATATCTCACCTAATTATGTTTTTGCATTTGAGAAAGGCTAAAGCATCTCTGCTGTAGGAGAGATGAACTACTGTCATGGGAGTCATCTGTATTGTCAGAAGAAACACCTTTGCAGCTGAAAGTTCCTCCTGTGACTGGGGTGGGAACATGGGAGGAGAATAAGCTGTCATAAACCACTGTGCTCAGGTGCTTAGCGAGGAAGCAGTGCAGAGACTTGGCTATGCAAAACTGAATTGTTTCTTCTCTGTGGAGTCTTGCCACTGAGTCCACATCCAGTAATGCAGTCAGTTTTGATGGCTTAATTTTTCAAAACTAGTAGCAGACTAAGGCCTTATTAAAACAGGGATTTAAAATTGTTGTGCAACTCAACAGTACATTTGTATCCTGCTAGTATGACTACAATATATAATGGACTGTATGTGAAAGCTGCAGTATATTTGGATAAAGGAGTGAGGCTGTCTAATGAGCTCCCAAAGGAAAACCAAGCTCATTCATGCAGCAAGAGGCCAATGAGAGAATATTTGCATTATGAAAATGTTTTCGTAACTATCAATGACCAGAAAGAGGGGAAACAATAATAAAAGTGAAGGATAAATTTCAGCTCCTCCATCACAACAGTGATGCTGTTCCACTATATATTTAACAACAGTTAAGATTTGCCTCCATTCTACGAAACATCTCTTTCTGTCCCTGTATGTCCCCTGTAGCTCTGCACCATAGAAAGCAGAGTAACAACTAAGTTCTGTGCAAAGCACCAATATACAATATCTATTTTCGTATGTGACCATGAAAGCTAATAATTTTTAATATTCTGTCTTTATTTGCAATTTTATTTTCACTTTGTATTCACCTGGCAGTTCTGAAGTTAACATAACTTGTCAGAATCAATTTCAGTATTCAAATCAGTTTTATAAGAGGAAAGTTGGATATTGAACAATGGAGATTCTAGAAAAAGTAGAAAAAGTAGAAAAACATTAATATTAGCACAGTGCCAATTTGTTATTAGCTAACAGTGATCCCTGAATGGTTTAGCACTGGGGGGGAAAAAAAAAAGTGTTCTTTAGTTAATTTTTTTTTTTTTTTTCTGCTAAATTTCAGATATGAATTTAAAATTCCTCGTGAATGGAGACAGAGAGGACTTCAAGCTGTTATAGAAAATTATTTAGGTAAACTTCCAAATTATTGAGTGTTTGTTTTTAGCATGTTTGGCTTGCTCCATTTTGAGAAATCATACTGATAGTCTTGCAACTGTAATTAATCTCCTGGGAGTTTTGATTATGCCAGAAGCATTCTTTGTTTCTCTGGCTCTTCGTCTTCTAATCCCAACTGGAATCAGAGGGTTGAGATAGCCTAAAAGCACAGTAGAACATTTTCATTTCAGCTGGGTGAGGACACTTGAGTCAGATCTGTTCTTACTTTATCTTCAGTGCTCATCTGTTCTGAACTTTCTGAGAATCTCTCAAAGAGATTCTCTTCCTTTCTGAGAATCAGAAAAGAATCTCTCTTTTAGTAAGTTTATGGACACTTTAAGTAATAAAAGATAATTCCTTAGAAAGTAATGTCCATTGCTGTTTCTGAGAGGTCCCTACAAGGATCCCTTTCTCTCTCGCTTTTGACAGTGCTTGCATTGTCTGTCATATCAATGAAGGCTTTTTGAATTGATCTGAACTGCTGCCAAGGAAAGTTGTTGCAAAATAATGTGAATTCTCCATGTGGACAAGCCTAAACAAGCTCCTTCCCAAAGTGGACTAAGTTGAAATACACAAAAGAGTTCTTGTCAGGAATAAGATCTTCCATATTCTTTAATTCCATGCTATTTCACTGTGGGCTGCCTGCATGACTTGCCGTTGAAAATTTCACTTCCATAGGGCTGAGTCATCCCTAGCTTAATATGGCCGTCCCTCATAGCTATCCTGCACAATCTTTGCAGATTTATGGAATGATTTTTCTTTTTTCTTTTTTTTTTTTTTTTTTTAATCCAAATATAGAAACATTCATCATTTCTGTCCAGGATTATTAGACTGCCTGAGGATTTTAAGGTGGTTTACTAAAATAACTTATTTAGATATGCTTCAAACATACATGTGAAATTTTGCAGAGTTTTATAGCTGAGCTGTTGGTTATTTAGGCATCTTCTTCCAATGGCTGTCATTTGCCCACTGAGCTCCAATCTATCATGGTGTAAAACTGGAGTCTCAGACACTTGTTCTTTTCAGATTTTCCAGTTCACAAACAGACTACTATTTTTATATGACAACTGACAATCTTGTTTGCATTTCTGGATTATTCAAATTGGAAAGAAAAATAAAATTTTAGCAACTATATCTTTGGGGACCAACTGGCTGGAAAGTAGCCTGATAGAAAAGGACCTAAGGTCCTGCTGGTTGACACCAAGTTGAACACAAGCCAATAGTTTGCCCTTGCTGCAAAGAAGGCTAATGGCATGCATTAGGCAAAGTATTGCCAGTGGGTTGAGGGAGGTGCTTAGCACTAGTGAGGCCACATAGAATCATAGAATAGCTTGGGTTGGAAGGGACCTCAGAGATCATCTAGTTCCAACCCCCCTGCCATGGACAGTGCTGCCAGCCACTAGCTCACTAGATCAAACTGCCCAGGAACCCATCCAGCCTGGCCTTGAACACAGCCAGGGATGGGGCATCCACAACTTCTCTGGGCAGCCTGTTCCAGCGCCTCACCACTCTCTCAGTGAAGGATTTCTTCCTGATGCCCAACCTAAACCTCCCCTCTTTCATGTGGAGTGCTATATCCAGTGCTGAACTCCTCAGTAGAGGAGAGACATGGGTCAACATGAGAAAGTCCAGCAAAGGACTACAAAGGTGATGAAGGGCCTGGAGCACCTCTTCTATGAGGAAAGGCTGAGATATTTGGGACTGTTCAGCCTGGAGAAGAGAAGGATCAGGGGGATCTCATAAATGTCTAGAAATACCTGAAAGGAGACTGCCAAGAAGATGGAGCTAGGCTCTTTTCAGTGGTGCCCAGTGTCATGACAAGAGAGGCAATGGACACAAACTGGAACGAAAGAAGTTCCATCTGAACATCAGGAATATTTCTGTGCTGCACGGGTGACAGAGCATTGGAATACTCTGTGATTCTGGAATACATCTGAGAAGTGTCACTTGGAATGGTGTTGTGTGGGATTATGCATGTCATGCTGCATATTTTAAACTTGGATTAGAGAAATGTAAGTTTTAGTATTGAGTGTCTTGGGCATTGCAAACCTAGTTGTTTTTTTTATGTAGGGCTAGATACATTGTAAAATTTTATTTGAACCAATAATGTGATAAGAACCTTCTGTTCACACAGAGTGTTACTGTTCCTGGATGAAGAATATGAGCTAGATACCAGAAGAGATAATAAAATTAATTTATAATAGTTGGCTCTGCTTTTAATGATTGTCGTGATTTGGGCTCCGCTTAGTTTTAGAAGGTTCAGGTTTGCTCTGGAACTCACTCTATTGTCTGTCCATACTTCATAGCATATGAAAACGATAACACACCATATGGTAGAACTTTATTTTATAACTATTCTTGACCTTTTTTTCAACTCCCAGTGTTTGCTGCAGGACAATTCTACCACTCTTTACCAAGACAGCAAGTACTGCAATTTGGACCTGCGTATTGCACAATGGTTGTTTCACCTTAGCGTGTGTAAACTATTTACAGTGTGTTTATATAGAGATTATGGAAGCTCTGTGATATAGACCATTCACACATTATGAGCAGATTCCGAAGTGTTTCAACCCCAGCAGTTATTCAGGAGAAACAATCTCACTAAAATCTGTGGGGCTCCTCTTGGAGTGGTTAAGTATGACTCAAAATGAGGAAAGGCGTTGGGAACTGGCCTTGTGCTTTCTATACTACAGCTAAACATTACCTTTACAGATTCTTTTGTTCAACTTTTGGAAGTAGTAGTGGTCTCAGTAGAACCACAACTGCAGTGTAATGCACAAATACAGTAACAGTTATCTCCTTTCTAGCAACAATTTGTTTTGTTCTTGTAGGGATCTTGACGCTGTCCCCCACCATCTTAACCCCCCAAAGCCCACACCACAGAATTTATTTCAGTGGAAAAATTTCACACTTCAACAGAAATAGATGAAATTTTGAGTGATAAAAGTCTTAACTGCATTCACAGTCACATGTGTTGTACTTTGGCCAAATTTTAAATAATAATAAAAAAATTGATTAGTCAGTCCCATAATTTCCATTTCCTTACACATCAGTACCTTATAAAATTATTTTTCTCATTTTCAGATTCAATTCTAAACAAATTGGTTAAGGTTTTAAATATATCCGAACTATCTGATGTTGTATCTTCCTTCTGAATGCTTATTTCATAAACTTTTTTGTCAAAAATTTGTAACTACTGATACCTACAACGGCAACTATAGTAATGTCTATGATGTGCTCTCAGTCTTCAGGGGGATTTTAGGAGGTATATAAGCTGGAGATCTTCCAACTTTAAAACACGATAATTTATCATTCTGTTGTCTCACGCAGACAGAGATCTTGCCTGTTATCCAATTTAAACATCCATTCAGAATTAATCTATTTTTTTATGCCTTGCTAACCTCAGTACAGAACTTGTGGTTAACTCCAGTAAGACAGTTGAAGCCTAGAAGGGGTATTCAACAGAAGAGAGCCAAAAACTTAACTGGATACCGTTGTAGAAATGACCATGGCAAATTTCAAACACAAAACAAATGTACTGCTTTTTGTTGCCATGACACAAAGTTTTGTTGTAACATGTTAAGGATGTCAATACTGCCTTTTAATGGAGTTTGGGGAATTCAAACAAAATGAAAGGCTCAGGGCTATTTTGTGTTTTTAATTTGCCAATAGGAATAATGATTTGGCAAACAGATGTACTGTAAAATGAAAAATAGTCATATTAGGACAAATACCACACTGTAATGTCAGACCAATGCTGTTTTGCTATCAAATTAAGAGAAACGCTGTACTTCAATGTCAAACTAACATTTTGTCTTTCACCATAAGCAGGAAAGGCAACTAATCTTTGAGGTAGAAGTAACAAATCACTTTCATCGAAGAAAGATAAAACATTGTCACTGTTACACCAAAACTGTTGGGGGCATAGAGCTAGCATGTTTACTGAATCTGTTGCTACTTTCAAACATTAAACAATCTATTTAAAGAATGTGCTTTATTCTGAAATAAATTTATGGCAACTACTCTGGAGACATTAAATATTTTTGATTCTAGTTTTTTTTTTGATTGATCAAAAAAAAACAATCTAGTATTTTTGATTGGTTAAGTTTTTTCCATCTTACATGCTCAATCATGTGAGCAGGAAAGTGATTTGCAAAAAGACCAAAGACCTTTCTAGGGAACAGTTAGGAATCCTGGTATTCTGACCTCAGCAGGTCTAGACAACATAATTAAATCTGTCATTCAATATTGGAATTTCTGTACATGCTCAAAAGACAGACTTTATAGAAGTGTCTGTATTTTATTTAATGAAAAGAGTGGGTTTTTTAGTAATCCTTTTTTTTTTTTTTTTTTTTTTTTTTTTGTTTTTTTTTTTTTTTTTTTTTTTTTTTTTTTTAACATCGAGTTCTGTGTTTAAAAGCAGAATACCCCAAATTACTGGTAAAGTATTTCAATCCTACTTCATTTCCTCAATGTTCAGGCAGTTTTCAGTTGCTGAAGTTATCTCTAAAGAAACCTGAAACTTTGTTAAGGTTTCCCTTTCATACAGACAAAAGCTTCTATTTGGTTTTCAGAATCTCCCTCCCCCAACATACTAGAGTTGTTTTAAATATTTGTTCATCTGTTGTGACCTGCAATTAATTTGTCAGATGCTCATGACACAGAGAGATAATAACCGGGGTTCCTAATGTATAGCAAAAATTAAAAATTTTTGAGCCATATATGAATTAATGAGATAAATTTGTAACAAACTCAGTCTGTGATCTTGGTTTTGAAAGGGAGATTCACTCAAGCCACAAAAATATAGCTTAGGTTCTGAACTGACACTGTAAATAGAAGCAAAAATTCATATTCAGTACCATTAAACACTAGTGTGTGAATTAAAATGTGGTAGACTTTCATCTGTATATTAAGAAAGAAAAAAAAATGTTTACTGAGCTGTTAGTGATTTGGTTCTTGTCTGTGGACTGTGTCAGTCTCACTTGGTGGGCCAAATTGCTGGAAGCATGTAAAACTCTAGGAAAAACCCTGTGATAGCTTATATCCATGGCCAAACATATGCATTGGGAGGCATCTCATCTACTGAACATACTGATTTTGAAGGCACTACATACAAAGCTCAGTAAATGTGCAAGTCTCTGCAGGATTATGTATTCTGGATTGATCTGTTTATTTTGTTTCAGTACTATTATATCTTCCCTTTGGCAAATGCATGTTGAATCATTCTTTCTAACTCTCCTTATAGCTGAATAAATTCAGCCTATTAACAGAGATATCTAACAAAACCTTATATTGTTTCTACAAATTGGATACCACAATTTATACTGTCATACGCCATCCCTGCATGCACTAGTATTTCTAGCTTAAGGCAAAGATCTAGAAAATATAAACAGATGTGTACCTACAGTGATAGATAGTGCCATAAACATGAGTTTGAAGTATTAGTGGAGCAACTCTGAATTTCTCTTGCTTGTTTCTGAAAAGCTTATGGAAGAGGCCAGTAGAGTGACAATTTCATCACTCATTTTCAGAGATGTTTAAATATCAGACTAGAGTCTATGTTGTGAGGATTTATGTTCCCCTTGTTCTTTAGTGTTAAGCAAGATGATAGAAACTATCTGGGTATTGAAAATGAAGTAAGACACTTTATTGGGATTATATGTTCCCAACTTCAGGTAGTCAGATGCAAAAATATTTTTTATGAGAAGTGAACAAACAATTGTTTAAAACATGAAAAATACCCAGAAGTATGACCTAGATTTGCAGAAATGCAATTATTAATCTCCAAAGATAGTAAAAGAATACAACAAAAATAAACAAATATAGATAATTTTGAATATTGTTTTCTTAAATAACTTATTATGTTAAGGAAAATGATAGAGCATAACAATTTTTAATATTTGGCAAAACTTGTACTTTCTAATGGTCATGAATGTTAACATACAGAATTTTTTATTATTATTATTTTAAATAAGCACTCATAAACACAAATAAATGACATATGCACACACTAGAGCAGCATCACCTTAAGGGGATACTAAAGTTTCCATAGTCGTATGAATTGCGAATGTTAATGACATTTTTTAAGGAGGGCTACACATTAAGTAACAGTGATCTGAAGCTTTTTAGAGTTCAGTGGAATTTAATCACCCAGCCTCTGGATTTTTGGGGAGTTAAAAATTATATTCATGAACCTCTGAAAAACTGGGGTTAAAATGGTCTGACAAACAAAAAATAAGGAAATTCATAGTGATGGGTGACCCCAAAAGACTTGGAATTTGGGTAGGCTATGGACAAGTGTCTAAAAGTTCAGATGTTTATCTGATTCTCTGGAGCCTATCGAGTTGGGCTGAGAGTCTTGCAGGAGGGTGATTACTTTTAAGATTTCTAGCACTTCTGCTTCTGGTCATTGCTGAATATAACCCCTAACTAGTCTCTGTTTCTTGGTATGTTCCTCCTATATTTCTTTCTAGAAAAGTAATTTGAAGGGCGATATTTTACAGTATTTTTCATCTTCTCCAATTTAATCAGTAATTTCTCATGTGAAACTGCAGAAAATGGTATAATAAGTAGTTTAAAATAATTGTTTAAGCAAAGGAAAATAAGAAATATTATAAAAGGAATACATTGTGTTCTGACTCGCCGAACAGCAGACTTCAAAGTATCATGCTTAAAGGGATTTTAGCTGACATCTTCAAGGACTGGCTTAGGATTAATTATGTTAAATGTTTGTTATTGATGTGAACATGGGGAGGTAGAAGTTTCCTACTTACTCATGTCACAAAACTGTCATTCCTATTACAGACAAGAATGAGGCATAATTCAGGGAGAAAACATCTCTGTAGTTTGAAGTGATAGGTTGAGAGGGAATACAATTTGTATCTACAAATCCAACGTGCTATTTAAACTAAAGGAGAATTGTGACACTAGTAAAAATTAGTATAAATTTGGAGTGGAAATCAGAAAAATGTCCTTAAACATTAGAGCAGTGAAGTCTTGTAACAACTCTCGCAGGAACAGTGGAGACAAGAAATATAAGTGCTTTCAAGACAGAGCTAGGATAAATATTTTAGGAGCTTACAAATTGTGATTGCCTATGATTACAGAGAACAGGAATCAATGACCCAGAAAATGGAGTTTCTTCCAGCTTTTAAAAATATTTCCATGAATTTGTTGAACATATGCATATGGTTTAAAAATTGAAAACTGTTGCTACAGCTCATATGTAGTGGACAAACAGAAGTGGGAAATCAAACAAATAATTTAAACAGACTGACATTTTCTCCCTGTTGTTTAGCAAAAGGAGGAAAGTGTTACAGGCATTTGCCATATTAGCTACCGAACTGAAAAATCATTAATAATGAAATAAAATACAAACATAATCTGCCCTATCCTAAATGTCCTCTTTTCTTATTTGACAATTGTTAAAATATTTCAGATTTTCTGCAAATTTTCATCGTGAAAATTTAGGCCTACGTGTTAATCGGGGCTTTCTTTTGGGATGGGGCAAGAGAACATTTCAATTGTTGTTTGTTTTCTGTTTTCTGGTTTTGTTCTACATTAACATTTTTTTTTTCCAAGTAGTTATATTTATGTTTCATACGTTTACATCTCAACATAAGGATTGGCATGACAGTCACGTTAAAGCTTTGCCAAACACAGTTGCAAGCAGAATAACTGTCCTTCCACTAATTTTTATGCCTATTATATAAAGATAAGTTTTCTCTCCTTGCTACCTGAAGGAGATGTATGTAAAGAGAAAATAATCAAACCTGGTTTTATTTATAGTAACGTTGCCGGATTGGGTAAAAATCTAAGGAGGAAAAAGTTTAAAACATGTTGCAGTTCTGTCTTCACTGATTAGTACTATGCTCTAGGAAGATATACTAGTGAAAACAGATTTAAAATTTTCAATTTTTGGTGCTTTGAATCAGCCACATCCACACAGCAAATACTGATGTGGTGAAAAGATGTGGAAGGCAAAAGATGTGGAAGAGTCACTGCTTTTCCTACATATGTTAGTTGTCCTTATCCTTTGGGATAAAAATGAACTGTCACTGTAACAGCACTGTATGACTTTGATATACCAAAGCTCCCTGAAAGGCAACATCAATATGTAATCCCTGTTAATGTTACAAATTCCTGCTATGAAACAGTACTTTAATTTTACAAGCAGATCAGGTACCTATCTTTATTTGTCTGCATTGTGCTTGTTAGGAAGTCATCATCCTTATGGGCTCTGAGTTACTGCAATTGAAAGAGAATGTCTTCTGCTAGTACGTGTTAGATATCTTAGATATAGGATATCATCATATGTCAGTTCCTTGAATGTAGCATAGTAGGAGCACAGACTCTTTCTATCACCTCTTTACTACTTCATGCATTGCTTCTAAAAGTATTAAGTGTTCTGAGATCTCAAGGTCTCATTAGATTTTGACCTTAAGTGCCTATATTGCTATAGAGACACTTTTGACAAGAAGAATATCAGCATTTTATTAGACTTTGGTTTCCTAAGTTGTTGAGAAGGGGTTTTTTTGGAAGATGGATTATTTTTGAATTTATTA
>VXAV01003218.1:0-17758 GCA_013399715.1 Alectura lathami
CTCTGAGGTCCCTTCCAACCCAAGCCGTTCTATGATTCTGTTAAAAGAATTATTAGGAATTCTGTTACTTTATGAGATACTCAGTGGACTGTTTCATGTTTGCTAAAGGTTACTGAACAGAGGTGCGGAAACAAATATTTATTAAAACAGATCAAGAAAGAATGTTTTGTATCCCTCCCAATGTGAAATTAGGAATAAACTAGGATTAGCTATAAAGTTATTTATTACAAGAAATGCAGAAGAATGACCCTTAATTTTGAGTAGTGTAAAATAGCATACTATTGCAATGTGAATAACCTTCAAATGCCTGCCCTCAGAAGGAAAAGTAAGGCTAAGATGGTTTGACATGGTATAACTGGGGCTAGCAGGAAGGAAAGAAAATAAAGGCTGGGTTTTAAGAAAAACCTGGAGTGCAGCTCTCAATGAAGGCAATTAGTTTGCTCAGTATACTTAGTGAAGTATTGCCTCAAGGAAAGCGGACACCCTTCTTGTCAGGACTTTCAGAGTCACACCTCCCACTGTACTAAAACAGACACAGTATATGCATTGGAATGAGTAGCAGTGAGGACTCATCTGGATGCTGGGAAACTAATGGGTTGTACTAGCCATACTATATGCATGTTAAAATAACCACACTGAAGGCCCCAGCAACTGAACGAAAAGGAGATTGTTATGCCTGCACCGTTGCTTAACAGAGTAGCAGAAAATGAGAGACCTAAAAAAAAAAAAAAGCAACTGTGCTGCAGTTACTTAGTTGAGTAATGGGAGTACACCCATCTGTAATAGTAGACCCTTGGTCTTCAGATCAGGAAATCATCCTGCCAGGTGGCTAGGATGAAAACTCTGTGAGCCACTAGGCTAATTTTTTTCATAATGGTTTGTGTATGAACAGCGTGCATTTGACTTCTCCTACACATACCCTTCAGGAAGTCTGTGCCATTTCCATAGATGTTGTCACTAACAGTTAACATCGTAGTAACATGGATTATTTAATCCTTACCCAGCAGATGAGTTCTCAATATTCTACTCTGGAAAAAAAATCACCTAGAAATCATTTTCAGTGACTTTGCTAATATTTCTACCAAGCTAAATATGTGGAAACTCAACCCCTCTTAAATCAGAGGAAGCATCCACATGTTTGAGGTTCACTGAGTAGCTGTTCCAAAGTTGTGAGAGGATTTCTGGATCTGCTTACCTATGCTGCTTTGGCCCACAGCAGATTTTGGCTTGTGTACAATAATTGCAGCAGTCTTAAGACCAGATAGAGAAAAATGTCTTTTTTTTTTTTTTTTTCCCTGTTGGCCACTGCCTGCCTTGGTGTTCTTTCCTGAAGATTTCTGTCATTTTCTTAGTGTCTGAGAATCAAAATGTGCCTTTTATGTCTGCCTGGTGATGACCATATGAAAGCATTTCAGACAAATCTTTTTGAGAGGCTCATGGGTTTTTCTGCATCCGCTGACCAGCAGGGAGTTAACAGCAGCGTATTCGGTGCCAGATAGCTGTAATGCAACATGTAAATCACATCGCAAATCCATTAAAACCTGAAGGGCCAGAGCTTCTTGTTGTCCTATCTTTAACCATCTAGCTCACGACAAGGAAGTACAAAGGCGCTGTGTGGAAATGCAGCTGTCAACCATGACATTGCTGTGCAACAGTGGGAGAGGACTTTTAGTCAGGAGTTTCTTAATCTCCTTAAAGCATGACTTTATATGAAAATTCTGGCTGTGGTGCATGTTAGAGTACGATCTGGTCAGTGTTTAAGCAAATACATGTTCTTGCTTATATAAACAGCCCAATAAAATGCAGTGCTTACATGCCTGCAGAACTGGCAGCTTGCTCTGTAGTGCTGGTTTGCCAGGGATATAAGGAACTTGGGAGTAAATTTTTCCTGCCTTATGCACAGAATTAATCCTGTTGAATTCACTTCAGTGTATAAAGCAAGTAGGATGCGGCACAATCTTCTGCAAGTGCGAAGCCCATGTATGCACCAGGCACCTTTGGGCAAGTAGTAGGTAGAAGCAATAAGGAAGTTGATAAAAAGGATGTGTTGTATAATTCATGGAGCCAGTTTAAATTCTCACACTGGAGAAGATCTGTATAGAACTTCACCATGGTCATTAGTTTATTTCCAAAGAGAATAGCTTTCCGGGTCATATCTGGTGTTGTCTATCTCTTCTGACAAGACAGCTTTTACCAAAGCAGTCTGTGTGGTACAGTTATTTATATATATGTTGGATTGCAACAACCCAACAGGATACAGTCACTGGAGCAGCTGCAGAGAGCGCTAGCAGAGCCTTCAGACCATCTAACCTGCATTTGCATATAACATTTTGGTGTGAAGCAACAAGAAAGGCAAAGAAATGCAACAAAGGTCCATGCTGTGGAATGTTCAATTGTTTCAAACTGTTTGGCTTGCTATGCCCATCTTTGTCCCTTTGTGTATAGTACATTAATGATTTTACACATATTACCTGACTTAAGGAATAATTTGAACATATTTGATTTTTTGAACAATACATTTGTCAAAATAAAGTATTCTGGAAGTATTCTGGTTTTCCTTCTATTATACTTGAACACCCTCAGACAGGGTGAGCAGGAACATATGAAAACACAAATGCACATGTGTTTTGTCTTTTTTTTCTGTGTATTAGGCTCATTCATTGTATTGTTATATCAAGTTATCCTTCTAGAATAGACAGGAAAACTGAAGATGTGAATGGAGGATTGATCCTTGACTTTATAGCTGTACACCTGATTCCTATTTTAGAAGGACTTTCTTAGAGCTCAGAGTGACACTAAGTTTTCTGGCCATTTCCCAAAGGACCTGAGGGAGCTTGATCTCCTGTCCCATACGTTAAACCTGGTGAGGATGGGACCTGCCAGTGAGGCATTCCACAGGGCACTGTTCTTGAGAAGTGCACAGTACAAGGTCTGGCATAGAGGAGAGTGCTGAGCAAGCGCTGGCAGTGCTGTACTTCTCAGGCCCCCTGGCACAGCAACCCTCCACCCCCAAATGAGTCAGGGTTTCGTACCCCCAAACATGGGCTCCAACAGGCCCAGCGTCATCTAGTGCCTGGTGCGGGCAAGGGATGGGCAGCTGGGCAAGGCAGAACAGATGGGAATGCTCCTTAGTGGCTCTCCTTAGGCCCATGGAGACACCACAGTAGGTTTGTGACACACTTCAGTGGCGTAAGGGTTTCCTGCTTGGATGTTCTCCATCAGTTAAGCCAGGTGAGTGCAACAGCTTGAGGCTGGGCCAGGAAGAGATGGTTGCGTCACGATAGTGACCACAGAAACTCCTGTCTGTTTCTTTCCTCCTTCAGCCAAGGCACCTGGAGTGATCCAGCAGCCGCTGAGCCCCTGTGGCCCCTGTCGTTGCACAACCTGTGGGCAGGAGCTGAGCTGAGCAAGCTGCATGCAACTCAGGAAGCCCAGATTTTCCCCTGCTGTTGTGTTAGGTGTTGGCAAGTACTGCCTGTAAGTTGCAAATGCTGCGTGACGCAGATTACCGTGTTTGCATTCTGAAGACAGCATGCAGAGTGAGGACCAGATACAATCATTTCCCTGAAGATTTCTTCATTATTTCTTCCCGATATCAACACTACTCTAGGCTAGAACCTACTTTAAAGGAGTGGACACGGCTTTTTTCTCATTTTCAGTATTTTTTGTTCTGGAGGGAAACTGCCAAAGGGGTTGATTGTGTTCTACTTTGAATCTCAATACCAAGAAATTAAGCAAAAGAAGTGTGTGACTGTTTGTCTTTATGCATGTCACAACAGAAAAACTACTTACACTTCATGGAGGACTTTTATTGGTTGGTAGGCCAGGTGCTGAG
This sequence comes from Alectura lathami, assembly GCA_013399715.1. Classification (NCBI taxonomy): domain Eukaryota; kingdom Metazoa; phylum Chordata; class Aves; order Galliformes; family Megapodiidae; genus Alectura; species Alectura lathami. The sequence goes on from VXAV01003218.1 coordinate 3,836, forward strand.
GGCTGAGCTATAAGTAATAAATGGGCCAAGAAATTAAAAGGAACTATGTGTAAGGTCTCAGAGTTTGTAGTCTGTTGAATTTCATTAGTTAGTGATATTTGACTGCTTCTTTGTAGTCTCTGAAAAGATTAATGTATTATTTTGGGCTACACTTCACAAAATCAAGAGCTGCTGCGTAAATCAATAATGATTAAAATTATTTACCTCTTTTACAGTAGGAAAGCAAATGCCATGGGGAAGAGACATTAAAACGTAGTGAAAGGTATGATCCCTGCTTTCAGGATATTACTGATTAGTTGAAAATGAGGCATAAATGGAGATGTGTACAATAGGAATTTGACCTAATAATAGAAGGCTTTATTTTAGGACATGTACATATGTTTTGTTAACAAAGACACACAAACAGAGATTGAGGCATGAAACTGAAACAAGAACTCAGGAGATACTTTCTTGAAGGGAAAAAAAATGCAATAGCAGTGATGGTTTGGAAGAAACCAAGGGCAGCCACAAGAAGAGAACACCATGACATGAGGCAAGCCCCCTGCGGTGTGCAGGATGTGGTGAGGCCAACACTGAATACCAGGAGAGGAGCTACTTGCCTGTGGCTTACAGGTAAGCGCACCAGCCTGGAGCTGGATGCAGAGCAGGGGGTTGAGTGTGTTGGCAGCCCTGGAGAGCAACTGTAGGATCTTTTATATGGCACCGGGGAGCCAAAAAGAATGATGTTTCATTGGCCGTGGCAATGGGCAGTGCGAACTAATATTCTCAGGTTAGTTACAAGGATGGCAGAAAAATAGCAGGTTTTAAAATCTTAATTACAGGAAAGATGTTGTGTATTTTATTTCTTAATGCTCTGCTTATAGCAATGGCTAAGTGTTTAGGATAACATCTCCTCTCCGCCGCGTTAATGTAGAAATACTGAACTGATTGTGACATGGGACTGCTACGAATAGAAAACAGGAAATTAATCTCTGATTGAGATCTGCTTCTTATCCCTCTAGCCCTACTTTGAAGTCCTTACATCCAAAGTATTTTCCCTTCAAGAACAAAGTTGTTTTCACAATACCAGCTCCCCTCCCTCCCTCCCGTCCTCCCAAGAACCGGCCTTCCATTCACTGACACAGCCTGTGCTATCCCACTGGAAGCCAGGCAGGAGCCAGCTCTCCCCCTCAGGGCCCAAGGGTCAGTGTGCCCATCAGCACAGGGCACCAAGGGCACAATGCCACCTGCCCATGCTGCCTGGGCCCAGCCCCAGTGTCTTCAGTGTGTTGTCTGTGTAAGGCTGCAGGAGAGGGACCACTGCTGAGCTCAGTGCAGGGCAATGAGGGCATGCTCTGTTGGGTGTCCTTGCAGAGCTTCCTGGAGGAAGCATCTCCTCCAGATTAGAGGAATCAGGAGCAAGGCTCTCAGAGGGAAGGGGTGAGGGAGACTGCCTAAGGCCTAGTACCTCTGCAGGCACCAGGGTCTGCCTGCGCTCCGTGGTGGCCAGATCTGCACAGGCTTTGGAGCTGTGCTGGTGGGGCAGTGCTCCTCTCCCACCTTCACGTGGACTTGCCCTCAGCTGCACAAAATGGTGATTGTAGCTTCTGCCCATGTTAGCAGCACATGTTTTTTCCCACTAGCCTGGTGAGAAGCAAGTGCCCTCACTGCCCCTTTACTCGGCCTTCCCGGGACAAGTCAGCAGATGTGAGACCTGCGGTGACAGCCTGTAGGAAAGGCAAAGTACAGGACCTGAAGTAATGTGGAGAGGTCAAATCCTTTTTCAGTGTGTGAATCAGAGATGCTTATAATAATAGTGTTCAGAGAACAATGTCCCCGTTACTTTTGTTTAGGTTTTGGTCATTTTGTTCAAAGAACTCTGTCTTGTCTTCTTCCTCTTCTGTAATCCCCATTTTTGGTACCCTCATCCCTTATATGAGGAGGCACAAGTATATAGCCATGAGTCTGGTACCTATGTATGGGACATGTACACAAACACCTTATGCATAAAATTCTTGCTCACAGCAGTATTGTCATCTTGTCATATATTAGCCAGACTTGACGAGGTTATTTTCAAGGGTTTTTTTTTTTTTTTTTTTTTTTTTTTTTTTTAATAGTGAAGCTGTGTTATTTCTAGGGTTTTATACCTGGAATAGGAAATTTGGGAGATGAAGAATACACCTATGGGGATCCAATACCGTTCTACTTTTTCCTTCACTCACAGCAAGAATTTGTTATAAATAACTCATTAAAGTTGATTCGAGAGATATGGTGCAGTACTGCAATTCTCTGGTGAATCACATACATCCTCACTATGCTGCAAAATGGATATTTTACATGGGAAATTCTTTCTGAACAATAAACACCTTGCAAACATGCACTATCTAGAATAAAGTTGGGTAGCATTTTATGATGCCCACAACCACATAGCAATGATTATGTGAAAAATACCGTGCTGGAAGTTTATAAGCCACTTTAACAGTTGTGAGATGTGCTTTTAGATGTTGTACACTTCTACAGCACAGCCATCAAAACACAGCATGTTTGCATTTAGCTTGTCCTAGCAGAAAATCTGAAAGTTAGAGTTATACTGCCAATAAAATCCCTAGGTTAAGGTACATCCTGGATGTGCATTTGCATGAGTATTACATGAGTAATTCTTGAATGCCTTGAGCCATGAGACTTAGAGGAGTTGTTCACAAAGTAGGTTTCTCAAGTGACTCATTAATTGAATGTTTCTTCTTTAATTTCTCTCAGGTACAGCTGTGAACATTTTCAGACCAGTAGTCTTTATGAAAATTTTAGCTAGATTGGCACAGCTGCAATCAGAGTTAAATCTTCACTGTTACGGGAAAACAAATACGGGAAAATAAAGAAACCTATCTCCTCCCAGCAGTCTTCACAGGCTACACCTCTGTTTAAAATTAAGATAGCACCTACATTTGAGGAGCTGATGTCTTGCTCTTTGACCTCTGCTTGCCTGGCCCCACAGACAGCTCTTACGGACATCTGTGACACAAAGATTTCCTTGCTTACCCTGTGGTGAAGTGAATACTGTTCAATAAAAATAACTGTCTCTGTCTTGATTAGAGAATGAAGCAGTTTATCTCTGTTCACAATAACTGAGCTTGTAGAAAACCTAGATTTTGTATTCTTAGTTTCTCTTATGTTCATACCTGCAGCACCTTGGGAAATAAAGGAATTCAAGGTCTTGTAGAACCTGTAGTCGGAATATCAGTCAGAACTCAAATGACTCATAATCGATATTAGCAGGAAGGCATGCTTGATGCAAAAGAAACACATCTGCACAGGACAGAAATAAGCCCATTAAAGGTACTAACAGCCTCTATTTATAGAAGTTGGTGGTAATAAACACTCACAAAACAAAACTTTAATAGATGGTAAAAAATAAAATATAGAATTCTGGTGAATGATACCTGATTTTTTTTCTCTTCCTTACTTACATCCTTTCCCCACCATCCCTGCCTCGGTAAGTCCTACACTGTGTGGTGGAGATGTCCCAAGTTTCCAGCTGTTATCCCCTGAGAAAAGACCACAGGCATCTCCACAGAAGGCCAAAGCCATTGGAATGCTGAATGTTCTATCCCTATGTTTTTGGTAGTGATTTGGTAGTGGAACTGGATTTATAATCTTGGTCCTCTCTTCAGTGTCTTAGATGAGCTGTGTGCTCATAAAGGACATCATTACTCAGTGTGGGGCTATGTAACTGAGAAACAAGAAAACACAAGTACTAGGATTTGTCTGTTCGTTTTAGGTAGGTGCTTTTCTATATTTTATTGGGCCTCTGAGGAACTTCCTGGCTTTCCTAATCCCTTTTCATAAAACACTCCTAATGATGACTGACATTCATTTTTATTTAAATATTGGCCAAATTTAAACGTATCCATTTGGCCAGCTGTTACCACCTGGTATTACAGCACAGAGGTGTAATACAGCACATAAACCACTGAAACTCATTCTTTGCTAGTGTTAAGAAGACTGGCAGTGCTTTAGCAGGAGCACATGAGCATTTCTGCAGAAATGGCTCTTGGGAAAGCGGTTCAGGAGGGAAAAGGAAAGGAAAGTAACAAGTGAGTCAGGGGAGACTCACAAAGGAACAAGCATCTCTTCTCAGCATCAGTCCCCACTTTTAATCAACATTCCCCAAACCCTCTGTGTGTTTCTCAACTCCTAAGAATCTTCAAGAAGACGGACAAATTGCATCTATCCTAAAAATGGTATTCATTTTCAAGATATATCAAAACTGAGCCTCCACTGGCACCAGCATGCCATCCAGCTGTGCTGTCCCCACGTCAGAGCAGGGGATTCATAGCGGCCTGCTGATTAACACCTGGCACTTGTGAGGACAGTCTGTGCTTACCAGTTGCAAAGGCGCTTTGCAAAATGCCAGTCAGCGTGCTTAGGAAGAATCATCATTCTCATTTTGCAGCTGCAGATGCAGAAAGGTTAAGCATTTTCTCTGAGGTCTTGGAGGAAGTAGGTGGCAGGGCTGAGAACCTAGTCCACAAAGCCTCGGTCTCAGGACCCTAACCTAAGTAACACTTTCTTAGGAAGTTATCTCAATATTCACATTTGCTTTTCATATAATAGGTATTTAATATCAGCTACAGGGAAGGAGGAACAGTATAGGACTGTGAGAAACACTCAATTATAAGAATAAGGCTAAAATCACCAAAAAAATAGAGGAGGGTGTTTACTGCTGACAGGAATACAACACGGAGTAAGTTGGGAACGTGAACACTATTAGTTCTGACTTCTGCAAACTGACTTTGTTAAATTGGCAATTGGCATAAGCGGTTTTCTGCTGCATTGCCAGATATGGACTTAGTTTCCCCAGGGCTGTCTTCCATGCATTCATGCTTTAAATCATATAAACTATGACTTCCTGAAAATAAAAATAGCTTTGTTAAACTTAGACTTTCAATAAACTATGTCAGACTGCATGAGGCAGGAAAAGTATTTCTTTGCATAATAAAAGTTTCTGGCTAGTAACAAGACATTTTAAGACTTAGAACGTATGCAATGTCCTTAGATTCCTTTCATGTTCACCAGCTTAGCTCTGGAAAGAACAGATGCTGCTTCTCGCTGTTCTTCACTTTCTTCTCACAGTTTGTAACCACAGTAAAAACCTAAGCCCTGAATCAGTCTGGGAAGCTGAACAACCTCGAGCAGTATCAGCGTTTCACGTTTTCTTCCCACTCACAGCAGGGCTCCAGTTTACAGGCAGCTTTGTAAACAGCCTCACTGAAGGTAACGATCTGTGTCCATGCAGAGGGTTAAAGACAAACCCGACTGTTTTGGCAGTGAGGCAGGGTACTGTTGCTAGAGACGCTGCAGGCCACGTGCTAGGTGAAGCTGCAGCCCTGAACTGCCATGTCCTGTGGGCAGGGTTAGCCCAGGGGCTGCCCGCACGCCCACACGCCCTTTGGAAACAGCACAAGCAGAGGGTGAGCAGCGCATAGGGGAGCACCTGGCAGAGGCTGGTGGGCAGAAGCAGCTCTGGTCTTCCACATGTGGTAAAGGAAGGAAATGAGACAGCTCCAGTGTTGGGTGTTTAGCACGAGTGCGTCTGGTGCAAAGGCCCTACTAACATCTTCAAGTTATGGTATTTTCATGGGAAAAAATAGGAAATCTAAATCCTATAGAACTCTACGGAGAGGCAAGCATAAGCAACATGGTATACCACCTTCCTGTGTGCATCTTAGGCCTGAATCACTGGGGAAGGTTTGGGGTGCATGCTATCTGTCCAGCTCAACATGTGTCTCGACAAGTCAGGGCGTCTGGTTTTTATTCCCTTTGTGGTACAATGGGAATTCCTTCACATCATCAAGGAACTAGTTTGGCCTAGCCCAGCCAGAAGCACATGCCAAACACTATTCCTCTGCTGGAACAGTGCACTGAAGGAGGGTCCGCTCCCTCCATGCATGCTGCCAATTACCCCTGCCAGTAGCTCTCCTTTGCTCGCTGGAACATGGTTGCAGCAGGTCCATAAGGGTTAGTGATAGCTAACATGGCAGCAAAAAGAAGAGACAACTGGGAGAGTTGTGGAGGAAGGAACAGCAGTTAACAACACAGCTTTCTGCAGCACTTTGCCACCCACCTCAGGAGCAATTCTGGAGCTACACACATTTTCTACAGTATTTATTTTCTCTTGGGTAATCAAAATATGAAATGAGAGAAAGTCAGCTTGCAGAATTAACGGTCTTGCAGTATTAGCATCTTGTGGCCATATAAAGACAGTGATCTCTAGTGCTGTTTCAGTTGTCTCTTTCCTGATAGCACCATTGGCAATGACTCAAGAATACAGAACAAATTACAAAAGAACCATTAGTACAGAAGGGAATAAAGAGAAGCAATGGGGATGTTTTTAACAAGCTACTTGCCCTCTTACAGGCAGCTTTGAAGAGTTATTTTTCTGAATAGTTTATATTTATATACTGTTCTTTTCAAATCTGCTCATGGTAGTACGTGCCAGTGACTCAGTTTTGAGGCACTTGTCTATTTCTGATGCCATCACAGGAGTCTGTGGTTCTCTGAGCCTCATGGCACTGGATCTCTCTCCCTCTCAACCAGGCATGTATGCATGATTTGATGTAAATGTTTATTAGTTCTTGGTATGGAACACAACAATCAAACAGGACTTGAAAGACCTGGGCCCAACAGCCTGATTTTTGAGGCACACAGAAGTGAAACGCTCTGTGACTGGCTGCTGTTTACACCTGTCATAGTACATCATTGAATCGCGGTGGCCTACATTAATTTTTAGGGCACGTCTACATTTTGAGGCTTCTGTGTTACAATAGGTTCTTCTGGCGTTCAAACAAGTTTATACAGATATTGTGTTCTGCATTGCCAGCTGAGGACTGAGCAGTTATCTTTTCCAAAAGAGTAAGAGAAAATAAATAAATACCGTATGTGCAGGGTAGGATTTTAAAAGGTCCTGAGTATAGGCTGGGAAGCCAACAGTCCTGAATTCTGAGCTAAATTAGAAGTCACTTTCAAAATTTGATGACAAAGCTACATGTATAAATCTGTACTTAGGCATTCCAGGGCTGCTTGGAAGAGACAGCCAAGTTTTGCCCATGGGTTGCTGCAGACTGGTGCATGATGTGCTATCTCTATATCGGACATCTGAAATAGCTCAGGAAGACAGTTTCCTTGTGAGCAAGTAGCATGGTGCATCTGCAGCAGAGCAGTAGAGCAAAATACTCAGTGCCGAGGACCAATGCCCACACCATACACATTTTAGAGGTTTTGAAAGACAAATGCAGACATGAACTAATTGCAGATTCCTGAATTCGTTTTTACTCGGTGCTGTAGAAGCAGAATGATTAAAAAAAAAAAAAAAAAAAAAAAAAAAAAAAAAAAAAAAAAAAAAAGAAAAAGAAAAGAAGAAGAAGAAAACTGTAAGAATATATGCTGCAACCAGACTTTTACATTTTTTTCTTTTGACTATAGTTCTGCACATATTGACCACTAGCAAAGACATTTCTTCAATGTCCGTTTAGGTTGAAACAGACCATTTTGACAAAAAACAGCATCAGAAGAAAAAGATTTGCCTTTCAGTGGGTAGACTGAATCTGTCAGAGTGGTACCACAGCCACCCAACTGATCACTGAATCATTCTCACCTCACCTTTATTATTTCTTAGTTCAACTTGCTCCATCTCATTCTTCATGTTGAGTGTGAGGTCCTCAAGCAGGTTCTCCTTCTATATAAGAACTTTCCTGTCTTGGTTAAATACGACATAATGGGGCTTTTGAATGCTGACTCAAGGCAAACAGTAAACATCAAAACCAACAGTAGCTATATTTAGTATTACAAGCTTCCGTTAAATTTTCACCCTGCTCCTGGTTTGTTTTCAGAGCAGTTGACCACCCTAGGGTAAGCATGAATACATGCTAATTTCCTGCTTGTGTCAACTTCGTTTTTTTGTACTTTTTGTGTATGCAGTGGTCACATATGGTGGGTGAACTCCAAATGGGCAAACAGCCCAGAGATGCTGGTATCTTGTTCAGGACACTTATATCAGTACTTCTAAAATTTGAAAAGAAAGCTGACAGTAGTGAGGTTTTCCACAGAAATAGGGGACAAAGAGGCTGTGTCTCCACCGTGTCCATGTGTATTTTGTGGCATATCCCCTGTGCTAGTCCCCCAGCATAGGACCTGCTGGAGCTCACTGCACGTCCCCGTCAGGCTGCTGATCCTGGTTAGCGCAGTGTCAGAGGCAAGGCACAGCAGGGAACGACAGGCACAGTGTGTTCCCAAGGCTCACCCCAACATGGAGCAGGGACACAGCCTGTGTGCGCTCCTAGAGTGAGACGCTGTAAGGACAGTAATGAGCCCGTTAATAACGCATGGTGAAATGCATGTAATTGGTGGTGGTGGGCAAACATTAGCAAAGCTGAGGCACTTTGTGAAACAGAATCTGGGCTGATCATGAGTTGTAAATTTACTTGTGGTTACAGAAGAACTGTCTGATACAGAGTTTTGGAGAGAGAGGAATCTTATAGTTTCAAGAAGAGAGCTTGGGGTTTTTTTGAGTGTTCTTTTTAAGTCTCATCTGAGAGACATAGTATGAAGAAATTTCTAAAGGAAAACCAGAGACTATTTAATTGTTCTGTTCCCACACTTGATTATCTAGGCATAATAAAAGGAACATGAGCCCCATGTCTCTAATTTGATATTCTGAAAGTCCCTCATTCTCTTTGCCCAAGGCAGGCATCTATTCTCCTATTATAGTTCCTTTAAAACTAATGCAGCTCTTGGGACTTCATCCAGCTTCCATTGAAGTTAGAAGGAATTTCTTAATTGATTTCACTGGGATACAGTGATTATTTATTTACTTATTTTTTGACAGATTATGCTATTATAAATCCATCCTGTATTCTTGAGGAAGTGGCATGGGAGAAGAGTAAAGTATTTCACTTCCCAGGAAATGTCTCGGTATATTCCAAACCTAGAATGAGTTAGGGGAAAAAAATGGAAGAATATACAAAATCTATCCTTTGACTTAAAAGAATGAGTACATTTTTTGTTTAACTCCTGTAGGCATATGTTCACATACTGCCATATAATGGCAAACCCAGTTTGCCACTATAAATATCTCACAAATAAAGTATTTTACAATGCCAATTGGTAAACCTGTGATAGCATCTGCCAAATATTTTTTGTCAAAAATTCCTGAAAATGATGGGAATCTGCTGGTGCAACACAGCTGTGTGAGACAATGGTTGCCAGCAGCATGTCTTTGCTGTTGCTCCTGCTTGTTCTTAACATTAATGAAGCTGTCCTGGCACTGGCAAAGTGTAGTTTAAAAAATAGCTTTAAAGAAAACTCAGTGAGTTAGTGGATTTCAGTGTTTTTAAATGTGATCCCACATAGGATGAGTAAATTGCACTAGCAGTTTTCCAGAAAGATTTTGGCTGAAGACCCTACTGCTTCAAATGCCTTTGGGACAGGCCTCAAAATAGAACTGCTATGTATAACCTGATGGTGACAAAACAGCAAACATTAAGGGAGCAGCGTGTTGCTCTCTGTCCTCATTGCACTGAAGTGAGTCCCTTGCTTTTAGTGTTCTGCAGACCCCCTTCCACCCAAAAAAGCTGCCAAAACAACCTAGTAGCAGCAAGCAGTGCGGTATGCTGATGTTGCTCCACGCCTTGAATCCCCAGGTGTGTAGACAGATCGTGGCCGTGTGCTAACAGCCAGAATGCCTCAGGTGGATCTGGCTTCATCCTGCAGGTAGGCTGCTTGTGCTCCCAGTGCAACCAGAAGTGCTGCAGCTGTTCCAAATGCATGTTTGGACCAACAGGGCTAAAAATACAGAAACCAAAAGGGAAGCAATCACATGGTGGACACGAAACACTAAAGTACATACTGAGTTTCCAAAATGATACATCCTTATATTCTCCAGGGCACAGCCCTACTTTAGTATCATTGTCGTTTACTGTGCAGCTTAGGTTGTTCGAGGAAAAGACAGTCTCCATGAGGTAACTAAGCACACAAATCTTTGGAATGTTTTCCTAGGTGCAGAAATAGGCGGTGCACTTTGTTTAGTCGCTCCCTGCTGCTGTTCTGCACATTTTCACCATCACTTTTTTTCTGATTTATGCAGACTCTAATCAGTCCCTCTGTCAGGGATTTTTTAAGCGGAAGACAATTCATCAACATTCTGCTTGACTATTTTTGGAATGTTGGAAAAGTAAGAGTTATATAAGTTAGCAAGGGTAGCCTGACAACCTCTTCAACTTGGCCAGGTAGTGTGTTTGTTTTGTTCATGAATAGAATCTATGCTAGTGGCTTTTGTTTACAGAATGAACCGTTTTAGAACGATTAGCTGAAATCTATTCAGGTGCAACAAAAGACCTATTGCTTTTTAATATGAGATGTCGCTGAGGCTGCTGTAAATTTCAATGGGAGTTCAACATCTGAAGCTGCTACAAGATCTCCTAATTTGGAACTTGAAATACGTTTAGTGTACATTTAAAGCTTAGATTGTCTTATGTTTGTCCACCAGTGTTTTCACATGGTGCCTAATTTTTCTTTGCAATTACTTGGAATCCACCAAACTCTACTAAAATTCCCAGTCATGTGTGTGCCAATTAGCAGCAGTTAAATGCTTCTATTTATGGGTGAAAATCAAGTGTGCATTCCTGCAATTTTTCACAGAAACCTACTCGTACGGATTAGCCTGGGTGTTTTACTACTTTCTCCTCAAATATTTTCTATTAACACTTCCATAGCATTACAGAGGTAAGACTTGGCTGCAAGTGGTGAACACTGAAAGTCCTAAGATTTCTCCAAGTAACTGCAAGGGAAGATATTCCTCTGCACTGCAAGCATCTCCTGCTGTGCTACTGTGCTCACCTCAGAAAAAAAGGTGGTTTCAGAAATGTGTGAAATACAGCACGGAACACTGAGCCCTAATTAAAACTCCTTTCAGTGCCATTCAAAGATTGCAGCATGAGTTCCAAGGTGTTAGAGACCCTTATTCCAGAACTTTTACTTTTGTCTTTGGATACAGCAGGATTGTACTTAATTCAGGTCAAATATCCCAATGCTCTGATAAGTTAGTGAAGCTTGTACAGATAGATCAGGGATGACATCTGAGGAAATTTCCATGCTTCCCACGGTTTTGTGGGGAAAGGAAATAAATTAAGATTAAATATAGACTCATGAAGGGAAAGAGAATGGTTGATTAAATGCTTCTTTCTCAATTTCTTGTCATAGGGGAGAAAGGGCAGTCACTCAATACACGGAGGAAATAGACTTTCAGAGAATATTTGAATTTACAATACAGTAATCTTGCAGGACTTATTGCTGCCATATATTGCTACAGGCATGAAGCTGGAAAAATTGTACTCTGGCTGTCTGCGGCAGCTATGGTTTCCATCATGTGAACCGGGTAATTGGATAGTCCTATTTTCAAGGCTAATTCTCACAAACACATAAATGTGAAAATCTGAGATTTCTCTAAAGCTGTTTTCCTGTTACTCTATTTGCTTTCTCTTCAGTTTGGTGCTTGAGCTTGAGATTCTTTCTCTCTTTTTATTTCCTGTTAAAATAAAAATGGTTTTTCTTACCTTACCTCAAGCTGTGAATGCTGTGTACATCTGCGCGTTTGCCATAAAAAGGTAAAGTCCCAGATGTGCAGGTTTCTGTAAGTTTCATTAAAATAAATGGCTCAAGAGATGACCCTGACCAAAAGCCACTGAATGTTGTTTTCCCTCATTAGACTGCAGAGAAACCGCACTGTAGAGACTGTGTGAATGTCTCATCTACCAGAAAAACTTTGGTCATTTGACTTTTTTCTAGAATACAGGGAAAGAAACTCTAAGAACCTAGAATATATAAGTTCTGGCATCCATGGAGCTTAAAATAAAACTATTATTTTATTGTCTGTGCATCTTTGTCATATTTCAACTTATATGTGTAGTTTTGTGCTTTCCTTTTGTAGTTTTGTCACCACAAAAGACAGAGACTTCACTTCCAATTGTGTATCTGAGAACAGAATTTAGAATGGATGTTACCATCTATTTCCATGTCAGGAAGACGTTCTCCTATCAAATATTACGGGTAACATCCATGCAGCTTGAAATCTAGATTTATTTACACATACAGCATTGCTGGCTCCATGTAGCTAGTACTTTCAGTTATTCATTATGTTCACAAATATTTTCATTCCCTCAGCACCCATGAAGAACTCTCTGCTACTGGAGAGTTCATTCATTCACCATTCACTTGTACGCAGATGTCAACACCATTTGGTACATCAGTGGGCTTGTTCGATTCAGGGATAAAAAGGCATGTGTTTCAGCCTGGCCCCACACAGACAGCCTTGCCCTGCTGTGGCAAACTCTCTGCATCTGGCAGTGCAGCTGGACAGGCAAAACTGCGCTTTGCCTGAGCATGAATCAGTGAGACTGATGGTGTGGTGATAAAAAGCCACATAACCTCACACATACATTTTTCTTTGCTGTGGATGGCATTTGAGTTTAATTTTTTGAGGGACCTTTGCATATATCCAGCTGCTGGCTTGACCTGAGGGTTTTCTGAAATTCTACCAACTCTATGAGCAGTTAGTGGGATTCCTGTTTTAGGGAAGGCTCAGCATGTTTTTCTTACCACATCATCTAGTTCTGTTGTGAGCCCCATCTCTTTTGACCAGTGCTATGGACACGAAATAAACATCAGTACTTAATGGCCGTACTGCTTGAGATCCCAGCTGAAAGTTCAAAGAGCATATGCTTCAGGGCACACAGTCACTGTTCGTCTGCTGGGGGTGGTTTCTTTTCTTTTTCTGATGAGTATGAATGTCCCGTTCAAAAGAAATGCTGTCAGTCTCTGGTGGCTTGGGACTGAAAGTTATTCCCAATTAATCTAGCAGGTTGGAAAGAGGTCAAAAATAGCAGCAATATATGAGCTGACGCAACTCACTGCCAGTTACATAGATGAGGAAGGTATCACAATGGAATGGCCGACTGCACGGCCAAACGCTGCCGCACCGCAGGCACGTTGTAGCACCACCTATCCGCCTTCCAAGTAAGATTCTGTTTTTAAATACCTAGTTAAACTAGCCATAATAGATACTGTAGATAAAACAAACAAACGAACAAACAAACAGAAGAAAAGGAAGGACGGAAGGATGGAAGGACTGAAGGACAGAAGGAAGGAAGGAGGCAAGAAGGATGCTTTGAACAGCTTCAAGAAAGAAAAATAAATGTGTATTCATGTTGTTACCAGGAAAAGAATTGCCATCTCGTCCTCATTCTTCAGCTGAATTGAACTGGCTGTGCTGTGGGGACAGGTAGGTTTACAGTAGTGAGACTCTGAGTCCACCTGGTTTGCAGTTCAGAACAGCTCCTGCTTGGCCTCATTCAAAAAAGCTGTGAGTATAGATGGAAGTGGCAACTAGAAAAATTAACAATGAAAAGGAAGGAATAAATTCATTTGGAGAACAAAAACAATGGATTAATGGTAGCTTTCACATGCAAGATGCATGTTGGGAAAGATGACTGTAAGTGGTTTGAGACACAGTAAGTCACTTACCCGAAGTTCCCATTAATTCAGAGGATCTTTTCCAGGATAAGTAAGAGAAACCTCATAGGAAAGTACTTGAACCTAACCAGCGCCACTATTGAGACAAATCTGTAAAACTCTCCATGCCATCAGTAAGATACCTAGGAATATTAACTGTAATGAGAGAAAAATTAGATGTTCAAGAGGATTCTGGAGGGGCTCCCTCCTATCCCCTGACCTTTCCACCAGGTTTCACAGTGGCATCTTGCAGCAAAGCCTGCTTTCCACAGCGACAAATGGAATGACCCTTGATCTCTGGTAAAGCCAATAAATCCCATATTTTCATAAACAGGAAAACAAAGTTAATCCGTAGAGATTCTGAAATACTACTAATTACAAAAA
>VXAV01003218.1:26910-45858 GCA_013399715.1 Alectura lathami
CTCTGACTTGCTTAACTTTCTGTCCAATCAGATTAGTAAGGTTTGTCAGAAGATGTCAGAAGGAGAACAAATACCTCCTCTGTGCACGTACAGTAGCGCATCAGAGTGATACATGGGAGAAAGCAAGCTGCTGACAATTTCCCTCCCTGAAAAGCTGGGAACTGATATTCATCTTACTTCAAAGTTACGGTTATTCAACAAGTAGCATAAATGGGTAAGAATTTGAACTGTTTCCCACCCAGATACAGATGTAGTAATAAGGCTTGTGTGTAAACCATTGCCTCCGCACTGGAGGACAGATGCTGGAGGAGCAATAGTGATTCATCTTCAGCATAGTAAAGGAGAAATTTTCATTTAACAGCTGGGGGGTTCCTATTGCTAGGAGAAGATCACAGTTTTGATCCAATAATTTTTCACATCACAACAGAGTTGTGGTATTTACAGTTGTTCTTTAGACAAGCAGAGCTAAAATATTGTAACTGTCTCAGCTTCTCCTACTGCCGAGCCAGGGAGAGGGGCCACTGGGGCACAAGTTGCTGGGAGAGGACAGAATCAGGGCAGCTGACCTAAGCTGGCCAAAGGAATGTTCCATACCATATGGTGTCATGTGAGAATAACCTATAAAACTGTTGGCCGGGGGACCACTGCTCCGGGACTGGGAGACACCGTTCAGTGGGTGGTGAGCAATTGGATTGGGCATGACTTGTTTTGTAAATATTTGTGTGTATATACATACATACATAAAATTGTCATTACTGCTATTTCTCTCTTCCTTTTCTGTTGTGGTAAATTCTTTTTGTCTCAAGCTACGAGTCATACTTTTTTGTTCTGAGTCTCTCTCCCATCCCACTGGGAGAGGGTGAGTGAGTGAAAGCCTGTGTGGTGCTGAGCTGCAGCTGGGTTAAACCACAACAACTAGTTAAAGACTGTGTCGTTGTTTGCTGGGTGTTTTGGTGTTGTCTGCTTTTTCACAAATTACTGGACAATTCAACATGTTGTTTTTTTTTTCCTAACTATACATGCCTTGAACTTTATTGGTTACCACACACAGTTCTGATGTTTTCTTAGCAAAGTTTTCTTTCCACAGAATAGAAAGTGCTGTCACCAAAGCCTTTCTAGTCAAAATCCCAGTTGTCCTCGTAAGAAAAATGTGTGTCTGTTTTTTGGATGATGTGGGAAATTTCCATATTAAACTTAATGCCTTTTCTGTCTAAGAATTATATATATATATAAATAAAAAATATATATATCTATAATTATTATTATTTTTTTTTGCCTCACATTTGGAAAGGATCTTTGTCCTCTTTCTTGTGGTCACGAACTGAATTTGAAGAATGGCTGTTTAAATCTTGTGCAAAACCAAGACTTTCATAAATTGCAACTAGCTTTCCCGTGAGAATGGTCATTCTATTAAACATTGAATTATTACCTGCAGAAAGCACGTTGTTACTTTTATTGGTTGCTTTATCTTGTGGCTCATGCTCAGTGTGCTGACTGATAGCATGTTTTTTAATTGGCCCCACGTGATGCAGCTATTCTCATCAAACACCAGTTGCTAAAGGAACTCCACCTACTCCTTTAAAGCTTCCTGAGAACAATTTTTCGTTTGACCTCAGCTACCTATTTCCCTTATTAACCCTTCCAGTGAATGCTGTCTTGCCATGATATTCCATATTGAAGTCCTTTTCAGATAAGCTGGATATCGTAAGGTTTGTTCTGCCTTGAGATAATCAAAACAAAGTAAAATTGATTTTAAAAACTATAGTGTGAAGTTAAGAGCAGTCTTGTTTACCTGAACTCTATAAACAGATTTTGAGATCTGATAGTAACTAATTTCTCCAGTCCAAAGTATGTGTAGAAGTTCAGAAGCTTAGCTGATTTTTACTGGCTATGAAGGGACATATCCAAGAAGTCAATTTAGTTGAAAAAAGTAGACTGAAACTGTTTTAAGTAGCCTCTAATTTTTATGGTGTGAGGATGGTGGAGTGATCCTCAATGATTGGTTTCATTTTTGTATTTCATGTGCCCTTTGCTCGTTAGTTTCTTGTGTTGTCCTCAAGCACGTGGTACTTTTATAAAGAGAACTTTGTTACTGAACGAGAAGGAAAAAAAAAAAAGCTATATACTGCCAGTCTGTGGAAAAATTGCTACTGGCACTACTCTTTATAGGTCAGAGGGAATCATTTATGGAGCTTCTGGAAGACTACTTAATCACTAACTCTGATGCTTTCTTTTATTATTATTTTTTCATTCTTAGTTGTTCTATGAAAAATTCATCTTAGACAAATGTTTAGGTGATGTGCTTTCACTTGGAGCATGTCACTAGTATCAGTGTAGCCAGTACAGCCATTTTCTGCATAATCAAGGCTTTTTATTTCACTGTTGAAGCAGTGACATACTCTGATGGATGAGTCTAGGTGTGTTCAGCCCTGTTACTTGACTCAGTTCTAACCTGTTTAATGGGTAAAGCTTTGTGATACTCTTGAAAAATGCTAGTAGGACTTGATGACTGTATTGAGGCAAGTTCAAAGGGGCTGTACATCAGCCTAGGCACTCTGAGAAACACATAATTAATTCACACTGTTTTCCCTCATGTGCCATCCCACAGGTTGCACCAGTGTCAAGCTTGTTAGGAGGGCTCCGAAGAGAAGTTTGTAAATCCTTGTACTGGAGCCTTTTCTTCACCCATGCATGAATATTAAACAATGCTTTCACTTACCCCAGACCTTTCCCAGGAAGACAACAGGAGTGATGAGTGACTCAGTTTTATGTGTTTCAGGTAAAGCCCTGGCTATGATGAACCTAGAAATGAAATTGTCATTGGGAACCTAGATTACTACGACTGTGTCTGAAGAAAGTCAACTACATGGCTGCAAGAATGCATTTGCAGGGGTACTATTTGTCATTGCCTACATGTAACAGCTATGGTGAAGTCTTGTCCCTTGAATCTTTTCATTAGAATCATGATTGCTTTAGTTATATTCCAAGCTGTTTTACAAAAAAAAAGTATGGGACACTATCACAGGTATATACAGGAGAATCTAGGTGCCAGAGACTGGTGGATTTGTTTGATCAGGGCACAAAGAACCAACAGTTTTCTTTCATTCTAGTCCTTTGCTCTCTATGTTTTTGGGATGCATACATATCTAGGTAGTAAGACGATTCTTATTTCTTAAGGTGATTTTTTTTTTTTTAATAACTTCTGTTAAAAAATAATTATTAAAGGTAAGCTAGGTAAGGTGATCCCATGTCTGGGAAACTCAAAACAAGCATAGACATGCTATAGTCAAAATAAGAATGTATTTTAGTGAAATACTATATAAATGAAGAATTCCTTTAAAGAAGATATGATTATGAAAATATGTCTCTTTGTTCTGAAAGCGACTCTTGTGCAAATAGCTATTCGAACATTAGCACAGGTATTAGGTGATTCCACAGTATGCTCAACACCACACAGCTGTTCACTCACTTCTGCCCCTCCCAGTGGGATGGGAGAGAGAATCAGAAAAAAGAGAAAGTAGAACTCGTAGGTTGAGATGAAAACTAGTAAGACAGAAAAGGAAGATAGAAATAATAATAATGATAATAATACATATGTATTTATATATATATTTACAAAGCAAGTGATGCGCAACACAATTGCTCACTACCCACCAACTGATGCCCACCCGGTTTCTGAGCAGTGGCTGACCCCAGCCAACTCTCCACAGTTTTATAGTTTCACGTGATGCCATATCTTATGGAATATTCCTTTGGCCAGTTTTGGTCAGCTGTCCTGGTGCTGTCCCCTCCCAGCTCCTTGTGCCCCCAACCCCCTCACTGGCAGGACAGTAGGAGAAGCTGAGATGCCCTTGGCTCTGTGCAGCACTGCTCAGCAACAACCAGAAGATCGGTATGTTATCAACATTGTTTTTCTCCTAAAGCCAAAATGTAGCATCATATCAGACATTGTGAAGAAAATTAACTCTGTTCCAGCTGAAATTAGGATAGCTCTTTATGCTGAATGCATGCTGTTTCAGTTTTTTTTTTTTTTTTTTTTTTTTTAAATCTTTAAACGCAATTTCCTTTCTTTCAAGGACTGAAATAATAATGTGAAGGCTTTGTTGACTTTGTTTCTACTGGTAGAGGTAATGTTAAGATATCTGTGTTAGTGTTACGCTGTGAAGACGGTTGTATGAAAGTGTTTGTGGCTTATTATCTTTTTAAATGTAAAGTAATTTGTATTTGCATCTATTCAAAGATGCTGAGAGCACTTCAAATTCTGTACTATTCAGAAATGCCAGGCAGAAAATTCTTCAAATCACCATGGTAATGTGTGTGGGGAGGAGGAAGGCTAAAATCAGAGCCTGTGTTTAATATTGCATGTGCTCAGTGCCACAGGCACGCGTGTTCTTTGATGTATGTATGCTCATTGCTTAATTAAAAATCAGGCTATAAGCAACATTATCTGCATCGTATTATTTTGGTTATTATCTGATCTGTTAATGTGATTCTGAAACTAATCCACTAAAATAATCAGGTGTGTGTTTAATGGATGAGTCCTCTCTCTGTTCAGAAGATGACCTATAAGAATCTGTTAATTTGGCAAATAAACTTCAAAACTTATTTTCCCTTCACTCCAAGAACATACAGAGAGGCTTAAAAGTCAGCATGTTACAACTGGAGCAGCATACAAAGCACACTTACTTCTGGTGGCTCATGTCCTGGTGATTTCTGTCAAGTCAATGTTTTTAGGTTCTCTTTTTTTAGGTAAGCCTGTCTGGATGCTTTTGTACATGTGGTTGTTGCTTTAGATACAGAAGTAATAATGAAGTACGGTCAGTGCTTGCCTATATTAAAAAAAAAAAAAAAAGGGAACATTATTAAAAGAATCTGCATTCTGAGTGCTGAAACTGTTTTGTTTAAAAACAATGAAGATCACAGTAGACCATTTTCGTAATAATTATTTCAGTCAATGCTGACTACAGATGACCACATAAATTTATGTGTATTTGGAAGGAGACTGACTAGCTTTTTGTAGAGGGCAGGGGAAGATGCACCAAGATGTTTCTTGGCTATTTACTACTATAGTCTGAGTAAGCTGAAAACCTGGGACACTAGGATGAAGTCCGATTTCCTTCCCCTGTTACTGTGTAGATAGTCCCAAGTTTTAATGAGTTGCAGTCACCTTATTAGTTTAAAAAATACTGACCTACTGCTATTGAGAGTCAAAGAAGTGTTGATAGCAGATCAAACTGCAGTGCAAGTTCTGATGATTCAGATGTCAGATGACATCTGAGTATTAGATGTCGCATGAAAACAGACTTTTTCAGTCTTGCATGGAAGAATCACCTTGCAAAACCACCAAGAACACAGCATTGAAATGCTCTGTGCTCTCTCTACATCAGTGTTCAGATGAGTCAGGGTGAGCCCATGAGAGCTGCCAGTGCGAGGATGACTGGTCTGACATGACATAAGCACACAGTCCTGCTGACCTGGCATGCAGTCATCTGTGGAGATGAGCCATCATGCCTGTGTTCTGGTCATTTGCTACATTTTGCTTTTACTGCGTTTGTTGGTTGTATGCAGTCTGTTGCAGTTACCTCACTTTTACTGAGGTGTTTTTTCTTTAACGCGTCAGGCTTCCTTTTAAGAGGGTACGTGTGGGAAGTGATGACTTTGAATGTCTTTGCCTTTTGAAAACAAGTTTCATGTTTTGAAGGCTGTGTTCTGTGAAGGCTGAAATGATTTTTGTAGGTAGTGGAGCTATTTGAATAGCTAGTGACTTGCTAGACCCTTTCTTTGCTTGTTGAAGGAGTTCAGAAGACAAAACTTGGAGATGGATAGGACCTCAAACTGATCTGCTGTTGGTTACTTCAGCCCTTCTATTGTGTACAGGATTTGTAGTAGCACTAAGGTGATTGTCATCTGTGTGGATTAAAGTAGACAGTGGAGGGATTATTCATCCTACATTTTGAAGCAAAAATTTGTCTAAATTACACCCTTTGTCTCATGTATCAGGTAAGTTGCATCAGGCTCTCAAACTCTAGGTTTGTAGGTATGAAAACATACTGCCTGCTTCTGAAAAGCATACTAGTACATACACCTTCCTCCTACTGCATTAGCCTCATCCAGCCATTTCCTTACAAAAGAGGAAAACCCTTACATGCAGTGAAAGAGACATCAGTGAGATTTAGGTTTGTGTGGTTGTGAAATAATCTGAGATAAAAGTCCATAGTTATTTTTCCCTTCTCTCTATGAAAGGCTTGGACACTAAAACATGGTAAAACATACAGCATTTTTCCATAACAAAAATCTGCTATGTCTAATTAGAATGAAAATACAGGATTTCAAGCCTTACATTGCTACATTTCTGCACTCCCAGCCTCTAACCCATGTATCTTTCAGTCTTCTCCCTAGTGTGTTCATACAGTGTAGTCCATTAAGCATCCAGGTAAACACACCTGTGTCACTGGTGAGCCAAATAATTTCATTAGACCAGAGAAGAAATGGGAAAGCTTGTTGCTGGCACAAATAAATGTGACCCAAAGGTCAGGCTTCTATGTGCCTGACAACAAGTATTTTCTAGGAAGATTAGTTNTTTTT
The DNA here is from genome assembly GCA_013399715.1 of Alectura lathami. Classification (NCBI taxonomy): domain Eukaryota; kingdom Metazoa; phylum Chordata; class Aves; order Galliformes; family Megapodiidae; genus Alectura; species Alectura lathami. Next base: position 33,496 of record VXAV01003218.1, read on the forward strand.
TTTTTGGGGGGGGGAGATTTCTGAAGGCAAAGGGGATTAAATGTACGCAGTATAAAGTATTGAAATGTCTTAATATTGATACCTTCTAAGGATCTCTTGAAAAGGAGGGAAGACGTATTCAGAGAGGAGTCTAAGCAGTTCGCTCTTCCAGGCCGTGCCCTAGCCTGTCAGTGAATGGAGATACCTCTGTCCTTCAGAATTATCTACATATAAACTCTGGCTCTAAATTGTTCTCTAAAGGCCTTTAGTTTTGAGGCACACACGTCTCTGGTAGGAATGGGAGAGATTGAAGCTAGCCTTCATGATTCTTCTTGCCTCAACTTATATTTAATGTTACTTTTCCATAATAATCTTACAGCCTTTTATTTCCAACTATTCACAGTACTGAACTCATTCACATGTACAGCTCCATTCACATTCATTATTGTTCCGTTAAATGAATTGATGCAGCAGTTAGAAGCTTCATAATGATATTATCAAATATGATCTACTGGCTGTCTGTCATTTTCTGTCTGCATGTGCGTGAAGATCGGATGATATTTCCAAATAAGGGAGGAATAGAATTGGAGGATAATTGAAAACCTGTGTATGTAATGCTATATATGAATACAGAGGTATGGAAATAACTCAGCAGATACAAAATTAATCGTCTGTATTTTTTCCATTTCTATTTTTAATAGTTTGCAGAAGAATGAAAAAGCCTGTTAATAATCTAAGATAACAAAGCCCAACATAAACTGTGTTATTTTCTTATGGGTAAACTTATCAAACTACTGAAGCTGAGTGTCTGTTTCTTTAAATGGAAAGGACTGAGTGTTTGCAGACTATTCAACTGTTCATCTGCTGTAAAGCCACAGCCTCTTTAGCTTAGAAAATATTTTTCTCTAAGATACAAATGCATTATTAAAACTTGCTCTTCATATGTGTGTGTGTGTGTGTGTGTGTATAGAAAAAGGAGTGCGCCCAGGTCCTTGAGCAGAAGCAGTCCCACGGATGGGCTTGCCTTTGCCTGAGGCAGGAATAACCAGACTGTCCTACTGTCATCATGTGCACTTCAGGGACTTTATCTCCTTCCACAGTACATAAAGGTTTTGATTGGGCAGGGCCAGCTAAATTGGCAGGTCCTCAAGTTTTGACGAGCCATGTGGCTTTCGCTAGAGATGTATACCAAGGTTTGAATGTCCCAGCACCTGTTGCTCTCATCCTAGATTTTAACAGCCCATTGTATCGTCCAGTTTTCCTGGAGGCTGGTGCATGATAGGGGTTGTGATTATCCACTCGATGCCATGCTCTTTGGCCCAGATGTCCGTGAGGTTGTTTTGGAAATGAGTCCCGTTGTCTGACTCAGTTCTTCCTGGGGTGCCATGTTGCCATAAGACTTACTTTTCAAGGCCCAGGACAGTGTTTTGAGAGGTGTCGTGGAGTATGTTCCAGCCATCTGGCGGTTGCTTCCATCATTGTGTGTGTATATATGTATACGTAGTGTCGTCATGCAAGTTCATCCAATTTGAACCTGTTCTCTGTAATTTGAAAACAACTTAGAAAATGTTATATGGCTCCACTGATCATTTTCTCCCTGAATTTGATACACTTATTAATTACAATATTAGTTTTCTGAAGTCCGTTAATGCTCATGATGCTTTTGTAGCTACCCCACTAAAAGAGACCTGTTTGACATTTGGGTTTTCTAGAAGAATGTATATATTTTCAGTGGAAGCCTAGTACTAATAGGTATATTTCACCATTTAAAGACAATCTGTATGTCATTTGCTATGTTGATTTTTACTTTGTCATCTTTATTTTCATGAACAGCTTTTATGCTGAGCTTCTCAGATAGGTTCATATGACTTTTAAGCTGTCATGAACTAAGTAAAATAAGAAATCGTATGGGCAAATAATGTCAAGATAAGGGTGAGATGGCCTGTGAATCTTGCATCAGTGGTTTCTTGCAACTGGCTAAATGGGCAGTTTAGCTCTTATTTAGTAATGGGGGAAATGTGTTGAATTGTTAGCTCTGGAAACAAGGTTTTAGACAAGCAGAAAGCTTTGAGTTCTCATTCAAATGCCAGCAGTTGGACAACTGTTATTTATAACTTAACATTCTTAATGAATGAGTGATATGGTAAGTTTACAATAAGCTGTTGAAACTTTTCTTGGAAAGTGGTTTCAGCTTGAATGGCAGTATGCCTTGGCAGTACCTGCGAACAACCATTCTTTCCACTCTGTTGGCTGGTACTCTATGCCAGTTAATTTAGTAGCATTTCAAGCCAGAAGCCTAGCACTTCTACAAGTGGTTTTGTGAATTAAATTGTTCATCAGGATGTGGGTTTAGTCTACAAGCTTCATTCATCTGTGATTCTAAATAGCTGTGACACAACAACTTCAAGCTAGTGGTCCAAATCTTTTTTATAACTGACTTATAAAAACGTTGCCTGTTGGATTTCATTGGTTATTAGTTTTGCTCTTACATCATGGTCTTAGATTTTGAATGTTACAGTTCAGAAAGTGAAATTCATGCATTTTTTACTTAGTCTACGAGGGGTGAAGAAAGACATTTGGCTTAGAATTTGTAAACATAGGTATTCATCTGTTGCTGTCTTGTTTATGTAAATGTTACTAGATACTAAAATAGCTTATACAGAACTGCAGTCTCGATGTGTTTAGGATGTTACGTGTGCTGCTAATGACCATTTGATGTGTACTCTATACTAACATCTCATACAGCATCATGATGCTGAATAATTGTCTGTTTTCTCTCAGTAAAACTTACATTATGTGAAAATTTTTGTTCCGTTTCAAATTCAGTTGCGTTCCGTGAGAGTGAGGAAGTCTATGTTCTGCTGAAGTTAAATTGGGTGGCTGTCCTATAGCTATCTCAGCAATTGGCCGCAGATGATGTAAGTGAAGGTAGCTAACTTTCAGTGACAATTCAGTTACAAAATTGAGGTCTGCTTTTAAGAACATGTCTGTCTTAATGGCTTTCAGGATTGTCTTTGTTTTTATGTTAAATTTGTTGGGCAGCCAGTGCAATGTCATGTGTTATCATAGAATCATACAATGGCTTAGGTTGGAAGGGACCTCAGAGATCATCTAGTTCCAAGCCCCCTGCCATGGACAGGGCTGCCAGCCACTAGCTCACTAGATCAAACTGCACAGGAACCCATCCAGCCTGGCCTTGAACACAGCCAGGGATGGGGCAGCCACAGCTTCTCTGGGCAGCCTGTGCCAGCACCTCACCACTCTCTCAGGGAAGAATTTCTTCCTGATGTCCAACCTAAACCTCCCCTCTTTCAGTTTTAGCACATTCCCCCTTGTCCTACCATTATCCACCTGTGTAAAAAGTCAGTCCCCCTCCTGCCTGTAAGCTCCTTTGAAGTATTGGAAGGCCACAATGAGGTCTCCCCGGAGCCTTCTCTTTTCCAAGCTGAACAGTCCCAACTCCCTCAACCTTTCCTCACAGGAGAGGTGCTCCAGACCTCTGAGCATTTTGGTGGCCCTCCTCTGGACCCGCTCCAACAACTCCACATCCCTTCTGTACTGGGGGCCCCAGGCCTGCACACAGAACTCCAGGTGAGGCCTTCCAAGGGCAGAGTAGAGGGGGACGATCACCTGCCTCTCCCTGCTGGCCACCCCTCTCTTGATGCAGCCCAGGATGCCATTGGCCTTCCTGGCTGCAAGAGCGCACTGCCGGCTCATGGCCAGCTTTTTGTTGATCACAACGCCCAAGTCCTTCTCCACAGGGCTGCTCTCAAGGAGTTCTTCTCCCAGTCTGTACACATACCTGGGATTGCCCCGACCCAAGTGCAACACCTTGCACTTGGCCTTGTTGAACCTCATCAGGTTATAAGAAGGTTATTCTGCTGTTTTATCCTAGGAACAGAATCGGAGAATCATAGGGGCTGGAAGGAACCTCAGGAGATCATATAGGCCAACCCCCTGCACAAGCAGGTTCCCAACAGCAGGTCGCACAGGAGGGCATGCAGGCGGATTTTGAATATCTCCAGAGAAGGAGACTCCGTGACTTCTCTGGGCAGCCTGTTCCAGTGCTCCAGTGCCCTCACAGTAAGAAAGTTCTTTTTCGTGTTCAGGTGGAACTTCCTGCATTCCAGTCTGTGCCCTTGTCCTGTCACTGGGCACCACTGAGAAGAGCCTGGCCACATCCTATTGACACTTGCCCTTTAGATATTTCTAAGTGCTGATAACAGCTTGTCGTGGTAGTTATTTTACAAGGGGGAAGGAGAAACCCCAAACTCTGTTTGCAGATATTCTGAAAATAGTTTACATAGAAACAAGTTCTCATCTGGTCATTCTTGTTCTGTTTTGCAGGAGTCTGATCATATGTGAAAGCATGTTTCTTATTACCAACTGCTGAAGCTTTTAATCTTTTAAGTCAAGGAAACTGCCCAAGTATTGGATACTGAAATGATTTCCCTGTGTATCTGCTGCTATGCTGATAGCCTTCTGCTTTGCTCTGACTAGCTGTCTGAACTTCAGGACTTGTAGTTCTCCAGCTCCTTGAGAACTCTAAGCCCTTTATATAGGTGGTCAAATATACTGTTCCGTCAATTGAAGTTTACTTTTGTATCCTATTTGTTCCTCTGGAGTAACTAAACATGCACAAAGTGTAATGCCAAAGTTGTTCTTTGACTCCGTAGCTGGACAAAGGAGACACATCTTGTTCTTTCCACACAGTCCTCCTGTATAGCTGTCAAGTCTATGTAATAGCGAAGCGTTGCTTTCACAAAGCAATTGTAATTAATTCCTAGTGTTGTCCCTCGTAGTAATCCACTGTTGTGAATTGTCTTTTTTTTTTCTTTTTCAACACCCAAATTTCTATCCTAATAAGAAAGGTGATCAAAGTTTTCTGTCTGTGACATGTAACACAGTCTAGACAAGTTTACTGTCTTCCTTGCCTTCCTCCCTGGCATTCTTCTCTCAATTTACTGTTTTTCTTCATTTATACAATCTGTTTCACCTGTGCTTGTCTGCCTCAGCTCTTTCTTTCTGGCCCATAAATTCATCCTGAATTTTCTGAAAACCATGGGATAGAGGTTTTAAAAAAGAATAATAAAAAAGACTAATTTTACTTCTTAAATGTGATCTACATCAGCCTGAGAAAAAGCAGAAGACTCAGTTCTTGGTTTGTGAGCAATGAAGGACTGAAATATGGCAAACAAGCCACCACTGAAAATGAGCAAGCAAATGTATTTTCATGTAGCATGAAGGGCATAACACTAGAAAGCTCAGATGTAGAAGAGATTTAAAATAAACATAATTTTTTAAAAGTTCACAAAACATTTGCATGTTTAACACAGGAGTTGCTGTATTTTACATGAACATTTTGAACGTGACTTTTTTTTGGAGTTTTCTGCTTACCTCACAGCTTCTGTCTGTTTTGAAGCCCAGTTCTGATACAGAAATGTAATCAGGACAGTTGCCATTACAGATGGATGCTCCCTGAATACTGCGTTTGCTGTTGGTGTCATGTTTGTTGTTTCTAAAACAGGTTTAACACTGATCAGTGATCCACTGGCCATAATAGTTCAACAGCAGATTCTCGTGCATTGGCTTTTTTGTTGGTCAGAGACAGCACTTACGAATGTGTCTCCTTTCTGTTATTTACTGCAGTATTTGTAATCCATCCTTCCTTTTACTGAGAAGCGCTGAAGTTTTTATCAGACGTCACAGACCATATTTAATAACAAACCTCTGCTGAACCTCACAAATATCAAGCGACTTAACTGCAAAGTTAGATGCTTTTGTTAGATACATAGTACAAACCAGTTATTTCCTGAACTATCTAGTGTTGCCCATGGTCTGAAGCCTGATGAGTGAGTTTATCTAGCTAATCTTGCACATAAAATTGGCTGGAGTATGTGTCTGGTTTGCGCCCTTCCACCAGCCCCTGAAAACGTTAAGGATTGACCCTAGCAAAAGAAGCAGCCTAAACTGAGGCAAATACTGCTTTTGTACTTGTGCTTCTCAGTTACTTGCTAAACTACTACTACATTTATGTGTAAAAAGCATAGCATGTATATATGTACATGTGTGTATATATATAGAAAGCTTTTATTTTTTAAAGGTGTGTATTACTTCAACTCTTATTTGAGGAAACAAATCAGTAAAGAGCACCAAGAGTGCAGAAGTCAGTACTTGCAGTAAACACTGCAGTATACAAGCTAGCCTCTTTTCCTTGAATTCATTCATTGGTGCCAGGAGCTTTCAGCCTTCTGTAAGTTATGGTGTTTGTGCTACTTTGCAAGGGAAAAGAGGTGAAGAAACTCCTGATTGTGGTCTGACTGTTGGTTGCTCTTTTCTTCATGCTAACATGAACCTACATTGTTCTGTGTTATAAATAATTTGTATTGCCAGCTGTAATAGATATTTACTTACACAGTTTTTCTCTCCTCTTTAGAATTGGGGATATCTGCAGTGAATGTCTTGCTGCTTACAGAACGGACTAGAATAACTGAAGTTCTGAAATACAGGTAAGCAATATAGTCGGTTTACTTTTCACTGTAAGTGTTGAGCTAGACATAGATTGACAAATCTATGAATATTCATTGTGATAACAAAACCATCAAATCACGATAGGATTTTTAACCTTAAGTAGGTTGGATCTGGTTTCATGGCACTTCTCATGAATTCTGAAAATGCGTTTCAAGTGCCTCCCTGGTGATGAATCCCTGATGAGAAGTCCAGCAGAACTATGATATGCAAATTTCCTTTGTGCTTATAATAAAAACTGATTAATATTCATACCAAATTCAGACCAACTTTGACAGGTGGTCCAGGTGCTTTGTGACCCTCAATTAATTCAACGAATTATTTTTGACAGCATTAAGTTGTCTTGTTGCCCCAACAGACTCTGGTATTCCTGGTATGTGCAACCTCATATGTTTTATCTAGATTTTTTTCCCCTAATTAACTTACCGAAGGATATTCTCTATGGCTTTTCTGATTACTTTATGCCAATTTCACATTCCTATTTCTTTGTTCAGACTAAGATTTTTTTAATATGTTTGCAATACCAAACTCTTCAATGAGATGATAAAACTATTCTAGTTCTCTTTCATGGCTATAATAATTTAAGTTGCAATTTAATATAGTATGTTACTGCTTCCTGTCATTTGCTGAGCTTTGAAGGACCCATCCAGTTTGACTATGCTACTTTCTAATTCCTGTCAAGTACCTATGCTTTGGTGTGCTGTTAGATAATGTAGATTAATGGTCAGTATTTTTAATGAACTGATTTCACCTTCAGCAAAAGTCTGAGATATATCTAGTCCTATTCAACTTAAGTAGTTGATGTGATTACTGCACATCTATGTAGGATTAAGCTCAGTGGATTCCATGAGAGTTGATGGAACAGTTAGATCTTGGAACTACTTCTCATTTGTTTTAAGCTTAGTTCTGCACAGCAACTTTAATTTCAGAAGCTTGGAATTTACACTTTAATGTTTTCTTTACTGTTTTATATTATATTGTCTAAAAATCCTAATGAACTTCGGAGAAAGATTGTTAGATAACAGTGCTTTAGGAAATATGAGCAAAAAAAGTCTTATATATGCTGCTTATTCAAAAAGAGGTGTATCTTGTGAACACATTACAGAATTCTGTTCTGAGAACAAAGCAATTTCTCAAGTACTAAGAAACGAATATTTTTCTGTTTTACATTACTCTTTATGCTGCTGAGTTCCATTCATAAATTCAAGCAGCAGTCAAACTTGAAGATTTACCCCAAAGATAGTCAAAGTATGCTGAATTTCATTCAGATACTTGTTAATGGCTAAAATGACTTTTTCTTCTTCTTTCTTTCTCTCCCTTCTCCCACGTTTGTTTGACAGCTTTGAAGTGTTTTGAGTATGACCGACAATGCTGGGCATGTTTGGGCTTATCTTTCATGTTGAGCACTTCCTTTCTATGAGCATACTTGCCTTTTTCAGCCGTGGTATCACTATTACTTGTAAAAGCTTTCTGCCAGAGAGCCTGGCGAAGGAAAAGTCCGCACATGTATTTATCCAGGAGAGGTTTGTGACAAGGAGGTAGTTTTATTACCGGCACCACTGTGGGCAGAGGAGCTTCTCCCTGACTCTACTGACCCTGGTGTTGCAGCTGTGGCTTGTTTCTTGCTGTTATGCCTCAGGATCATCACTGGAAGCTTATATACTAACCCCATTAAAAAAAGGAAAAAAAAAAAGTTTCACTGGGGAATTGGGATACTGTGTGGGGACGGGGAATTCCTGACCTGGAGGTTCCATCAGGAGTTTGATGAGGAGAGCAAGAAATGGTGTTCAGGTGAAGTAATAAAACAACGCGCCCTGTGGAGGTGGATGGAAGAGAGAGAAGAGGAAGGCAGGCAGTTGAGTGGTGGTTACAGGGATAATAAGGGCAGGTGAAAGATGTTGGTGATGTGTTTTTTGAAGAGGAAGACTGAGGAAAAGAGGCAGAATGTTTAAGGAGAACGTACATCAAGTGCCAGGAGGGCTTACACATGGGTGAGAGCTGGTACAGGAGGATGCTGGTGGGGAAGAGAGGCAGGACTTCTACTGGAGCACTGGAGTCAGTCAGCGGTGGTACCCAGGGAGCAGGAGGAGGCAGGGAGCAGAGCGAACTCACAGTTCTACTGCTCCAGTGAGAATATTTGTGCTGTGCTCTTGTGCCAGAAACAAGTGAAGTGCAGTGGGTTGGCTGCCCTTTCTGTGCATGCTCCAGGAGTGTCTGCAGGAAGCTCCAGTCTCAGGTCACGAAGTACGGCCTTCCTGGCCTGCCTCAGTGACAGCGATTAAAACTGGTGTCCATAAACATCTTGCAGTCTGTTCTATTCCAGCCTAAAAAAAAAAACCTGTGACTGAGATTCTGATGTATTTCTTCATTTATTTTTAAGTGCTTTGAGGTTCAAACTGACAGTTAGTGAGTTGGTGGTGCAGGACAGTGGTGCACCTAGGCCATTCTCTGCTGCCTCATTGCTGAGAAGCCTGCAACTTCTCTTTCCCTTTTCCCCCTGCAGTTGTGCGGCTGGACTTGCATCTTCACATAGCCAGTCTTATTTGTCACATGATTTTGATTTTTTTGATGGATTTCCAGTCACAAGAAGAAGGCATTAAGGCTTGTGGCTCTTCATCACAGGTAGTCTATTCCTCATCTAGCCGTATGATATTTTGAAATAAATACTTATCAGCTGCCTGGAGCAAACTCAGAACAATCTGTAAAAAAAAAAAAGTATTTTCTTTTTCCATTTCATTATTGCTACATATCATGTATTTCACGAAAGGTCTAGAGTACTGGGGTGGGGGGGAAGTCGGGGGAAAAAAATTTCTTACCTGGAGGTAGTGTCAAAATGATGGTGAACTCTAAGTAAATACCTTTTTTCTTGACATACTGGAGTTGTTTACTAGTATTATCTTATTCCATTCACTTCTAGCACTGAAAGCTTCTGCAGCATTTCTTCAGTATGCTCTTGCTGCCAGAAGTACCCACATAGAACCTTAGCAGACCATTCGTGTTGTGTTCATCTGGATACCACCACAGAAAAGCCTGCATAGCTTCAAAATCTGAAATGTCTGTTCTGTTACCTTGCTTTTGTAGTATATGGTGTTCAAGTTTGGTTCATAGTTTGTCTTTTCTGTGTAAAGATTTTGTGAGTTTTCAGCTCTTGAAAGTAAGTGTGAAATTACGTAGGCTTAATCCGCTATTTTTTCATAATGTCTGTATGAGTCTAATTTTCAGTGTAATAATTGATTAATGAAGTTGGAGGAAAGACAAAAAAGAAAGTTTAGTTCCCTTGTTTAATTAAAATTGATGTGTGCTGTTAATTTTAAAGGCAAAAAGGAAAAAAAAAAAATCACAGGTGTTGGTTTTTAATACCTTATTTAATCAAAGACTGTTGTTTTTCAGTTTAGTTTAGGTAATTTCCATTCTTTTCTCAGCAATTCCCAAGTTCTGATCATTGTGCTAATGTTGTAGAGTAACTTGCAGTAACACAGGTGGAAAACTGTGCTCTTCTTTTACCCCATTTCAGATGTTCTTTTCTACAAATCCATTTCATTTTTGCTTTCTCTTGTTCATTGCACCTGTCTTTGTGAAGGAATATTAACCAAAAAGTAGGGTAGGAGAGTATGTCAGGAAAATGGTTGATAGCTAAATTGAATACTTAAACTGGTTCGTCCTACTTTTTGGGGTAAGCCTTCCTGTAGTCTGAGGACTCCAGGAAGGAAAGGAAAGCCTGAGGCCCTCAAAGAAATGCTATCAGAACTGGAAGTAGACCTGCTGAATGTTCAGTTACTGTAGTGTGGAATGTTGCATGTACTCCCAGAGAGATCTTTCATTTTTAAGGTTTTATATTTAGGCTTATGACTAGCTGTAGAATGTACTTTATAATGATATTTAAAGTCTCTCTAACAGATGGGGAAGGTCTGTTCTCTAAGATTTTTTTTTTCTTTCTGGAAGTGCAGACATATGCAGTAATCTCTATCTTAAATTGGATAAGCTTATATGCAGTGTGAAATACAGCATCCTGTAAAGGCTGTGTGTGCTTCTTGCCCTCTTATGTACAGTGTACTTTGCAGTCATATTTTTGGTTTTTATGCCCCAAGCCCTCGCACTGTGTAGTGCTCAGGACAAACTGCCATCTGCAATTAGTATGCTGACGAAGAATGTCCTGAGACTACTTGAGCATTGGCATCTTGTTTCCCTGGAGAGGCCGGGGGGAGTGTTAATAGTCCTTGTCAGAGATTTAGTGCTTGCTATCTGTCTTCTGTACATCAGCTTTGTAGTTATCCTCCCCGGTGTGCATGTGTCGCATATTTAAGGAACCCTACACTAGAGCATGAAATTACTTGAGACATTTAAAATCTAGTAAGTTTGGTAGGTCAAAAGCAGAGAAGGGCTCACATTAAATCTAAGAAGCTGCTTTTTGCAGCAGGCTGGGTGCAGAAGTGAACTTGCATGAAGGTCTGTTTCCTTTACCTTATCTAAATTTGGTTCTTGAATTACAAGTTTAACTTCTGACCACCTAGAGATATTTTTGTTGTCTGTTTTCTTCAAGAAAAGGAAGAGGATAGTATTCTTTTATTTTGATGCTTAAAGAAAGAAAGAGGAAGTGAAATAGACGTTAGATAATGGCCTAGTTTAACTTCATGTTCATTTTTGCTCATGAAAAATACTCTGCCAGTGATATCACTTTCATATCTTCTTCTGGACCAGCAGTTGCTACAGCATGTTGAAATTCACACAGTGGCTTACTTTCTCTGTTCTTAACATTATGTACAGCTACTGGGTAGTCCCTTAATTGAGAAAGTACTTTAAGCTCTGTCGCTTGGAGGACATATGTGTTCCAATAAATCACTTATTCAGATTTTTGGCATCTAGATTAAAAATACGGTCTTGAAAATCTTACAGACATTCAGCTTTAGACGTTAATGTTTCACAGATGTCTTGCTTTATTTCTACATTTTCACAGACAGACAGTCTACGTGTTAACGTATGTCCATTGTTGTCGCAGTATAGCTCAGCAGTTTGGATGCTACCCAGTATTCAGGAGAGACTGATCTGGCACATGTTTATTGGAACAGTCCTTATTCAAATATTACATTTCTCAGAAGACACCATTTTTCTGAGTATGATGAGCGAAGTAACTTCTTATTGCCTTTTAAACGTGAGCTAGCTGCAGTGTTCTTCAAGAATTCAATTTCTTCATTTGGCTGGGGCAGTTCAAAGGAGTGTCATGTCTGTCTGTCTTTCCTTCTCTGTTGAAATGTATAGTAGTCCTTAATCCTTCTTGTCTTTTGTGATTCACAGTTATTAATCCTATTGAGAATGTTATCTCTCAGACTCCACTAGGGGGGAAGTGTAAGCAGGCAAGTATTTCCATTATTGCTGTTGCCTGTCTGACTACATTATGCATGACTGACTGACTGTTCTTTCGTGTCTGATTTATTAGACTTTGTTCCAAGTATTGGTCAACAGTTATTCTGTCAGTCAAATTGGGGCAACTAGCCTTGAGGCTGAATTATGTTCTGATGATGAACAACAGCCTGGTTGGGGCAGGAGTTTGAAGGAGTGGAAGAGTGGCCTGGAACCATAATTTTCTTGAATCCCATTGACCAGCAGAAGAATACTGCTTTTGAACTGACTCAGGCAGGGAAAGGGTAGTGGGGTAGTTGCTGTCACTTCACTAGATTTGCTGTTTAATGAACGTGAGTGAATTAGCAAATGAAGATGGTAACACCAACTTAGCTCCCATTTTAAGAGTAGACTTTTTCAAGTTAGGTAGTTATTTGGGAAGGTAGTTTCACTGTGTGGAGGTGGAAACCCGAAGTACCTTCTACTCAACTACAGATTTGTCCTGCTGTTTTACGAGTT
>VXAV01003218.1:67454-88999 GCA_013399715.1 Alectura lathami
TACAGATGCACCGTATATATCCCATGGAGTCTCTAAACCACTTCATGCTGTGAGGAACTGCGAACAGATAATAATGCATAGCTATGCACATAGGAAATTTCTGTGAATGGAGATGCAGACATATTTAGAATTAAGGAGTATATATGTAAAAATTTCTGAATGCTTTGTATTTCACATCCATTTCTCTGCAAACAAGTGTATGATGGATGGCAAGATAAATGACTCAAGTGAAATCTCACAGGAATTTTTATTGCACTCTTAGTGAAAGAAACTGGGTTGGAGATTAACCAATAAACATTATTCTAGCAAAGGAATGGTTGGAATCTGGAGCCTCAGTTGTTCCACATGAGGAGTTTTGAAGGTTTAAGGAAACAGTTTCTATCTCTAAAAGTAGATCTCCTAATTTTGAAGTTAACGTGAAACAGCAGGATAGAGAGAATGAAGAAAAAGCATCTTGAGTTGACCAAGTCTGGCCTTTTTGCAGGTTTTTTCTTTGAATTTAGAAATGCTTGTTTTTGCTTGACAGCCATGCTTTGTGAAATGGACAGGGTAAATTTTCTATGGGAAAATAAAAAAAACAAGGTGCCAATAGGCAGAATTCCCTAAGTTAAAAAGATGTTTGATCAATTGTCACTTTCTAAAATGGCATTAGAAGGTTAGAAACAGAGCAAACACGAGTCTGTAAGTTGCTTCATCTAAAGAAAGCTAGACTGTAAGCCTCATTTGAAATAATGGTAGATGCCATTTTGTGTAGTTATTGGAGAAATAAGCATGTGACTTGTTTGCTAACATCTGTTCATTCGATGGTTCAAGATATTACTGAGAAATCAGTGGTAGGTGGCTCTCTGGAAGTATGAAATTCTGTATCGTATTTCTTTTTAATATCATGTACTTATCTTTTCAGGTTCACATAACGCTAGGGACCAAAGAAGCGTAAGTAACATTTCCATGGTGCTGGGACCAACCTGCTGAGGGAAGACTCTGAAATAACTTTCTAACTTCACCGTGTTTGTCCTGGGACTGTCTTCGAAGAAAAGCTCAAGAGAGGAAAAATTTTCACGTTGGAACCATTATAAATAAATCTATTTAAAGAACTTGCTACTGGGGATACGTTTACAGAAGTCGAGTTCTGGTTTTCATCTGTGCTCACACTTCAGACTGTAAACAATGAGCGAGTTCTGGTTGTGTTTCAACTGCTGTATTGCAGAACAGCCTCAGCCTGTAAGTATGAGTATTGGCACTGCTTTGTTTGTGTATAATTAACTATGTTGCTCAGATTTTCTGGTTTTGTTATGGCTTTTTAAGTTAAGGCTATTTGACCAAGCTCGGTGAGAATTAAGGGGTTAACTAATGGCCTAGTGAAGGCAGAAGAATGTCTGTTCTAGTCGGATGTTGCATACATACTTTTCCCTTTCCTTCATCCGAAATCTCTCCAAAGTCTTTGAAATGGAAGACTGTATACATTTGAATTAGAGGGGAAAACGGGGAGGGAAGGGTGAAGAGGACCTGACATGGCACTGTAAAATCTGCCAAAAAGCAGGTGGAAATCTGGACGTCACGACATACAGCTTAAGGTCTGTCTTGCGGTGTGGCTGAACAATGGTGAAGGAAGGAAGTAGTTCTCGTAGGAAAAAACAAGTGAAATCCCGTCCTTCTGCACCTAAACTGAAGTCAGGATTTGAGCCTTAGTTGCTTTGTTAGTTTTTTGATGAAACATTTGGAGGGGGAAGGGATGTACTTGTAACGCAGATGCTTCTTTCAAGAATTTGGAATGGCTATTGTGTGAAAAAGTACGCAGTGAACAATTTGGCAGAAGAACATATCAAAGTATATATAAGGAAGAAAGTACAGAAATATTCCTGGATTTGTTTAACTAGCTTTAGAGTGTGCATGGAGTCCAGTGGTGTGGGGGAAAGTCTGTGGGCGTGAGGGTGGAATTACCCGGGAATATGGTTAGCCCTTCAAGAAAAAAATGTTACGTTATATGACATCCAGATCAAGCTAACTGAACATGTAGAAAGGACAGTCATCTTGCTACTGTGACTACTGAAGCTGAATTACATTGACTAAAAGAATCCCAGAGCCAGTAGAGCAAACTTACATTAATATGCTCGGATGATCTTTAGGGAAGCAAAGGGATTAAAAAAAAAATCAAATGTCTGACTTAAGAAAAAGTGGATAGGAATTGACATTGCTCAATACCCAAATGCCAGACTGATGCTTAGGTGTCAATGCAAGTGTTAGAAATTTGACCATTAACGTTTATAACAAATGACTGCAAATTTATGTCAGTCTGAGTCCCATGGAGTTGTGGGAGATGAGCTTGCAGATACCAGCGTGGCCTGAGTGCCAGGCCGTCCTTTAAAATGGTAGCTGCGTCCATATATAGCCAAAGTTATTTCCATAGGTTTGGAATTACATATTTCAATTAAAAGTTAAATATTACTTTTAAAAATCTGAGGTAGAAAATGGCATATTCCATGTGTTCACAAGAGTCTTCAGTCTCACTCCTTATTAAAATCTTGATTCAAGCTTTATGATACAGTTGAGCTGTTGCCCAGGAAATACATGGCATGTTAAAATAGCATGGAGTGGTCTGTGGGTCATGACTCATGGAAAGGGAGGAGAATAGACTTCGAAAGTGGAGAAAAAGGAAACAACCTGGTTTTGTACATTCCGTTAGTCTGGTGAGGTGCATTTGCTTAGTAAATTAAAGCCATCCTTTTGTTTAAAATACAAATAGGGCTTTGCTGAGTGTTGACCTAGTTCTGGAAATCAACCTTTCAAATGTTGTAGGAGCCTGCTTGTTCCAAAGTGACAAAATCCTATAGGACACAGCTCAGAAAAAAAAAGAAAAAAAAAAATCGCTGTGGGCAGAATCACGAGCGTCTAGCTGTCCTTCCGCCACGCTGCAGCTCAGCTCCCTTTGCTATGTGCTGGTGTGTTGTACAGCCCTTGTTCTGCCATGCACCATTGCATCAAGCGTAGTACTTAAGCAGTTACATATGCATCAGAATAAGTACAGATTTTTTTTATTATTTATTGTGTGATGTGCAGTGATGCATATACAATCAGCGTAAGCAAACTCTTAAGCCAGACAGGTGGTAGGAAAACTGTTCTCACCCTGTCTCTACGAGCACTGTGTGACCCAGGAGACTCACATGCTGAAAACCATACTGGGTTTTCATCCACATATGCTAGCACTTACTGCTTTGCTGTTTCACAAAATGCAGACTTGCATGTCCAGCCCTACAGTGCCGTTATCAGTGCAATCCAACCCAATTTCTCAGTAGAAATGCATAGTCTACCCAGTTTCATCTTTTTCATGTGCCTTCTTTCATTTTACTTTGTGCATCTCAACCTTTTCGAGGCCCAGCTTTCACTTTCACGTTCAGCCCTAAAGCATGCTCCTTCTGGGAAGGCCTTATCTGGTCTTGCAGAAACCCTAAAAACAACTGGTCTCTCAGGATATATGCTTTGAAAGCAAGAAGTTGTTTAATTTGCTACTTACTCTGCTCAAAGCTTAAAATATTCCTTTTAGTTTTTAAATTTATGTTCTCTGAAACATGAGTTTTTCTCATAATCTTTGTCAGGTGCTGATATCTGGGATACCTTTAATGTCATGGATGTTGACAAAAATTTGAAACCTCTTGGCTGACAGAAAAGAAAACATTTGAGTAACTGCATGTGTCTGTGATATTTGTGGCTTCCACTGAATTAAGGGATTTTCCTCCTCACTTGAAATGCAGGATGCAGGGACAGTTGCTTTTTTCTGGCAAAATCCTAGCATATCATATTAGATATCTGCTGTGTGACATCTCCATTCTTTTCAGCTATAGTGCACTTAAAATGAAAACCATATGCATGCACTGAGGCATTTCAGTCAGTTTTGCAGAAGACTGTTGTTCAGACTGCAAACAAAAACACTTTCTAGGTCATCTCTGTTACTCTGTAGGCCTTCCAGAATTGCATGCTGGTGCTTTCGAGTGCTTTTTCATGGTCCTGAACCAAACCTTGGCAGATAGATTTGTGAACGCTATGGTAATAAAAACACATTACTTACCTAATTTCACAGGCATTATCTCTCTCTGATAGCGTACCCCAGAGCAGTATAGTAACACTGTTGGTATGTATTAGTGCACTTGAGGAGGTTCCTTAATTAAAAGGCAGTATTTAGTTATTACCATCATGTTTCATTGAAAATATATCACCGTGCAGCTACGCGCCTCTTTTTGTCTTTTGTCAGTGCTGAACAGATGCGCTGTGTTGCCTTGAAATTAAGCAGGGGCTTCTTGGAAAACAGCATTTTATTTTTTTCTGCTAATGTTACTTTCAGTCTGTGTTTTCGAGTCAGCAGTACTCATAACAAGATCATGAAAGAGGCATGTTTGAACATGGACCTGGATTCTTCTCTGAAATAGGATGATAAATGAAGGAATGCAGTATGCAAAGAAATAAAACTGAATAGTAAGGCAGTTGAAGGAGGCATGTTCCTATGCATGGTTTAGGTCTTGCTTCTTAGTACCCTGGGATCTTCTCCCTGATCGATCACTGCAATGACACATCAAAAAGCCAAGGGAAAGTATTTTCATACCAGTTTGTGATTTTCTTTTGTTAGATTTTGACTGCTAATGTATTTATTGAGTATATGAAGATTTCAAACAAACAGTTGATTTCGGCTTTCTTTTCATAAGGTGATAAAGAGGTGATGTTAATCTGTTCCAGAAGTAACTATGGGAACATTCTTTTTCTTGGTTCTATAAATAGCCTGACTTTAATCTCTTATGCCCTGACCCAAACCTTCTTTGATTTTGAGAAAAGAAGCACTTTCTGTGATTGCACTAGGTTTCTTACATACTTTCCACAAATTCTCTTAGTAGGTTCTATAAGCTGATTTTCCGGTGATGAGAGTTTCTTCGCATGCATCCTACGTGCTGTCCTGTCCTCCACTGCTATGTTTCATTAAATTCTGCCAAATCCCCACTACCAGATGTGTTGCTTGATACCAGGAGTTTAGTAAGCCTTTCGTCTTGGAGGTTTTCATAGAAGAACATGTCTCTGGTTTCTTTCTTAGGCTAAGTTTATCGCCTACGCTAGGAGTCTGTTATTTTCCTCCTCTTCTTTGTTTCTGTCCTGTCCTTTTTTTAACCTGCAAAGTTCATTTTTGGTCTGAGAAGTCTTTGGTCTGGACCTGGTGCACTCCCACCTGGTTTGAGCTACACTCAGTACAGTTGAGCTCTTCATTTTCCTTTGACCTTACATTAAAATTATTGCTCTGCTATAAAGGAATAAACTGTTCTCCTCTGTCTAGCTCTGAACTTCCTTCTCCAGTTAATGAGTTTATTCTTTGCTGCTTCTCTCCTGTTTAGGCATTTTTTTTGCAATTTGTCAGAAGTTTTTTCTTTTTTTTTTTTTTTTTTTATAGTTTTGCTGCATACTGTGCCATGAATGTTAAAAGTAATTTAGAAAATGACATTTCCTTCATGGCTTTTTTTGATGTATGAAATATAATTGACAAGCCTGGATTTAGAGTGAGGAAGCCTATCATAAGACAAAATCAGAAAAACAACTTGTTTTCATATCAAGCCAATCTTGTGTGTTGTCTGTGGTTGAGTAACAATGTTATAGAGGTCAAAAATAAAAGTTGGGCAGTTGTGAGAACTGGGTTTCTGTGCATATAATTTCAAGCTTGATTGTAAAAGAACTTAATTTTTGCTGCTCAGGGCTCTTCTCAGTGGTGCCCAGTGCCAGGACCAGAGAGAAGAGACACCAACAGGGACAAAGGAGTTCCCTTTGAACATCAGGAAGCACTTCTGTGCTGTTCGGGTGACCAAACACATGCAGAGTTTGCCCAGAGGGGTGGTGGAGTCTCCATCCTTAGAGATACTCAGAAGCTGTCTGGACATGGTGTTGGGCACCCTGCTCTGGGTGTCCCTGCTGGAGCAGGGGCTGGGCCAGATGGACACAGAGGTCCCTTCCAACCTCAGCATTTCTGTGCTTCTATGAAAGTCGATTTGGGCCATTCAGATATACTGAAATGGGGAACTGTGTGTTCCTGCCTTAACGTTTCTAAAAAATATGTTGTTTGTGATACTTTAGATTTTTTTTTTCCTCTTCCCTTTTCTTCCATTTTTGGGGAAAAAAAAAAAATGATCAGGAGAGAAGTAGAGCAACTTCACATTAATGAGAAGAGGTAGAATAACTTTGACAGGCAAGCAGACTTGATCCATCTCCCACTGTAACTCTCACCAACGAGCACAGTAAAGAAAATGAGGCATTCAGTGTGTATAACAAATGCAGAATAAATCACCCTCAGTGCACAGTAAATCAGATGTTTGCTGCTGAAGAACCACTGGGGAGGCTTCTCCATTTGGTACTGCCATGCTGTGCAAGTGCAGGTTCTGAGTCAACAACCAAAACGTTAAGGGTCTCCTATTCATCAGATTTGATCAACTTCTACAGTCAGCAAGCCAACAAAAAACTTCAAATGTAGAAGGTGACAGCTCTCCAAAGACCTCAGATTTCAAAATTGTCATATTGAATTACGTGCTAAGCTGCCAGTTTCAGATGTTTGAAATTCCTTCTGTTTGCTCTTTAGTGGTAGAGTAGAGCTAGCCTGAGGGAACATCTTATTTAAAGGGGGGCAGAGTTAAATAAGCAGCAAAATACTTAGCTTTAGTTTCTCAAACCTAATCTGTTTGTTCTGCTTTTAGCCTGATAGGGTTGCTATAGATTTTTCTTTTAAATTTACATTAGTCCCCACACATGTTGAAATATCTGTTGTGTTGTTTGAGTATAAAAATGTTCACAAACATAGCAAAAAAGTTGGTATTTTGTGGTCCTCTGTTATGAGGGAGATTTTTAGGGCCTCTGAAAGTTAACTGTATCAGTCTTATTTAGTATGACAGTTGATTGAATGGGAAGTAGTTCTTTTGGGGGAAAATAAACCAAGAATTAATGTCAACTTTTGGTTGATGAAAGTGTCATGCTATTATCAATATCTTTGAAGAAGGATGTAATATGCTTTTTATATTTATGGGCTCTACATAAATATATATATTTCTGCTTAAACTTTGGGAGAGAGTAGATTGTATTCTTTGTTGATCTTGACACCAGCTTTAGAGCCCTTGTGTCACTTGTTTCTCTTAAATCTCCAAAGTTTTCAGTGAGGAGATATTTTCAAGAGAAGAATTCAGTATGAGTCAATGGCAAAAGGATCTGCCGTAAGAAATGGTTGATAGAGCCTAACAAGAGCTGATAGCTTTGCAGCTTGCCTTGGAGACAGTGCTGAAGCAGTTCTGAAATAAATTCAGAACAATTTCTCTTCATTGTTTTTGTAACAGAAGTTGAAACATAGAATTCTGGTATTTTTGATCTGCCCTATTTTTTATGCCTGGAAAGTGAGTCGTTTTCCCCCTCTCCTTCTGCTTTTCATAATGGAGAAGAGGGATGGGTAACCTAAAGATACCAGCATGTAGCTTTAGGGGTATTTCTGCCCACAAACAGCTGGAGGTACAGGTAAATTGGATGCAGAGCTTGAAAAGTTATACTTCCACAGACACTGAATGGAAGTGTGCTTTGTGTTAATGAATGGAGTGGTCAGTTGTCACGTTGTTAGCTAAGTGTTCAGCCTTTTACCCTTGACTATTTTTGATGTGAAAGAGGGTACAGAGAGTAGAAACTGCCTCTGCTGCTATTGTACTGTATTTTTAACTATTCTGTGATGGATCTGAGATACTTCATTGGAGATGGATATTAAGACCAATATGTAACTCACAAAATATGCATTTTAGTTGGCTTTTTAAAATGTGAGTTTATGTAGAGATATTTGTAATTCCTAACACTAACATTTCAAAATACTGAAAGTTTTACTTTTTCAGACTGTTCCTCAAACCTTTGATTCTCCAGTTCCTCTCGTGACTCTTGCTTATATGAGCCATGCATGATACTGAAGTTCCTACTAAATTGTATTATAGCTATTCTTCCAAGTGTCCTCAGAATTTTGAAAGGTGCTCCTTAAGCCAGAGACTTCAATGCATAACCACCTGCAGTGATTTTCTCACTTGCTTCTTCAGAGTGGCTTAGCTTATCACTCTAAACGGCTGATTTGCATAGTTCTGAGCTGACATCCTGCAACTTAATGAGGAGAACAGTGGAGCAGAAGTTGGGCAGAAAAAGTAGAGCTGTGAAGTATCTCAGATGCAGATATAGGGAAGTAATGCCCTGCAGTTTTGCTTACGGTTTTCAATTAATTTTAGAGTTTTTTTAGCTGCTTGTGTGACAGCTATAGTTTACTGTAGCTGAGAAAAGATACCATCTCTGTCTTTTCTTCCTCAAATGTTTCTGTGACACCAAGTGATTTGTTGGTGTGTTGTGCACGAGGAGTGAGCTGACATCAGATGAGAGAGCATTGCATGGAGTTGTTTTAAGTAGTCTTCCTCTGCTTCATCTCTTTCTGCAACTGTAAATTCTGCTCCTTCAGCCTCAGAAAATTGTGTGGTTTTACAAACGCTGTCTTCAGCAGGCACTTTGTCTTCACAATTGGTTTTGTTGTTTTTTTTCCTGTCTTGCTTGTGGTATGGCTGTCAGTGTAACCTTTGTTCTAATTGACTGGTGGTTTGTCATAAGGGACCAGCTAGCTCACACAGTGTGTATGGTGGTACTGGGGTGCTGCTGTTTTACTTTTGCCTCATCTTTGACGGGCCTGCATTAGAGTTCTGGCACCAGATAGTTTAGAGTTGGTATGTGGCTGTCTTATCCCTGGAGTGAACTGAGAAACAATTGGGGATCAAGCTTATTTGTCCTCTGTGCTCGGCCAGACCGGCACTTTGCCAGCATGATGCGGCACCTCATGGCACTGGGCCACACGGAGCAGCGGTACAGGGCCCACCGCGCACCAGAAGCAGCAGGGAGTGTATGTTTCCTGGCCAGAGGCCGCCTCAGAGCCAGCCCTAGCCCTCTGGGGCTGCGAGGTGCACACGGCCTTCTGGTTTCACTGCGCTGAAGGAGACTGGGGCCTTGTCAGTCTCTCCGCTTAAATACTGAGAGCGTTCCCGATGGGTGGTGACTGTGGTGGCAGCTGGCTTGAGGTGAATGCTCTGGGAGCAGGTGGCAGAGTCTTCTGTGCTCAAAGCCTTAAGGCACGGAAAGCTCAGAGGGGTGCTGCTTGTCTTGAACTCTGCTTTCTGGCAGCTGAGGAGGCACAAGGGCGGTTTGTTTGGGAGCTGCGTAGTAGTGAATCACAAGTTTTCAGTCCTCTCAAATGGGGAGAGAAGAGGGAAGACTGGCTGGGGCACGTGGGATATGGTGGTGGATAGAGAGAAAAGAGTCGGAATTGAATAAAGTGGAACAACGGACTTCAGAAGGATTGATGAATAGGTGCTAGTTGAGAGATTATGCCAGAATGATACGACTTTAGAGATGATGTAACTGTCTTTTTGAAAGCCCTGAAGCGACATAAACTCCAATTATTAGTCTTTACCTCATTTTGCATATTTGCATATATCCTGCCTTTTGGGGTGCTTTGTCCGTTTTGTGAACTGAAAAAAGCTGATGCTATCAGAAATTAGATTGCCTGAAGAAAGCACACTAGCTGTGTTGTTCAGCTGAGAAGTAAAGTTGTGTGTCAGTGGAGTGTATTGTTTATAAGAAGAAATTACTGTTTATGATTTGTAACATACCTGTAAACTTAGTGAGCTTCCAAGCCAAATCCATTCCAGGTAAAATTCTTGAAAGACCTAAATGTCTAAATGCAATATGAATATGGGACATGTTATTTAACTTTGCTTGGGACAAATACTATTTTAAATACAGCTTGCTGTACTCCAGCAACTGAAGTGTTTAATGCCTCGGCATGAGCATGTTGGTTAAATGGTAGATGGGTGTTAAAATGGGGCAATGAGTATGAAGGAAAAAAGGAATTGCCAAAACAAGAATAGGGTTCTGATCTACAGAAAGCAGGCAAGAGAGGCTACAGGGCCTCATATTCTCCATGGAGAATTATCATATGCATATCTTCTTTTTGTAACTGCAGGATTAAGCTTGGAAAATGACATAGCTCATCAATTTGTAATACAAAGGAAAATTTTGGAGGAGAAAGGAAAAAAAATTGTAGTCTATGTACTTTACTTACTAGAAAGTAAGGAAATGGAACTTGGATGAAAAGGAATTAGGGGTGCTGATTATTGCTTTGCAAAGCTGTATTTTAAATCTGTCAAAGATGTGTAAGCCTGTTATGCCATGTGGACATTATCTTTTCTATAAGTTAAAAATGAAGATGGTGCAAAAACATAAAGAACTATGCAAGCAATGCCAGGCTGCCATCAGTAGTGAGTATGAGGAGTATTACGACTTTTTTTTTTTAATTGAAGGTAGCAAACCTTAGGTGTTATGGCAAACATTCTCACTAGATTTCAAAATGGATTGTGTTAATTATAGATTAATCTGTCTTATTATTTAAACTTAATCAATTTGATGTTCATTTCAAACAGCTTTTTGTAGCTGAAGGAATTAATTAAAATACAAGAGGAATTTCTGAAGTGTGTAATACTTACATGAAATAACTACTTTGCAGTATCTACCATAGTATTTTATAAACACAGATATGAGGACATCTTGATTTTTCTCTAAAGACAACAAAATTGTATGCTGCTGGTATGAGGTTTCATTTCACCAAAATGACATTCTGTAGTATGTTTGTCTCCCTCTTGCTCATTCTCTCTGAATTTGACACCAAGGTAAATATTCATTTCTGTTTAGTCAGTATGAAAAGAAGACCATACCTTGGTCTGAACTATCTTATTTTTTTATAATAGAAGTGGTCAAGTAATTGTTACCCTAAGTTACATAATAGCTTATGTAATTTAGTGTTCCAGAATTGTACAGTTCACATTATTCCTCAGTGAAAAAGAAATCAAAATGATAAAGGGAATGACAGGATTTACTTTTGTTTGGGTATCCTTGTAATTTTTTTTTTTATGTAAGACAGATAAATCCTGTCCTTTCAAGCGTGCTCTGACATGCAAATTTACTACCTGGTTTTGCCATGCAGAGGTTTGTTGCTTGATATAGTGCACATCAGTGATTAACTTTTACAATGAAAAACACCTTTGAAAGTAGGTAAAACTTCCATCAGCTTCTAGGACTGGAAACTCAGTCTGAGTAATGAGTCAAGCTGAGTCCTTTTCCCACACTGGCACAGTATGTTTTCTGCAAGTAATCTCTTTGCTTCATCTCATTGGAATTTAGTAAATAATTTGGTTGTGCCCAAGAAGGAATAGAATTCAACTCAGGCTCTTCGCTGTGTTGGCCCTGCAGGCATTGCAAGGGCAAATACTGTTAACAATTTTATTTTTATAACCGAATTTAGCAAACACATTTATGTTCACAAAGTGCAAGACCAGAAATGTTGCAGGATGCACTAAATGTGGTACAGTTCATGCTGTAACCATTCCCTAGCGTTACCTAAGTTTTATGTTGTGTTTATGCATGTTTGCTTAAGAAACTACAACAAATAAACATGCCTATAAACTATGCAGTCTCAGAACGCAGCAGAGTGGTCTGAAGATGAAGCCTGCAGTGAAACAGAATTGGGAAAGGCAGAAAGGTTTGGATTTCTCCATTTTTTCCTTAATGATTCCAAAGAGGGAATGTTGAGAGCCTTGGTAATAATGCACATCTCTTCACGTTTTGACTTCTGTAGTACTGCAGCTGGAAAACAAAACCTATTTAGGTACGTGCCCAAAGTACTTAAAATTTATTTGGGTTTTCAGTGTGATACACGTAAGTCAACACTTCAGAACAAAAGATATGGTTGTTTAAAATTGTCTGGAATGATGTCATAGAGCTGGGATCACTTCTGAAGCTATAATGTTTGGTTTTGCATAAAAGCATCTGGCACCTAAAGCACGTGTACATTGCTTTTATAAAGATTAGCTTTTCAGGAACTTAAAAGCTTTGTATACTCCCTTTTTTTCAGTATGGATTTTAAAATATCTGCCACAGATGATTTAGGACTAAGGCAGGCAAGGAAACTGCCAGAATCTCGAAGAGGCAGGATTCCTTAATATTGCTGTATCACCTAGTTTAGGCAGCCTTTGGGATCCTTTACAAAGGTAACTTGTCAGCCAGTTGTTCTTTGCGGTAAGAACAGCCAGCATCATTTGGATTAAATTCCTACCTGGATGCCTGTCAAAGGTTACAGGTGTCTTTAGGGGACCAGGACAGAGATAAGTCACTTGGATAGCAAAGAGACAGGAACAAAGGCAGGGAAGGCTCCTGAGAAGTAGGATGTGGGTTGGATGTGTCAGTCACCTGACAGGGTGGAATGTCTCTGGCTGTCTGTGTCTGTGTGGCCAGCAACGAAGAGGGATACAGAGGGAATGCCAGAGGGAGAGCAGCGAAGATGTGAAAGGGACCACCCCAGCCTTCTTATTTTTCAGAGTGTTTCTCTTGCACTATTTCCAGACATCTGAAGTGGAGGGGTGAGGAGGCTGTGAGAAACTCTGTAGGCTAACCTTAAAGTGGTGGCCTGTGTTTTACCCATTTCATGGCATACAACTCAGACACTGCCTATCAGAAGTGCAACAATCCAAACTGCTGTGATTCTCCTTGTCCAAAACTATTTTGCTGCTGTCCTTAGTCTAAAATTTTGAAGCAATCCAGGAGCATGTAGGCTGGATGGGCTGTTGAGGACAACAGATGTAGAAGGCTGCTCTAATGCCTGCGGCCATGGATCTCAGGATCTTTCCAGGATCTCAGGGAAACACAACGAAATAGCAGAGTGCAGGGACTGAATTGGAGGTGAGGCATACAAGCCATGTAGGAAGTCTGGAAGTTCTTGCAAATCCAGTGCCTGGGATTTAGCACTGAGACCTATGTGTTGGTAAAGGATACATGACACTCGGGCTATGAAACTGTGTGGTGGTGGTGTTTCAGCTTAATTGCTGTTCTTTTGTAATTCAGGGACAATAGATTTTTCCCTATCAACAATTACTGTTCAATTTTGTGATCATATCTCTAGCTTATGCAAAGATGAAGTCGTGTGCTTATCTTTTTAGGTACCGTGTTCCATCTTCTGAAGAATAAAGGGAAAAATATTTACCATAAATAGTGTTATGCACCAAGTTCGGAAATTCCCAGCCTCCGGCTCTTTAGAAAACCTGTTTCTGTTCTGTATGTTTGTAGGCTTTTCCCCTCCCCATTCCCTGTCTTTTTGTTGTTGTTGTCGATCTGCCAGTGCCTGTAGATCTGTAGCCAGTAGCTGATGTTGGCTGTGTCTTGATTTTGATAGAAGCTGACGACATTTGTGGAACTGGAAAGCAGTTGCCCTGAAATTGCCAATAATGGCAATTGGAGGGATCGTAGGTCTCTGTGGTGCTTTATGCTGTAATGCGAAGCTTCCCTTATTTTGCTGACAGCTGAAGAACCATGTTTTCCTCTTCTGTCTTTCTTAAGAAGCTGTTGAACATAGGCTTGTTCTGGCAAGACAAGTAAATCTGGTACACTAGGAAAGCCACAGTATTTCCTGGATTTCTACAGTACATCCAACTTCAGAATTGCCAGTAGTACATGGAAAGAATGGGGTCAAAAAGTATGCAGATAGGAGACACACAATAATAGAAATTCTGCGCTCACTATAATAAATTTATCACAGACTATTTATTGCAGCTGACTTGCAAAACAAGGGATTAGTTTGCCAAAGAAATGGAGCAGGAATAGCAAGACTTTCTGGACATTGTGAGCAGCCAGTGGTACCTCTGAAAATGATAATGAGATGTGTTTTTGATCCTACTTTCAGTCTGCCTATAAATGCTCAATAATGAAAGTATGTGAGATTTTGTCCCTTACAAAATTTGTGTGTCGTCTTAGTCGGCTAGTAGAGGAGTAAGGGGCTGTTGCTGCTACTCTTTACCACTGGTTTTCATCCAAGCTGTTTTTTGAAGAGTAGAATTTGACAAGTAAGCTAGTAATACTGGGTACTTTCCAACTCGATGAAATTTAAGTACTTAATGATTGTTTACACACCAAGACCTGTGGAATTGTGGCATGCCTCAGCTAGACTGCAGAAAAGTGCCTGTACATGCTTGAAATTGGTATTTTCCTTTTGATATGAGGTTGGACAAGGCAGTCAGGATTCCCTTGCTTCACTAGGGAAAGCAGAACGCTCCTTGAAAGGACTTCATTTTTATGAAGTAAGTAGGAACACTGGAAGAGCTTCCTCACAAAGGCTTTTTTCTTCATTGTCCTCCTTCTTTCAGGCACGCAGATTTGCAATGGCACACCATTCTGCTGCTCCTTGCTAGTCCCTCCCTGAACAGCTGCCCTTTCATCTTTCTTGGAAGTCTGCCACTCTCTGAGTGAGAAGGCACCTATGGGTGCAGGTTTTTGTGTCGCAGCTCAGCATCAGATACTGTGTTGAATGTCAAAAGCTGAGCAGAAAGCTGTTTCAGGTCTGAGCGCAGCTGTGGATTTCAGTGCTTCTGGAGAGTTAGCGGTGGAGCACACTTTCAGAGGAACTTCTGTCTGTGTTACCTCTGGGCCTAAGTCCTAAAATAGCTACTGGACCATCTGTTGCTAAATTGTCTTGGGTGCTTTTTGTGTTCTTTTTCATTAGTTTGTGTTTTATACCATCATTTTCACATGCACTACTGGGATCGCCTTTCAAACACGTGACTAGTTTTCCCTGTATGGATAGACTGTGGGAGACTGTTCCTACTTTCTTTGTGTAGGTCGCAACTCCTTCTTGCTTTGACATTGTAAGAACAGCCAAAGGCACATTACACTGTAGTGTATTGTGGGATGTGCTTGTCTGAGTGGCTTACCTAAAGTGAACTAGATGAACAGGTTTCCAGTGCTGACAGTTAAATTTGGGAGCTTTGCGGAAGGCCTCATAGGAGCGTAATAGAGCAGGAAGTGGGATGGCCAGGCCACTGGAGCGAATCTGTGATCCTACGTTTATGAATGCCTCTTCCAGCTGTGAAGATGAGGTGGGAGTACTGGAGGCCATGTGATGACATTTAGGTGCCGATGAGGTTACGGGCTAGCATGCCGTTGGAGCAGCAGGGAGAACCCAGAGGTAATACTGAGTTCACCCAGATGAAAAATAGCATAGCAAGGACATAGCCGTGGGAGGATTGCCAGAAAGGTCAGCAGTGTGTCTCGTGGACCTGGCACATGTAAAATTGTAGAGGAATTAGTTCTCTTGAAAAAGGATTTGTGCAAAAAAAGAAATATCATTTTGATGAAACATCAGTGTTAATGGAACTACCTGGAGTTTCGTGCAGAGGCTTCCTGAGAATATCACGTGTCCTGTTTTGTTGTCAGAAGTCAAAGGTGGATCACAATGTGCTGCTTGGGAGCACACATTGCAATGTGTTTAGAGCTGTTATCTTCAGCAGGGTATGTGTTCAGAGGAAGTGTTAGACTTACAAAGCAGTTGGGTTTGCATTGTGAGTGTGACTGAGGATCCTCTGTCAGGCAGTGGATGTTACCTGCTTGGAAGCAGTATTTCAGTTTGTTTTTCTCTTGTACTTTTCTGTAATGGAGTTTGGTATGTACATGTAGCTCTGATTTAGGGGGTCATACAGAGTGGAGTGTATGTAGGCGTATAGAAGTCTCATATGTAATTTATTGAATGCTATAGATGTAAATATGTGCAGACACCTGCATGCAGAGGACAAAACAAACCTGCTTAAATTAGCCAGCCAGCTCTAGGATTAGATCGTAGGGGATTTGCAAGCACAAAATGTAACTTCTTAATAAAAGAACTTCAATAAGCAGCGTATTTAAGGACACACGAAGCTTTTGTTTGTGTTTGTTGGTGGGGGTGATACTCCCTTGGCTGAACAGGAGGGGCCTCCTGTTGCAAGTCCTGCCTCATTGCCTCTGGAGAGCTGCGGCTCTCATCATGCCAGATCACCTTTTAAGCATTTCCTGTGTTCTTTTTGGAAAAGGTCAGCGAGTAAAAGGGAAGAGAGCTTAATGTGGCACATGTCTCACTATGTTGTTATCAGGATTCTGGGATCTGTTTTTTTAAGAGTCTATTAAAAACACCCAGAAAGCTTGTATTGTGATGGGTCTTTACATCATTTGTTTAATCTGCCTCTCTTTTTTAACATTCTGATTTTGGTCACTGGGGAGAATTTAGCACATCCGTGTTACAGCAGAATCAATTCCAGCCCAAGCTGTTGTTCTTCTATATTCTTTCTCTTAATTACCAACTTTCTCAGGGCCATGCCCACTTGGGTTCTGGAGATCTCTGAGGATGGGCATCACATTCCTATCTCAGTCACAATTTGCTGTGTTGCACCTTGAGGTTGTTTCATCTATTACTCCTCCAAGTTTCTTTTCCTTTGCCATCGTTTAGGCATTGGAAGACCGGTAAAACCACAAGTAGATGTCACTTCTGAAGGCTGAACAAACCCACTCTTTCAGTCTGTCCTTGTGTGCCACGTGTTGCACGTCTCTCACCTGTGTCACAGCTCTGGATTCACTCCAAAAGCTGCAGTTTCCAGCTGTTAGCTGGTAATAAGCACTTGTTCCAAGCAAGAGCTGACATACTGGAAGTTGCAGTTGTTGGCAGCTGCATGAAAAGAGTGTATTTTAAATACTAAGGTCTGATTTTTACTGAGATAACCACGAGCCAGTATCACAGACTTGCTCCTTACGTTATGCTCTGCTGTTTGTACAGCTGATAAATGACCTGCTACTCTGCAGTCAGACAGCATAGTTTGTCTGAAGGCACTGAAGAAGAACGGTGGCTGTACTAGAATTATTGTCATCTTAGATGGCTATTGCTTTTTATTAATTACATTGAAGAGGCATTAATCACAAAGTAATGAAAATAAACTTACTGGAAAGGGAAGTTGGTGGTCAAATGTGACAGCCAAATTCTAAATTACAAATGTCATCTTAAAATTGTGCTGGTGTGTGTTCTGAAAAGGAAAGTGCTTACTGACTATACCAAGGATTCTGATTTACTGTATAATTAAAAATTAGTTTCAGCTTCTGGGATGGAACAAGTTCCCTTTAATGAGTGAGCTAAACACATTTCTTGAAAGACCAATTGTCTTTCAGAGTCATTTGACCTAATCTGGCAAATATTTCTGTTTGTTTAGAAAACATAGACTACAGTCACCAGTTTTGTCATGGGATGACTAACACCATCATAATACAAAGGAATATTGTGTAAACAGATCAGAAGGCACACATATCAAAAGATTCAAGGTGCTGGTATGCTGAATATGCTTTTAAAAAATAAAAAATAAAAAATAAAAGGGCACTGTTTGACATAACAGCATGCAGTCTGGTTTGAGGTATTCATTTACACGTCAGATTAATTTGTGAAGCTGTACCTAAGATCAAGCTGGAAGATTTGAGCAACTTTGCCATTTTAGATTCTTCTATTTGCCCCATACTTATGTATTTTTCAAGATATGAACAGAACTGCTAATTCCTTTGCTCATTCAGAATGCAATCAGATTTTATCGTTTTGTCTCTTGAG
Organism: Alectura lathami; assembly: GCA_013399715.1. NCBI lineage: Eukaryota > Metazoa > Chordata > Aves > Galliformes > Megapodiidae > Alectura > Alectura lathami. The sequence continues at coordinate 84,958 of VXAV01003218.1, forward strand.
TCACTGAATGCCAAGTGATGTTGCTTAAATCCAGTGTGCATTTGATAGTGTTTATTAGATTCTAATTATAGCATCTTAAATTATTTTAAAATCTCTCTCTTTTCAATGCTTTGTCTTGATTTCCTAGCTGTCTGTTAGCTAGAGCATGCAGCATCCTGGCTTTCTGGAAAACTTCAGGAAAGCTGACTGTGCTGGAGGTCCACTACTTGTCCTTATTGATAAAGCACGGGCATGAAAACTTGTGCTGGTTTCCTCTTGCTTCTTATCTGACATGGTTTGTAAGATACCAGATCAATCAAGACTCTAAGCAGTCTGCTAGGAAGCGTCTGTAAGTGGCTGAAAAAAAATCCGTTACCAATGGGAGCAGCTTTGGTGTTTGCCGTTGATGGAGATCAGAGTACTGTTCAGAACATTGTTATACAGGGCTTAGATCCTGACTGTTACTGCTTTAGGACAAATTTGTCACTGAAATACAGTGCTTTGGAGGGAGTGACTAGCATTTTATGTTAGTTTTGCCTATTATCTTAGTTATGACTCTTTATGTTTCTTCTGTATGGTAGATGAATTGTGATAAGAAATTTGAATGTTGAGGTTCTAGTTCTTCATCCTCCCTTTGTTGGAGAGGAAGGGGTCACCTGCAGTTCAGTGTAGGCAGAGACACATTGTGGCTGAAAAAAGTTAGATGTTGAAACCTGTAATATATGCTACTGCCTGGCTGGAATTTTAATGTTTCCATGGATGGTGTCTCTTTAATTTCATCAGCCTAAATATGCTACTAGCAGATTGTATGAACATTGGAATTGGCAGTGTATACTTAGAGGTTAAAAAAGCTGAAAAGAGAAGGAAAGTATGGTGATATTCAGGGCCATGCTTAGAGCTGTGCGTTTTTTCCTGTTTCAGAAACATACTGGCTAAACGATGGCCGTTCATCTATCCGCTGGTGTCATTGGTAACACTGGTTTCCTGTGTATTGAACCAGCTGCTGGAACTGAGAGTGTATCAGTGTTACTGCTTCGGATGTGAATGTGCCATTTCTTTCCTTTCTTTCTCCCGTTCTTTCAGCACAGATCTCTGGGTTCCTCATTGTGAAGAAGGCATCCTAAAGACACAATGTAATAAATAGATAGATAAATGCGAAGAATACCTTTGCACCTGCAGACCCTTTACGTAGTGTTTGAAGAATACTCTAAAGGCCTTTTTAGCTAATTTTGATGGGGCAACATTGGACACATCACTCCAACCACAGCTTGTGGTGAGGAACAGAGCCCACACATTGCTCTGGCACACGGCCCGGCTGGGATCAGCAGGGCCACGCTGCGTTCTTCGTGCTGGTGGGCGCAGCCGTCCTGCACACAGCAGGCTATTTTGGGAGCAGAACAGCATGTCTGTGGGAGGATGGAAAGCCACCTCTACACGGTGATCTGATGCTTCCTGTTCTGAGAGAGTACCTAGCGCTTGCTGTGAATTAGCATGTGTAGGATCTGCTGGGTGGCACTGCACAGGGACCCGATTGCATTTGCTGTTGGCACTCTTTTCAGGGCAGATATGTACAGCAGGAGAGATCAAAGAAGGAAGAGAAAATTAAGGGTGTTTCCTCTCTTTCAGTTTCTGCTCTAACAGTCCAAATTCCCCATCTTGAAACGATGAACTAGCTTGAGTTCGATTAAGTCCTTTCCTTAGTTCTGTATCTTAGTTTTATCTTTGGCTAGTGCTTTCAGCAGAGTTCCTGGAATACAAAGCTAGCAAACTGCCCTGTTTCGAAAGAGTTACATCACTGAAAATTTTAATAGATCACTTTAGGGAGAATTTTTGAAATGGATATCTTGATTGGTGTGGAAGATCCCAGAAAGCAAATTAGCAGATTAAAGTAGCTTGCTTTTTGCATTGGGTTAGCTAGAATTAACACGGGAATCCTCAATAGAAGGTGTTGCCAGCTGAGGGCTATCTGTGGCAGAAGGTCAAGCATGATAGCGCTGTCCTCCGTCTTGATCTGATAGCTTCTGTTTCAGAAATAGTTTAGCAAACTGAGTACCTGCCTCCAGCTGTGGCGGTAGCCCATCCTTTCAGTGTCGGCTTGTGTGCGGATGGCTCCTGGTCATGAAAACAAATGCACGGTCAGGTGGAGAACTGCCAGGGAATTTATTTTAGATTATTTTACTTTATTCTAGTAGAGTTTGGGATTTGATTTGTTATAGCATGGAAAGATGCATCATCTCTAAAGCTGCTAATCTGGCATAGATTTGAAGATGTGGTTTAAAATTATGATGATCCATTATGTTCCAGTTACCTTGCTGCTTAAAAGCCAAGCTCACACAAAGCTATAGTGGAGACAAAATTGCTTCTTAGTGTATTAGAAGATGCCATTATTATCACTCGGATGTGATGATAATGTGAGTGAGCAGTCTGAAAAAATGGCCTTGTTACAGAGACAAGCTTAAAGTCTGTGCGGATTTCTAGTGTTTGTGTTTTCGGTCATCTTACTGCTTTGAAAAGAGCAAAAATTTTGGAGGTAATAAATGTAAGTGGTCGTTCTCTGACCACAGAAACTCATTCTGCAAAGGAGCCCTTTACAGCCTCCAGCTGGATCATTCACTCCTCTGTTCACCAGGGAAAGTTTCCCAGTAGGGAGTCGGTGAATAAATTAAGTCTTGAACCCAGCTTCAAAAAGGAATTAAATGTTCTTTAGTTATCTGCTTGCCAGGAGAGATAAGCCTATTTTATGACAGTAATCATTCAAGAAGAGAGGAAAACTGTGTTGTTTTTTGTCTTAGCTGGGTTCCTGAGCCTGCAAGCCACTAGTCAGCATTGCTGACTTGGTGCAAGCAGCCCTGGCAGGTGAACGTGACCCACTCAAGCATCAAGTGCTGCTAGGACATCCCACTCTGATATGTTCTGCTATGAATACCTTGATTTCCACAATCTGCATTCCTTTTAAGGAATAAATTTTTCAAAAATAGTCTAAAATTAGAGGAGAGACTGATAAAATACTGGAAAACAAATCTCAGGAAGCTGATATTTTTTCTTTGCGTCAGATGAGGTGCCAAAGCATGGTGGTGGGTTTTTTTTGTTTTGTTTTGCCTTTGCCTGATTATGTATCAAGGCAAAAAAAAAAAAAATCAAACGATCTTTCTCATTTTGTTCATAAAAAGAGACAGTGAGGCAGAGGCATTGTGCTGCAATGACCCTTCTTAACAGAGAGGCCAAAAATAACAGATTCTCATGAAGAATAATAGAGTTCTATACAATAAGCAGGAATTATTGCAAATTTGGACCAAATCTGTTCTTCTGCTAATAAATAGATAGAATGAAAGGAAGAACTGTGCCGGAAAAATGAAGGTGCATCACTTGCCATTTTGTGTATGGATCACCTCATGTTGATTTAGATCTGGCTGGAGCATGTTGCACAAGATTATGTATGCTGTGTAGATCAGGGTCAGCATGCTATTTCCTATCAAATTAAACTTACGCTGCGCTACGTTTTTTGGACCATAGGTAGATACAAAGTTACAGAAAAAATGCCTTGATATGCCAGATATGATGTAATATCTATGTGTATATTATGTATTTCTATAACTGTAAAACAGTGTTTTAAATATATGAAATATATTTTTATTGCATATAAAATAAGCCAAAACCATATATATGGAAACGCAATTATGAAAAATCCCACCGTTGCTAGTCACTGTTTTGGTAAATGTTTTGAGGTTAGTAGTAGGAAAGCAAGATCTATCTTTGCCTCATGCTGTTTTGTTAATAGTGATAAATAATAATAATAAAATATTCTCTGAAATTAGGGGGAAAAAAGCACTATTTCTGTGTTAGTTTTTAGGGAGGAATGATCATGCCAAAATTTTATTATGTGACTTGAATACCAAAAAATATTTCATTTTTAGTGTTAGGTGCAAAGCTGCAGTCTGTCCATGATGCTGATTTATTGCTCATGTAGGCATTCTCTATTTTTTTCCTTTATTTTTTATGTTGAGGGCAGCAGGTATTCTGTTGCTTAGAATTTACTTGAAATTGCTGAAATCGAAAGACAGAA
>VXAV01003218.1:89038-109087 GCA_013399715.1 Alectura lathami
AAAAGACAGGTCAACACATACCTAGTTAAAAAAACATTGCTATATTGGGAAAAAGAGTTGACATATTTTTTTTTGCTTGTAAAGTGGAGATAAAATGAAATGGTAGGTGACATGAGAACAGAACCATATGTGGCAATTTTAATAAAGCATTGTTTTCAGAAACTCTCTTCATGTTTGCAGTACAGCAATAACTTAGCATCCTCCCTGAATTTCTTCAGTTTCTACTGTGTATCACTCTATGCTTAGAAAGCACATTCCAAACCTGCATCCGCAATGCCACTTCCAGCTGACAGGGCCTGAGATGGAGGCTTGAGCAGGTCAGACCAGCACAAGCTGAGTTATACGCAGGCACATACACAGACATAGAGGCAACAATGCTCCCTAGAATTGTTGCCACGGCTATGAAGTGGCTTGAGCTAGAGAAGTGCAGCCCAATTTCTGGATAAAATTTGGAGATGGTCAGAAAAGATCACTTCTCTGCAGACCAGAAAGAAAGGGGAATAAAAATAAAATTCGACATGCCTCTAGGGTCATCAGTGGCAATTACTTTTTTTTTTTTTTAAAAAAAAAAAAAGACGGTTTTGAGCTTAGATGAAGGTTTAAAGAAAATTATCAAAAGTTTTTAGAAACTTGCAGGGTTATTATCATTTCCGTGTGATGCAGCTTTTGGTAGCCTTCTGAATTCTAATCTTGTACTTCAAAAGAGGTGCTGCCTTGTGCAAAGCATCACTCACAGCTTAAGAATAGAAGAGACGTGAATTCTTTGCTTCATAACTATGGTAACTGAAATGTGATCCCATTTCACTGCATGTAGTGTGTGTGTGCGTGTTCAAAGCAGAACTTCTGAGGTGGGCCCACAAACAGCTTCCTCTTCCTTTTAAAAATTTAACACACAAACCTGCATCTCTTCTACTTCTTTTTAAATATGGTTTTATTCTTTTTGTGGGGTAAAAGTTACCAGATGTGTACTTTGCAATCCAAATCATGCAGATTTTTGTCAAGGGAGCAAATTGAGTAAAGCCGTGAAGTAATTAAATTTCATATTTCACTTCCAGGATCCTTCTATAGGCCTTTTTCTCTCATCTCACCTCCGTTGTGCTCCTTGCAATGCCATCATCCTGTAGTAAATGGGGAAGTGGAAGCCTTGGAATAAGACAAAAATCAAATACTGTAATTCAGATATAAAAGTTTCTTTGGCTTTTGATACAAAATATTTTGGTAACTTGGCCCAAACTAGGTAGATGACAGACACTTAGCAAGTTAATTAATCATAATATGATTTCCCAAGAAAACATCCATCCTCAGGAGACACAGAAACAAAAACTAGGATGTCACTGCGGCTAGGTTGCTGGAGTTAGGACACATACATGTTTATCACAAATGTCTTACTTCAAAACAAGCCTTTAGTAGGTATGAATATGGCATGTGTGTCAAAGTCCTTTCCACTAACATCATACACATCCACGTTTGGTTTGTATATCAGCTGTAGAGTCAGATCTCTTTAAAATGCTTGAGAGAGAGAGAGAGATTCTAAGGTTGATTATTTATTATTTGTTACCAAATGGAGTTTGGGACATGGATGACTGGAGTGCTTTTTGGCTGGACTTCATCAGCTCAAGCATATGACTTGCACTAAGAAACAAGGACAGAATAGGCACAAATGGTACATGGAGGGCAGTGAGCTGTTCATGCTGCTAGCTTCTCAAGTGAAGGATGAATGTGCTTTCAGCTCCTTTCCAGTTCAATATTGCAATTCATTGAAGAGTCAATCCGTGTGTTTGAGCAGTGATACTGCATGTGTGCTTACACATGCAGGGTCCCAGAAAATAAAGCAGTAGAATGCAAGATAAAATCCAGGCAAAGCTGGTCTTCATGGTGTCCCCTGTAAAAGTTACCTTTTCAAGCATGCTTCCACACTTCTGTCGCCCATGCTATGTTCTTTGAAAAGTGGTGACTTCACAGTGCTACCTGTGTCCCTTTCCCTGTGTTCATCAGTCGTTTCAGTTCCGGCTGAGGCTGTGTCTACAGAAATAGCACGTAATAATAGGAGAGCAGTGTAAAGCAATTTGGTATTGAGGAACCATGGCATACATTAGATGTCTTTCAGGATCTGCTTCAGACTAGCTTGCCTGCTCGTCTGGCCTTGATGTCCATTAGCTGTTGGAGTGCATCAGCTGGCCTTCTGGTTCAGCTCCCTGCAAAAGAAGTCCCAAGATTACTCAGAAATTCAAATTGAAGCATGGAAAATAGGAACTGGTGAAGTTGCTTCTAAAGTATGCTCATAACGTAGGCTCAAACACTAATGTAAATGCAAGGTGAGTGCTCCTGAAGGGGGGAAAAAAAAAAAAAAAGACTATTTAGTTTGCCTTTAGAATCACAGAATGGCTTGGGTTGGAAGGGACCTTAAAGATCACCTAATTCCAATCCTCCTTCCTGCATTTAAATATTGTTCCATTGCTTCAAGGAGATCACATCAGCAGGCACATGCCAGGGTGTAACTGCCTGATGGCCTCTGATAAGAAACTTGCTTAAGATAAGAATCAGGGCTTGATGGCAATTCACTTTAACTGGTGGTTACTGGTTCTCTAGCTGATGATTAATGAAGAGTCATTTATAGCCGTTCACGAGATCCAGCACTCCTTAAAGCTGTTACTGGCACGCCAGAATTCTTTGCAACAAGTGAAAAAAGTAAAATAAGTTAATTTCCTCAAGGAAAGAATGTGGGTGACCTGAAATAATTCTAAGTGTTGTAATTGACGGAGTGGCACGTGGGACTCTTTCTGTGTCAGAGTACCAGCATACCACAATGCTCTGTTGTGTAAATCCAGCAATGCATCTTTAACGTCGTTTGCCCATTGCACTTGGTGGGGATGCTCCTGATTCTGATCATGTTAGATTGCAGATCTCATCCAGATCTCATCCATGGTGTGAGGTCTCTCCCCCCAGGTTAGTCACCTGTGCTTTGTAGGTTAACCATGGTGTAAGTAGTAAAGTAGTGTGCTGTATATATCAGTCACTTTGGCTTCCGAACTGAAATATTAACCCATTGATGGGACATGCTGATCGATCCCATTGTGGCTGTTTATGGCTCTGTGAAATAATATCAATGTGTTCTGTAGCTGAGACATCTCAATTGATTTCCATAAACACTTTATCCTTGAAAGCCCTTAAGCTATATGAAAGTACCTTTTACCACTGTGATTATTTTATTTGGTTAGTCTTCTCAAATTTGTTGGGAGCAGAGATTTCACTAGCAGTTCCAGCGTAGAACAGGTTGTTTGTTTTGCTGTTTCTGTAGGAGCCTGCACCCCTTCTTGTCCATTAGTATGCTACAACGAGGTACACTGAAACCTCCCAAAACTTGTTTTAACAATAGAGAAAAGGTTCAGAAAAGGATTTAACGTGTTTTGTCATTGCTGGCTAAACCCTGTGATGTATTCTCATAATTGTGGGCTGTAATTCACAAAGATTTTATCTGTAGATGCATTCTGAAAGCAGTTACCCACTCGTGAGGCATGTGCCTTCGTGTCTTGAGTCTGTGTGGTCTTATGATCTTACTGCAGATTAGTAATGGACATCCTCTTAAAAGGAGACCAGATGGACTTTAGGGCAGTGGGGACCTTTAACTGAGCTCAAGAAGTGTCTTCGCTATTACATTGTATTTTAACATACCTCAAATTGAAATGTTTGTGTTGTGCTTCATGGCTATTTTTTTTTTTTTTAATGCAGAACATAGGCATGCAGCAGCTGCACACTGCATGGTTTGCAGTGCTTAAGCTTGCTGGTTGTGGCCTAAGAAATGAGGACAGGGTTTTCTTTTTGTTCCTTTAGATGCAATATTCAGCTGGAGGCAGGTAGCCCAAGCAGCTTTAATTAGAGGAAGTCTTTAGCCTCTGACTGTCAATTTGCATATTATTACATTAATGGAAGTTGAAGCCATGAAGGGGAGGTAGACGTTAAGCTCTTTCTTCTCTAAGTCTCACAGCTCAGGAATTGACGTACCTTTAGGGTACGGTCTGGCATGCTGCTTCACTACTACGCTACATCCCACAACCATGCAGAGTGGGAGTTACCTGGACGTAGGGGGCTCGGTAAGGACACGGCTGTGGCTGACCCGGCTCAAGGCACTGCCCTGAAGTGTGTAAGAAACAGTGACACAGGTTCCCACAGCATGCAGCTCAGAAGATCTATGAAGTTAGCTGTTTCATGTACCCTACTAATGCCCTTTGATCCTTAATTCTCATTTTGAATTACTAAACCTCAAATTTGATCCATCACATCATGGTTAAATGACTAATGATGGGCAGAAGTTGCTGTATGGAACATTGCTAAGGCTGTTTACAAACGCTTTGTTAACCTAAATGTTTAGGAGTGGTGTTGGCACTGGTCTAATGATCTTCTATAGGTTCTCTAAGTAAAAAAACAAAGGACCATATTGCCCATGTCTTGGTTAACCTGGGAATTTGGACTCGCTTTTTGATTTCATGAAAATATCTTCGTGTATGCAGTATCCTGTGGACAGTTTACATTTATGGCACATACTGGTTTTGCCTTTCAAATGAATCTCAGCTCAATGGTTTCTTTACCTTCCTTCCAGAAGAGACGACGGCGCATTGACCGAAGCATGATTGGGGAGCCAACAAACTTTGTTCACACAGCTCACGTAGGATCAGGGGACCTATTCAGTGGAATGAATTCGGTAAGCATTTGTGGATGAATAATATTTCATCTTAGACAGGGCACAGGAACACTGTGTCTATATATTGTGGCTGAAGCAGTGAAGAACAGTTCTCTACTGAGTTGTAAGAGAGAGGCTCTATGTAAAACTGAAGAATAGGCTAGTAATGTCTTATTTCCAAGCCTCAACCACATGCATTCCAGGTTACAGAATATCATATTAAAAAAAAAATCCTAGAGTTACTTGACAATATGTAGCAGATGTTGCATGAACTGTGCAGGCTATGTGTAGAATACCTTCAAAAAATTTGTTCTGATGGCATATGCAAACTAAGATAAAGGTATATCTTGAAAACTACTAGGCTACTTTGGATTTTAAACGTGTATTATAGTTCAGACCTGATTTCTTATCTTAATTTTTAAAAAATATTTAAAAGTAGTTTGCATGAAATCGTAGCTTACCATGGTTTATGGTGCACACAAATAACATTTGTATGCTGTATTCTGTAACCCTGTTTGCAATGTGAAGTGTTTCCAGAGCAACTGATGATGTCACAGGCAGTGTCTTGTGGCTTCCTGTAGATGACTGGAGCAATAAATATTTTTCTCTCTCTGGAAATGAAAAGCAGAGGCTAAGATAGGTGTTGAAAATCAGCTTATGAGGATAGAGTTCTTTTGTACAAGTGTACTTTATAATAAGGAAACATCAATCTATTTTTAAAGCCAATAGTTATGGAAAGGCTGATACTTAGATAATGAGTAAAAATATTTCTTGACTTTAATAATCCCCTTTAAAGGAAAAACATGTTTTGAGATGGCGGATTTTAGTAAAGGGGAAGAATGACTTCTGTCAGAGGTTTTAGAATGAAGAGCAGACTTGAAGGAAAATAGTCAGTTTTAATGTAGGCAAGTGAGGTCATTTGTAGTTTCAACTAGTTTGCAGCTTGCTGAGATCAGAAAAAAAAACTTCAATAATTTGGTAGCTACTAGGGAAGTGCGGATCTGACATGGCAAGCAATACATCAAGTTTTCTTTGAAACAGCATAATGGAGCAGAAGTGATTTGTACTAAAACATCTGTAAGCAAGTTAAGTGGACAAACACAGCTTCAACTTGATAAAATCCAGTTAAAGCTGATTATCTATTTAATGCAGTATACTGCATTAAAGTTTAAAGCCATTGTGAATCAAAATAATTAAAGTGAGCTGTTTTTCTTTCTTTATTTAGTAGACGTATGGCTTTTTGCTTTTTAGATGTTTGCTGTCTCTCCTGTGAGAACCTTCCTCATTCTCACAGCTGAACTGCCTCCTGGGGAGCTTTGTGGTGAAAACTGCCTGAAGCTTCGCTCTTTCACCTCAGTCTTTCCTCCTGCTTGCCCTCAACTTTGCCTTATATATTTAGTTCATCTCCAGACAGTATTTAATCATTACTGTTACTCTGTGGTCTTCCTCACTTTTCATAACTGGCTATCTGTTTGACCTTTTTTTTTTTTTTTCCCCCAATTTGGATCATGTGCTGTATGAATGACCAGAGTGATATTTTCTGATTGAAGGCAGAAAAAGACTATGCAAAAAATAATCTCCAGTTTTTAACGTTGTCTATTCTCCTGCCTCTTCTTTGGTGATCTATGTGGTAATATTGCATCCAGTCTCCTTGCTCATTCTTTACAGTGTAAACTCTTAAGGTCATGGTGGTGTTTCCAGTTTTCTACTACTTAACTTCCTGTTTAGTATGGACATTACACTTCTTCATGAGCCTCTTTGTACCATCTCTTCTGAGTGCCTTAGGAGAGCCTCCTGCAATTTCATTACCTTTTTGCAATACAAATTTGATTCTTCATTTAGTATCTGCTCTGTGCTTTTTTTCATCTGAGTTATTCTTTGTTTTATTTCTGAGTACAGCAGTTTCCTGCTTTCTGAAATATTTAGCTTTTTTTCTTCTATGTTGGGAGCCTTGCTTGTTTGTCAAATGTGAACTTAAACAGTAGTTAACTCTTACTTTCTCATTTCTATCACTCTCTTAGTGTTTTTTTTCTTTAACCCTCATATTGCATGGAAGAGTATCCCACTTTATTTTTTGTCATCATACACTTCAGTTTAGCCTTTGACTTCATGTATTCCTTTCTTCTAGTAATTTTTCATTGTTTTCTTTCTCAAGGACCATCTGTGCTATTTCCTGATTAGAAAAGGGAGTGGTGCGGAAAAAAGAAAGAAAGAAATTAATGAGATAGATAAGCAGCACAGCAGATTGTATGATATTTAATTGGTGCAATCCTCTTCCCCTTGCAAAACCTTTAAATCCTTATCCTGTCTAAATTAGACATAACAGGGGAAAAAAACCTTGCTGTACGTTATCACAGGAAGGCAACTGCATCTTTTAAGGGGGAAAGAGACATTTCATTGTGCTTGTTCTTGTGGCTTAAACTGCCTCAAAAGGCAGGAATGCCACCTTGTAAGCCCGTAATTGTTAGACCTACTTTTTTGGCAGTTTTAATAAGTCTTAATATACAAAGTAGCCACTGAATGAAGCTTAGAAGAAGTGCTCAGAAAAATGTACACTTCAGCCTTGGAGTTTGTGTTGATGTACTGTTATCTGTAGGTTTGAAGTCATGTAGGCAAGTTGTCAGGTGGGAGGGTAACATGCCCTGGAGATGGTTTTCTAGCTCAGTTTCACTAGAGGCAGCGTTCATTCAGATTAAATGGATCCAGCCCTTAAATCGTCCTTGTGCGTACGTCAACATGTAGATCAGATATTTTTTGGGGTAAACTACATTCTAATTTCTTTTGTTGCAATGACCAACAGAACATGGTGAAATGTGGAAGCTTTCAAACAACACCTTATGAATGTTATTGCACTCGTCGTCACTGAGTCTGTAGTCACTGATGTCAGATCCTTGAGAACTGGCTCTGAACTTTCAGCCCTGGAGAAAAATTGTAGTGTAACAGTGCTTTGCTGCAGCTGCTTCACTTCCTTGAGCAAAGCACCAAAGTAGAAAATACTGTGCTGCTTCAGTGCATAAAAAAACTCAGGTCTTTTTGTCAGCACTGGAGTACGCCATACTGTTGAAGACAAAGATCCTAAAATAGGAGGTATTTTCACACTGGTTTGAGAAAGGGAAGTGTTATGCTGATGCATTTTGTATGTATGCATATGTTTGGCTTTGCTCTAGAAAAGAATATACTTGTTTTGCCTTTGTAATCAGGGAAAATACCACGTGTGCTGCTTAGCTGTATTGAAACAGCACTGGAGAAGTACATCTTTCCAGTGTGTTTTGAGGTCTCTGTGAAGGAGCTATACATGCAGTAATTGCAAGTGGTGCCTTGTGGGCATAGCTCATCTTCAGAAGCTGTAGGCTTGAGTATGTGTGTTACTTTGTGCGTGTTTATTGTGTACTTGTTACGTATGCTTGGAGTGCAGACAGAAAATGGCCCCTTAGGTTGGAGTTGTCTTCCTGCAGTTGTGAGATGATTATTTTGACTTGTAAAATGCAAGCAGGAAAGAATTATGGGTTCTCTTTCTTGTGTTGATAAAAGCAATGAAAGCTGTAAAGGGATGTGCATATCTTGGGGTGGGTGAGGTCTTATATTTATTGACATTAGGCTGAAAATGCTTTCAAATAAGATGTTTCCAGACAAGTTGGTAGATTCAGTATAACCTAAAAAATAAATGCCCTGCCAGTTAAAGCAATAATATCAATTATGTAAAGTGGGACATGCTTTTACATAAATAGCTAAATAAGAAGCTTTCCACACATCAAAAGCTTCTGTTTGGTTTAGAAAATACTTTATTATTATTATCTGAAGTTACCTATATATTGTACATATTATCCAGATATTTTATAAGTTGTCTATTATATTTTAATGTAATGGTGGTAACTTCACTGGTCTATCACACTTGGCAAAAACATTTTCCATATAACAAGCTGAATTACAGCTTGTCACATGGAGTGGAGTTGGATACCAGTACGAGATCTGATGAATTTTCTTGAGTAATCAAGTGGCTCAGTGAAAGCCTGAATCAGCCAGTTTTCTTTGAGAGAGAGGAAAAACTTCTGCATCAGCACCGGTTCTTCCATGTCTCCTGCTGAGCTGTCTGCAGAACTGAAAATTCCAGCAAGCCTTCACTGTCTATGTCCTCATGCAAAAGTAATGTAGCTTTAATGGTAAAAGAGCACTTGATAACCAAATCCAGAAGAAAAAAAAAATAAAAAAGAAAATTGGAAGCAAGTAGCTGATGCCACAGTTCACTTCTAAGTGCCTTTCTTTTTCTCTGCTGTGCTTTCTCTTTGGTCTCCAGGTGAGCTCAATTCAGAACCAAATGCAATCCAAGGGAGGCTATGGAGGTGGCATGTCTGCAAATGTTCAGATGCAACTTGTAGATACAAAGGCTGGATAGCCTTGGGGATATCTTTCCAGTAAGTATTGCACTCTACTTTTTAGCAATTGTTAGAGTAGTAAGGAAGAACATCCTTCCACACACCATAATTAGCTCCCTATAAATAGCTGTGTTCCTGACAATGCACAGTTTTAAAATGCAGTTCTGATTTTAAAAAAGCATTATCATGTAAGCATGTTCATTTTTTTTTTTTTATGTAATGAACAAGTGATTGTCCTAACTGCATCAGTTTGTCCTTAAGCCTACACATCTTTGCAACTAAAGTTAGTTGTGTAACAGATTACAGAAGAATTTTGTGGTATGATCAGGGCACCGCTTTACAACGGTTTGTTCATTTAATTAAGCATAATATGTGTGGTATTAAATCATTGAATAGTAACATTATGGTAGGAAAATGATCACTCAAAATGTTCAAAACTCAGTTTAATATATTTTCTGTGTTCCAGGTTTATGTGAGTTCCTGTGTCTTCTTTCCTGTGTCCCTTCTTTTGCCTTGGTGACTGCTTTCTGTGTTCATGACAAGAGAGAAGTGATGGCTTGTTGTTCACCCTTTGTGATTACTCCAGTGAGAAGTTGCTGTTCTGCTCTGATGATGCCATTTTTCAGATTGGTCCAACCGTGCCTTTCAGCGGCATACACACATTGACCTCCACCAGTACTGTGGACATAGAGCTGTTTAGGATTGGTTTTAGGCTTTTATTTGTTTAAGGCAAATCAAAGCACCAACCTTAGCTTCCCTCATCCCTCACAACTACTAATGCACAGCATTACGTTGCTCTTTATTCTTGAAGTCTTTTCTCCACTCACACAATTTAGAAATGAATGAGTTTCTATTAATGTTTTTAAATATCCATTCTTCATATCAGTTTTTGAAAGGTCTGGGACCTGCAAGCACAAATGATTGTTTCATACAAAATCAGCAGAGTAGATGACCGCATGCTTTGTGAGGTTGCTTGTATGGTGGCCCATTGGGTGCCAGAAAAAAAAAATTGTGTACTGCGGGCTGATGATACTGTTGCTGGTAAAGAATTTTGCTGTGGCACCAAGTCATGCCTGTTTCTGAAAAAGGACTTGTAACTTAGCTGCTTCAGAGTTTTGTCTTTATTTTAGTTTTTATCCAACTGGTCTTGAAATAATAAAGAGCGAGCTTGCATTCATAAGGCATTTGTTGTAAATGTTCAGTATATTTATTTTGAGAGAGCTGACCTCAAGACAGTAAACCAGTGTAGTACCGTACCTAAGTGTTGTGGAAGCGCGTTAGTCTATTTAAAAAAGAAAAGCATCATGTTTGGCTGCTTCTTTTTCTTTTTACAATTTTTCTTGATTTTAGGCTGAATGATCATTTCCAGTAGCAGCATGTCAGACTGCCTGCAATATTAGCTGAAAAGTTTAGTGGACCTCTCTAAGTAGTTGGCAGTTTCTGTGTACTAAATATTTAGGGGCCATGGAAGTTGCTAAGAGCAACATACTAATCTGGCAGAACAGATGCCAGTGAAAACAACATACAGGGTGACTTTTTACTAAGTCAGTAAAAAGCCTTTTGCTCAGGTTCCAAAGCATGTTTCCTTCACACGTTGTGAAACTTGTATTTTACTATTGCACTGTTTTCCGATTATCTCTGTAAATGGTCTCTTTTTCTCCTTGCTGGTGGTTTGAAAAAAGTCAATGATTTTATTCCTGGTTGAGTTAAATTTTTATGTGAAAAACAAAATGATCCTAACAAGGCATAACTGAGCCAAGTCAGATCCATTTTTATGCATAAGTAAGCGTGTGTTCATAAATACAGATCGCTGCCATAAATGATTCTCTATTCTTTTTCCATGCTTTCCCTTATTTGACATTGCAACAACCGTCAGACTGATTTAAACATCTATGAACCTACCTACTGTTCCCTCAGCTCACAAACACCACACCAAATACAGGGCCATGGAGGCAGCATGCCTCCCCTCAGCTGTATTTCCGTGGTAGGTGAAAGTTACCTGGTTGAATAGTCCCAGTTAGGCTGGTTAGTCTTCACTGGTGAAGGTACTGATTCATGACAACAGGAGATCAACATGTTCAGTTCTCTGGGTGCACAAACACATGGCAGTGCAGTGATTTATTTAGGGGACAGCGTTTCCAGTGCCACTTAATCAATGAGTCTTAAAAATACTATGATCAGAAAATGATTTGAACTTTGTCATCGGTAAAAGCAGCTGAGACTTGCTTGCCAAAACTATCTTGCACTTGTCGAAATGTTTTCAGCTCGATAGCCAGAAAAGAAATTGACATATTTTTATAACAGACATACTTTTTTTGTACATTATGTTCATTCTTGAATAAAGTCAGTTCAGTGTTGGCTTGTAGATATTAAAAAAAGGAAAGTATTGACTTTGATTCAATAAATGTTTGCTTTCAGTTGGTGGCCTACCCTTTTCTTTTTCATAAGTTACTTTTGCACTGGAAAAACAACTGTAGCCTACAGACAAATCTGTGGTGAAAATACTCTGGAAAGTAACTTCTTAGAATAAGTAATAGGTAATTGTCAGGGCTGAGTTTTTTTCATGTTTCTTGACCCTCTTGTTGGCAAGTGGATTAATCCATAATTTTATTAATAGTTTTGTTTCATTGATTTAGTGTGTATACCAAAGACCTCAGCAAGGATCGTGGAGAGGAGATTCCTCAGTAAGATATATGTTCAAAACCTTCATATACAGGATTTCTTTCCTTTTGACTGCAGGTGGTATGTATGTTTCTTTCTCAACAGTGACACAGATTATTTTACTGTGTGACCAGTCAAAGACCAGTTACACACCGAACCGCAGTAATACGCACATCAGCATTAAATATACCTGTAAGGCACAGTATTGTCTACTCTGTATTTGTTTTAGTTCATTTATTTTTATATTTGACAATCTCAAAGTTAAGAACCAATTTATTACTTTAAAATTCATACCAAGTTATTTGGTGTTATTGAAGACTCATACTGAATTATTTACCTCATGACAAGATTTTGAATTTGCTCATTGGGAAAAAAAAAAAAAGTTATAGAAGCTTAGAAGGTTTGTTTTTAAAAGCAGGTGTTTTTAATATAACCATCCCCTTGAAGGGAGCAAGCCTGTTCACATTCAGTCGTTACTCTGTTTTCCCGCTTAAAGGAGTTGCACAAGTCAGTTTAACACTTGTCTTCTAAATGAGAAGATGCTGCGTTAGCAGCCAAGTATCTGAACACAGTCTTGGATCCAGCAAGCACTGTACTCTGCAGTGGTATGATAAACCAAGAAAAAAAAATCCCAAGGCCCCAGAATAAACACGCCCCCCCTCGATCCAGAGATCTTACCCTGTCTAAGAATGGTGACACATTCTTCGTCAAGTACGATACATGTTTCACTATTATTTCTTTTTTCAGTATTCCTTGTTTTTTGTTTGTTTTATTGGGGGGGTGGGGATAGGTGGAGGAATAGGGGACAGGGAGGAAAATAAAAATACTGATTTTCAAAGTCTAATTTTTGGAGCTACTACTGTCCTTTGTACATGCCAGTGAATAGGGCACCTTAACGATGAACTGAAAGAGATCTTTGAGTTTCAGATTCTGTAGGTCTGTGGGCACCCAATTGTTCTTCTATATCTCCAGTCTTCTTAGAAGATACCTCTATGCATGCTACTCAAAAAATTTCATGAATCAACGATTTTCTGTGTTCTTACAGCTTTTTAAAGAAGAAAAAAGGGCTATGCCCCATTCTGAAGCTAGTGAGAAGCAATACAGGTTTACCAATGAAGGTTTCTTAGGCTTTAGTTTCTTAGTACACATTCCCACAGACCAAAAGCTCTTGTTGAGGGTTTCAGGCAAGTGATTGTAATGTTGGATTTATTCAGCAATAAAATTCCAAATCGCTATTCCATATGAGGATTCCATATTCTTTTTCTAACATCATGACCTAATGCAGAAGAGTGCACCAGAAAACTGTTATTCTTTAACATTTTCTTATTCCTTAAAACAGGTCTTAACATGATTCAATTATTAAATCTGGGCTAAATTGCAAGTTTTGTGGTATAATGCAGTTCTATGAGGACAGATTACATCAGAACTCAAAAAAAAGTCAGAGTATCTTTTGGGATGAGAGCTTGAGGCTTTTGTATTGTCTATAAAAACATGCTAGTTGCAGGTAGCAGCTAAAATTTACCTGTAAAAGTGTTTTACTAAAGGAAATCTAAGACCTATTTAGTAATCAGATTGCCAAGTGGTAAGTAAGAGTCCCCAGAATGAGACTTAACAAAAAATGTCACCTTTTCCTACAGGTAATAGTCTGGGCATCAAAGTGACTGCAGACAAATTTCATATGGTTCTTTCAGTGTTTACGGTTCGGTGGTGATGAGTGATCTCTGTGCATAAACACAGTAAACTGTCATAACTGATGGTTATCACAAACATCAGCAAATTACAGTCTTTTAGCGCAAGCCATCTTTCTTCAATCACCGCTGCGAATGCGTAACTGGATAGATTTCTTGGAAATAACAAAACACACAATCAGACAAGACATGGTGAAATGGCCTCCTTGGTCTATCGTATGCAAAACTGGGAGATACTAAAATAGTTTTTATTTGAGCATATTTAAAAAGTCTAAAGGAGCTGCATGTGCTCTTTTGGTATTTCAGAAGAAAACCCATTGACTTAGGCATGAAACAAAGAGCTCCTACTTGTTAACCTCATCAGTTAGCATTATTAAATCAGCTGTACAGATGCTTGAATAAATTATTTAAAGATATGTGCTACTCAGTCACTTGTCAAACATTTAATTGAATTTAGCTTCCCTAATGATAATGTGCAAGCATACGGTAGTCCTGACTCTGGGTTCATACACAGTGACTATGACAGTAAATTTGTTGAAAATGATGTCCTAGCTGTGCCAGTGCAGTGCAGGTACTTCAAATGTGTACCATGAAACTGAGCAGAACTGGTTCCATTTACTTGCTCTCTCAGTCTGTGCTAGCACTGACACTGACTTGGGTGCCCAGCTGACTGTACTGCAAGCAGTTCTGTAGTAAGTTTTTGGTGGGCTGCTTGGGTTAGTCTTGAGTGATTTCCTGGATGCTTATGGAGAGTGCTGTGAGTGAGCAGTATGAGATCAGAACCTGTTCATTTTGAGGTTTTGTTTTTTGTTTTCTTTGTTTGTTTGTTTGTTTTGTTTTTCTGGGGAGCACTGATAGCTAAACATGATGCTGTGGAGAAGCATCAAGCTTTGCCACAGCTGGGACCATGCTTATTTCTACTGAAAAGTTACTCCCACTTTTTGGGACCTTTATCTCCACATACTGGGCTCACCAGGTTTGCCTAGGTTATTCCATTTGGTCTGGGGGCAAAGTGCATGTTGAAAACATTGCCAAATGTTCAGCTAGATCATCACCAGCAATCAGTAAACCCTAGGCAATATGATTTTCTGCTTTCTGCCATCAGTGCTAATTCCATCTGTCATTGCTATGTAAGGCATAGCTTCCTGCTGTCATACAAAGTAATCAGAAAATGTGAGTTCAAACTTCAAGCAGTTTACCTAGTAAGAACAGAGGAGGGGGGGGGAAAAAAGAAAAAAAAAAAAAAAAACACAGTGCTGGTAGAGCTGACAATAATTTGCTGAATACCAAACTTGCTAACTTAAACACAATGCAGAATGGTATGACCAGGTTTATGAGTGATTGAGCTGTCATGCAGAAGGCTCAGTTCATTTGTTATAACGTAGCTGGTTAAGCATTTTGTGGCACAGTTGGATTGTCTACAGCCAATTTTTTTATTTTCCAAAAATGTGATGCTCTGTTCTTAGATGCAAGATGGTAAAAAAAACCTTTTAACAGAAGAGCAGAGCCTTACTTTTGGCCTGTCAGTTCTATCAGGTGAAGTGGATGCTCGTGGTAGAAGACATTCCTGGCATGCTGTGACGCACGCGGGGCAGAGTCAGATATCACTGAAATTAGCTCACTCTGATTTTCCAGGACTTGAGAAGGTCTTGGTGTAACAAGGGTTGTGATAAATTTTTATCAGCTGAACAGTGACTTTGAGGGGAGTAGATGTTTTGACGTGAAAGTGAGCCACCTGCTATGGAACATCATTTTTTCCTCAAAATGCTGAGGAATAAGGAAGCTTCATACATCGATGTCTGTATTCGGGGAGTGCTGGTTCTCATGTCTGAGCCATGGGCAGTTGTTTACTAGAAATGTGCGTTGTGTCTCCCACACTGCACCTTCAGTGCCATGACAAGGCTGCTGGCTTTTGGGTTCTTGAATCTCTCACCATTACTTTGGCCTTAGGTTATACCTGGAAATACCTGCTTTCCAGTTATGCATTTGTATATTTCCTGTTGGGAGGCCCACCTGAATGTCTCCTTTTGACAGACCTATGGTGTGAACAGCCCTCTTTATCTTCTCCAGCACCTGTCACTCACCACAGTTCCTCACCAAATGTGTGAGGTAGGCTGTTAGCACGGCCAGTTCCCAAAACATCACATCTAGGAGGAAAGTGAGCATTGCTTGGGATCGAGTTTTGAAGTCCTCAGGTTTCATTAAATGTGGCAACACAAAAGAGATGACTATTCTGAAACTGTTTTCCTTAGGAAATGATCTTTATGATAGCAATAAAAAATGCAAAGAATCATAATCCTTGAAGAAAAGTGCACTTTCCAGGCGGTTAATGCTACCAGATGTTTTGTCACTCTGCAGCTTTCTCCACGTTACAATTTAACCTCCTGGAGCAGACACCATCATCTTCTGTGTATAGTGCAGGCATGAAGCAGCAGGGAGGAAGCACGCGTGTAGGAGTGTTATGCAGCATTTTGACAGTCACATTTCAGCCAGCAGCACTACTGGTTTGGAAGGACAGAAGATTGGAGGGAGCAGATACTGGAGGTGGGAGAATGAAGAGAAAGAGGGGTGAGCATGGATAGGTGTCCAAGCACTGTACCTGGGCCAGTCTCCTGTGGTGCTCTTTTCAGGAAGGAGCTGCTGGTGACAGCCACAGAGCCCAGTGTAGCCAGGCTCTTCATTTTTCATTGCTTTAGGTAGTAGGTGCCAAGCCAGATACTCTTTCTGTAAATTGCAGCAGACACTGTTTCCAGCTGGGCCTAGTGGGTGTAGCAGGGGTGTTGGAGCAGCCCAGGGGAACAGGGCTGCATGGTGAACAGAGCTGGGAAATTAGACTCCTCCTGATAGTTTTGAAGGTCTATATTAAATAAAACTTTTTCTTAATATGAACATGCATAAGATGGTGCAATGCATACCCATCCAGTGCCTCACCTCTTAAAAAGCACCCAGAAGTCTGTTAAAACACCCACTTGCTGGAGCTGGACAGCATCAGGATGATGATGATGCTGAGGGGCCATGTCCCAGCTTTCCTTTTACTGACCAGATCCACCCATAGCTACCACTGATTGCACAGATGCTGCTTTCCTCTGAAACAGCCAAAATGCAGCTGGCACAGTCGGGTGGGAATTAAATGGCCATGCCACAGTTTGGCCAAGAGCTTCGTCACCCATCCTCTGAGTCGTAACCAGAGCAGTGGAAATATGTCTCAGAAGTAAATGCTGAGCCTAATACAACAACTTTGTGAAACCTAGAATTTCCAAGTTACAGCAAGATAACTGCTTACTAAAGCAGTTTTAAATAGTGGATTTTAAAATACACATGCATACCCCAATGCATAGGGCAAGATGAAGCTGTTCTGACCTATGCAGATACGGCAGCCCACGCTGTCCCCAGCAAACATGCCACAGAGAGATGTAACACATTCTTCTCCAAGGTCTACTGCTTGATGAGGCATGTCCCAGGCTCTGCGTGCCTCCTGCGCAGCAGGACTGCAAATGAATCTGGTCTCGTGGGTGGAACTCTGCCCACGGCAGGGGGTTGGAACTGGATGCGCTTTAACGTCCCTTCCAACCCAAGCTATTCTGTGATTCTGTGAATGCCCATCCCACCACACAGAGCACAGCAGCACAGCCGTCTCATCCCAGCCCAGCACGCCAAAGCCACAGTCCTGTGGCAGTCTGCCTTGCTGAGACTGGCTTGGAGGCAGGCAGCTGCTGGGTCCAGGCTGGCCGAGATGTTGGCACCATGTCCCCACGCAGCCCTGCAACTTTCCTAAAGGCTGCGAGTTGACACTGCGTGGCACTCTGTTGCAAACACCCTTCTCTGATCACTTTTTCTGAGGACGCTTGGCTAATGCAGAAGGAAAAGCTGTTAGGAAATCAGCACAGGGTCCTCTTACCCCTGGCCCCAGTTAGCGAGGCTGTGCCAGCCTGCCCAGCTAATGGGAGGGCGGCCAGAACTGGTTATTATCAGTGCAGCAATCAGCGCTGTCACTGCTGGGAGAGCTGTGACCAAGTACATGCAGCTGCTCATTTGGAAGGCTTTCTCAGCTGGAAAGCTTTCCACACCCATGAAGAGAAATCCTCCATGGGAATGACATGCTGGCTAACTCTATGCTTCTCTGTAAGGAGAAGATTTCCATGGTCCTGTCCAACAACCCATGCCATATGGCCCATAGCCCGTCTCCCCCGCCAATATTAGCAATCGTGACGATCACATCACAAGTTGTTTAAAAGGTTGTGATAACTATTTGGATGACTGGAAGGTGGGCACTGAGCTGAGCAAGCTGCATGGCTGACTGCAGTACATTGCTCGTCCCAAGGTAAATCTGCTTTCATGTCACACTGGGCTGTTAAAAGATATTTTCCATTTCAGAACCCTACAGTCAAATTTTTTGATACAAATGCACCTGTGTCTGAGAATAGCCTTTTCTAATGGGGCCGAGAGGATCCAGAATCAGAGTTTTAAGGATTTTACAGAACTAAGAATCCATTTGCATGGTCCAGGATTTCACTGCCTTGCTTTTCTCTTTGCCTGACTTTTTGCCCAAATTTCTCATATACTGCATTATCTGCATTTCTGTTACTTCACTGAGTATTAAAGGTTTTCTGAAAACTGTTTCCTCAGAATTCATCTGCTACTGATGTTGCTTGTTTCCCACTTGAGGTTGGTCTTAATCCTCCCACCACTAATGACACAACAGCCACATTCGCGTGGATTATCAGGAATATCCAGAAGGAGTTAATGAATTCAAGTAATGCCTGAAATAAAGAACACAGGAAAAGTACCCCTGAATATGTCCTAGAGTGCTCTTGAAGTAGCATTTGCAGTGTTTTGATATTTGGTCAGAGGTTAACATCCTGTAGAGGATAAGAGCAGACTAGCCTCATGCTTTTGCAGCGTTATGTCAACTGACTGGCATCCCAGGCAGTGTCCTCACCTTACCCACAACACTTACTGAGACGTTACTTCAGAGCTTTCTAGTAAGGTGCACAAGCACACAGTGTATAATGGACCAAAGAAAAACCAAATTATTTTTTTTAATAATAACCATATAAATTAGCTATTTTTTTTTTTTTCATAAAATAATTGCCCTGTCCCTTGCTTTGTTCTGTACCCAGGAAGATAAGGCTGTCTTAGGAGCAGCAGGGCAACAAGAGAGTTCTCCACTGCTTCAAACAATTACCACAAGATAAGAAAAAAAGATCTCAGAAAAGTAAAAAGGGTCATCTCTCTCTTGTCTAAAAGCTTCATTTGTCTGAATGAAATAATCTATTTACACAAAGACTTCAGGAACAAAGCCAGGATAGGGCACAGCTTGTCTCGTCGGGGTCACTTTCCTTTGCAAGTTGCTTTTACACTGCTGATTTACATCAGTAAGAGCACTTACGATCACTAGGGTAAAAAAGGGAATTTTTCACTTCTAAATCCCTGTCTCAGATACAGCCTTTAGTCACTCCTAGCACAAATGTTGACATAAAAGGACATAGGAACAAGATCTGTGTTTTGCCAGGTAGCTGCAGAAGGATTGTCCTGTTAGTAACATGATGGAAGAAATGCCAAAGCACAGGAGGAATGACCAAGGAGCCTGCATAGATGGAGGAGATACTGTTTCCTCCTGTTGTTCCTATGAACACCTCCAGAGGAAGCAGGGAGAAGACCAGAAGGGAGCTGGCACAGTTCTGCTGCTACTGAGAGTTCAGCCCACGAGGTGGATTACCTCACACACATACTGCAGGCCTTGCGGCTGTGCGGGTCTCACACCAATGGGCAGCTGAGCTGTCATGGGCAAAACAGACTCAGCTGGGGGAGATTAATGGAATGAATTTCCAGTTAATAAAAGATCAGAGCACTGAGAAACTAAAAGCAAACTAAAGTCATCTTCGCCTCGCCAGCCCTCTTCTACCTCCTCCCCCTGACCAGCACAGAGGAACAAGTAATGGGACTGCAGTCAGCCTACACCACTTCATCATCTGCCACTCCTCAACCTGCCCCTGCCCCACGTGGGGTCCCTCCCACAGGTGCTGTCCTTCCCTAGCTGATCACTCGTGGGCTTCCCCCAGGCTGCAACTTTCTCAGCCCTGCTCCAGCACAGCTCCATCCCATGGGGCCCACCCTTCAGGAGCTGCCTCAACACAGGACCCCATGGGCGGCAGCTCCCACAGGCCTCTGCCCCACCGTGGGCTCCTCTCCACAGCTACAGCTCCGGCCCAGGTCCTGCTCCTGCGGGGGCTCCATGGGCTGCGGCCTCCTTCAGGCCACGTTCCCCTGCTGCACCGGGGGCTCCTCCATGGCTGCACATGAAGATCTGCTCCGTGCGTGCCCATGGGCTGCGGGAGGACAGCTTCTTCCTCCGTAAGTGTCTCTCGGGTTGCAGGGAGCTTCTGCTCTGTGCCTGGAGCACCTCCTGCCCTCCCTCTGCACTGACCTTGGTGCCTGCAGGGCTGCTGCTCTCCCATCTCCCACTGCTCTCCCCCAGCTGCTGTTGTGCAGCAGCTTTTCCCAGAGCACACCCAGCATCACACTCCTGGCTCAGCTCTGCAGACACGGGTCAAAGAGGACAGCTCTGGCAGCAGCAGGTCCCTGTTGCAGCAATTGCAGCTGGCTCAGCTCTGACATGGGGCAGTGCTGGGCTCTGCTCACAGAGGCC
>VXAV01003220.1:0-34565 GCA_013399715.1 Alectura lathami
GGAATTGTCCTTTTTCTAATGCACTCCGAAGATTTCCATAAGGCATCTGCTCTTTAAGTGTGTACTCTAGAGCATCAGGGAAGAGCCCTGGAAGTCTGTACCTTTAATATTAAAACCAGTGACCCGACCTGCTCCGTGTTTAGCTATTGATCCCCCCCACCCCGGATTTGTTTTCCTGCAGAGCCCCCCATGTCAGGGGCTGGTTTCCCTTCCTGGCAGCGGAGCCGTGCTCCTGCCCGCTGCAGCCAGAGGGCTTTAACGAGATGGTTGCTCCCCTTCTGACGGGAGAGTTAAATTGCTCTTTAGATGGCTTATGCGAATCAATCTGTTCGGTCTGGTGCTGGAAGGGCAGGGGCACCCGCTTCTTTTGCTTACACTGATGGTGCCTGGAGTGGGAAAAGGGTGTTTGTAGAGTATAGATTTTAATTCAGACCGAAAATAGCCTCTCCGTTATATAACTAAGATGGGATGGAAAATTCAGTTCTGTACAAGTCTGAACCGCAGACTTGCAGTACTTTGGCTGATTAGGAGCTGAGCTGGAGGTTGAGGATACCAGTTTACACAAACCAGCAGAATGCTTCAAGTTGTATTTAGTGCTGCTGTGAGAAAATTGAGGTAAGCGGCTGGCACAGGAGTGAAGGGGCGAGAGGTGATGACGTGCCTTCAGCCCTGCTTTCTGAAGGCTGGAGGCATTCCGACACTCGTCCCGTAGCCCTGTTGAAGTGTTTCTGAAGTACAATCAGTGCCGCTGAGCACTGGAACGCGCTCAGAGCCTTGCTCCTCGACCCTTCCTGGAGAGAACCAAATCCGGCAGGGTGCAAGCCCTGCTCCATTGACGGCTGACCTGGATGCTGGGGCAGGCAAGGTGCAGGTGTGATGCAGGGGCTAAAGCGAAGGTCAGAAAGTGCAGGTGACGCAGTTTCTCATCAACCAGCACTTTCTGCACAGTTTCCGTGTTCCAGTTACAGAATTTAAAGGTTTAGGTCACTTACAGCGGCAGAAGGAAGTGCCAACGAGTGACAGTAGGCCGCGCTGTGTCCCTCCTGCCAAGAGCCTGA
Source organism: Alectura lathami (assembly GCA_013399715.1). Lineage (NCBI taxonomy): Eukaryota > Metazoa > Chordata > Aves > Galliformes > Megapodiidae > Alectura > Alectura lathami. The sequence goes on from VXAV01003220.1 coordinate 1,059, forward strand.
AGCACGGCGGGCAGAGCCACGGCAGCGGCCGTGCAGGGACAGTGGAGGTGCAGCTGGCAAAGCACGAGGTTCCCCAGAAGAAAAGAATTGCAAGCATCCGAAATGCCACTGGGGAAAGGTGGAAAAGCATTGTTTTCTTTCGGATCAAGACAATTTTACTCACGTTTTCCAAATAACTCTCATGTTAGGCTTTGTTCATCCTTGCTTCTCCCAGAGAGGGACAAGCTGCCATCCAGCGCTATCTGCTCCGGCACAGGGAGCATTATCTTGCTCTGCAGCCTGTACTGCATTTTCCTAGAGAGATAAATTAAGGAGGGTTAGTGACTCTCTGCTATTTGCATTTGTAATGCCTTGTTTCTCTGCACGGGCTGTGTCACGAGGCCCAGCCACGCAGGTGGCTGCAGGCTGCGGCCGTCGTCGGTGTCCAGAGCCATGGCTGACTGCTGGGAAGTATGCTGGGGAAGGAAGGTGACACGTACTGTGTCATCCCACCGCAGGTGCTGGGATGTTATATCTGTAAAGAGGCATCAGAGGTCCAAGGAAAACCTCCGCCTGTGAGCGTGGAGCTGCACTCCCAGAGCCCCCCCAGTGCACAGGCTGTATCGCAGTGCCCGCAGACTGGCAGTAAAGAGGCAGTGGTACATGCAGCCGTAGAGACTTCTGCAGCTTTTAAAAAGGATGGAGTCTGGGGGAAAAGGACTGTCTTGATCAGTGCAGCCCTAGCAGATGAGAGCAGCTTCAGAACTGCAGCTGCGCTGGAGCGGGACACAGAGTGGGTGGTGGGGTAGGGAAGCTCAGGCACCATCTGCAGCTGATGTTTGGAGCTGGGTGGGACGTGGGAAACTCCCCTTTGATGGAAAGATCAGTAGAAAGTGCCAGGAAGAAAGGAATTACTGGACTGCAGCACGAGAAGCTGGTAGATTTTCCATTCCTACATAGCCCATCCGTATTCCACGGATTTCTAATGAGCACGTCCCTGTAGCTTTGGCAGCGCTGGCGCTCCCATTTATCCAGCCTTCAGGGCTGCTCTCCAGATGATCCACAAGAACACAGCAATGTGATCGGCACAGAGCTCATGTGCAATATGTGCACGTTTCTGCAGGGAGGAGAGCTGGAGGGGATGCTGAGGGCAGGACGGGGACCGGGGCACGAGGCGTTCTGGCAGCGTGGTGCCTGCTCTCTCCCTGGTACGTGGCTTGGGGTCAGCGCTGGCCCTGCCACTGCTCTGCTTGCTGCACCCACGCAGCGCGACCGTGAGGTGCTGCCCAGGGGTCCGTGGGATCCAATGCTTCCCAGGCAGGTCCTGCAGGCACCTGGTGTCATTTCCTTCTCATGGTGAGTCTTCCACCTTTTTTGCTTGTCTGCACCAGTTTTCTGTTCCTGTGAGGCTCCTGCAAGCCTTTCAGGGACTACTTGATTTTTGTGTTTTTTTTTTTTTTTATTTATTTTTCTGTGCTGGAAGATGTAAGATCAAATGCCAACATACTGGGCTTTGGTATATTTAATACGTCAGTTCTCCTGTTCCAAACAGGGTGGAGCTAGACAACATTCCTAATTATCTGCTTTTGCCTTTCACAGCAGAAGATCATGCATGCACAACCACAGGCTGTAAAACACCATCCCCTCCCTGGGCACCCTTTTCCACACACAACTCCAGTGCTCCCAGTCCTGAGAGACAGCGGTGCCCGTCTTTGGCTGTGAGAGCAGCACTCAGCTTTCAACATGTGACCCGTGTGGAAGCGGAGAGGAATGCAGAGTGTTACACAGCTGATAAGGTTTGCCTGTGTGCTTTACTGTTCGGGGTTTTTGCTGGCAATTACTGGAGTGAGATAAAAGTGTTCCAGGGAGAGGAGAAAAAAATCCAAACTGCAAATATGCTGAAGGGTGTCATAGTTTTACAGGTGCACGCAGCACTGATCAGCACGCCACCTGCACAGCCTGGCTGGTGCCTCTGCATTATGCAGTTCCCTGGAGTCACCAGTTTATGCATGCAGGAGGCTTAAGAACTGGAGAACAGTATAGACGAGTCTGAAGCAGGTTATTTGAGATCAAAAGAGGCAAAGGTATCCACTCCATCAGAGTAACTATCATTCATTTTTTAACATCTTAGCAGGTGGAATCCCAAAATCAAAACCCCATGCCGCTGGCTGTCTGCAGCTCCAGGACCCGGCTCCTGGGCACCAGTGTGGGCCCCACCGTGCATCTTCCACTTTCAGGGCTCCTCCGCAGACCGTGGGATGCTGGGGTCCCGGCAGCAGCCTGAGGCAGGTGAGGATGCTCCGTCCTCTGCACCCAGCTCTGCCCGCCCTCCTGCATCTCTTTGGGCAGGGATGGGCCATGCATTCACAAAACTCTTAGGCTCAATTTTAATCAATTCTCTAATAATTAATGGTGATTTCTGATCAGAATGAGATGCTGATGGATGCTAATTGTCCCCAAAAATCGAGATGGATACATACTGAGATCTTCAGTTCAATCCTTACTAAAACATCAGTGACTGCCAGTTTTTAATATACATTTTCAATCATGAAAATTGTTGCTACATGAATGAAAAGCAAGCCGTAATATGGCCAATTTAGGACAAAATAGATTGGAAAATACATTTCAAGCCATTCCGTGGACTATTGCTTAATAGGTCTTACCTACAATAATTGCTTTCCCTGAATAGAGCTGGTCACGTGAACATCAGCTCTAAATTTTAGGAGAGAAAATCGGAAATAAAGAACAGGTGTTGTTTTTTTTTTTTCCCCCCACACTATTATTATTTCAGTGTTCATCAACCCCTGTTTTTATAACTTATTAATGATAAATTGATCTCAGGAGATATTAACTCTGTGTTTACAGAGTGTTTAGACACGCTGGGGGCTGTTTTGGATGTACCAGCTGCTCGGTGCTGCTCTAAGTACACAGCTGTTCCTATCAGCCCAGCATCCACGCGCGCTGCCCTCCCAGCGCATCCTCCCAGCCGCAGGAACGGGAGCGGCGGCGGCGGGGGGCGAGGCAGCCCCTGCTCCCACCGCAGCCTGCGCAGGGCTGGCTGTGAGGCCAGCTCCAGGGCCCCTCCTGCACCCCGGGGCAGCGCCTCGCCCGCAGAGCCGGGAGGGCAGGGCAGGGCTGGGGGCTCGCAGCCCGCCTGCCCCGGTTCGCAGGAGTAAGGGGCCCCAGCTCGTGCCGCCCTGTGCCTGCCCGTGCCGTGTGTTTCCAGGCCGGGGCTGTGACGGGACGCAGCGCCAGCGGTCTTTGAACCAAACGACGGCAAATGCGTGTCTGGCTCGGGGTGCTGCACCTTGCAGAGACGTGCTCGAGTCACCTCCCCTCCTTCCAGCCCAGCCTCCCACGCCCACCACGCTCCCATGGTCTATATGAGACCAGGACTTCTCAACATTTTAGGCCAGATTAATTTGACCTTCCACTTCTCTTTGTGGCACTAAGCACCTGGTGTCCCCAGCCGTTCTCTCTCTGGATGTTTCATGTGCATGCCTTTCCTCATACTTTTTCCTTTGTTTTTACTGGCAGCAGCTCAGAGCAGTGCCTCGGAGCAGGTGATGCCTGCATCGTAATGCCTCGTGGGTTGGGGCTGTGTGCTTTCAACAACCAGAAGCTTTACCCAAGAGATCAGGACCATACCGGCAACACAGAAGGAATTGTTTGCTGGCTCCCTGCACCTGGTAAGAGCCATCCAGCCACCCAGCAGAAACATGAACCCATGACAACAACAGAGCTGGAAATGACTTCAAAGTCAAGCTGATATCTCGTCAAAGATCAGGGAGATGTTGCAAAGCAAATATCAAAGGCTCAAGAAGGGCTTTCTTAGGCACTTTGTTACAGAAGCCTTTACCACCCCCTGCAGAGGTAATCAAGACTAATGGGAACATTAGTGCAGCAGAAGACTGCATATCAAAAGAGCCCCTGGAGCAAATAACACCCAGTAACTGGAGCATCGCTGGCACCGCTCCCCAAGCCACCCTCCTCTGTCACAGAAATGAGTAAAAGGGTCATAAACAGCAGAGACAAAATTTTTGCCTTGTGACTGCAAATAAGCACCCAACAGAGCTGTTAAAAGTTGCTTGCTGAAAAGAAAAATATGGTTCCTCCAGCTTTATGGGCCATGTTCAGCTGGCTCTTACTCCTGTACCATAAATCCAGTTTCACATAGATCTAACAGAAACCATCCCGGGCCCTGCTGCACAATGCACCAGCTGCCACGTCCCCGCTGCGTGGCGGGCAGTGAAACCCTCCTCGCGCACTTGCACCCTGCCTGTGACCTGCCTGAGGGGCAGAAACACCATGGGGACCCTCACAGACGTTCCTGGGGGGCTCAGTTCTTGCATAAGGATGAACTTTAATCTTTTTTGTACATTTTTAAGCTATTTTTTTTTTTAAGGTAAAAAAAACGTCGTAGAGTTTAAGCTGGAGCTACACAGCTGGAGACCCCCAGAGAACTGCTTTGCAAAAAGCTCTTTTTCCCAGTGCAGCACTCAGCACCGCTGCCCTTTGGGACCATCCCGGCGGCCTGGCTGCTCTCCCACGGCTGCTCTCCCATGTTTGCTGGTGTCTCGCTCAGCGTGAGTAACAGACCGTGATTCCGAGTGATTCGCAGGAGTTCAGGGACGTTTTCAGTGTGTGGTACGCTGTGCTGCATGAGGTACGCTGCGTGCCTCGGCTAAAGCCAAGTGGCAAGGGGTGCCCCTTGCTGTTGGGTGTTTTGAGCAAATGGCCCAGGTTAGTGCTGCACCGTGAGGGATTTGGGGGTTCCTCGCTGTGTTTAGAACAAAGGAGCAGGTCACATCTCCAGCCGAACACTGGCAGTGCCTCAGTCACCCGGACGTCGTTGTCTGTGAATTTTTCTGAATTTGGCTTTTATCCTTCAAGGCTTTTTGGGCGCTGCTGGGATGGGACAGGCTTTGTTTCAGCGCACCCACTGATGGCCAGTTTGGGAAGCTCCTCAGGAGGCTCGGTGCTGCCGCACCGCGCTCAGCGTCATTCCGTCCCCAGGTTCCACGCAGCCAGGGCTGGGCCGTGGTCGTTCAGTGTTCCTGGTGCCGTGTGCTTCTGGCCTGCATGGCAGCATTCCTGCTAGCGATGTTAGTTCTGCACCAGTCTGCTCCTGCCGTGGTTGCTGATGCTCTGTCATGTTTTGTTGGGTGCAGAGGTACCAGTGAGTGCGTGCCTGTGTGCTTGCAGCATTTAGAGTGTTTTAAGGGCAGGCTTAAAAAAAGGGTCCCAATTTTTTAGTCACACCTACCTGCTGTGATCAACGTTCTCCTACTAAAGTGCAGAACAAGATCGCAGGCGTGCTGCAATCAGCGGGACTGGGGCTTTCCTTTGGTACGAACCAGGCTTCCCCCAGGGCTGCTGTTCTCCCACTGCTGTCTCTGGGGCTGCGGTACCGCTGCAGCCTCCCAGGAGCCGCGAGGCACCAGGGCGTGGGCACCCGCGTGCTGTGCCCTGTGTGCCGTGCTGGGTGCTAAACGTGTTTTGTTCAAAGCAGTGAGCTTGGGTGCTTTGGGCTTGAATAATATGTGAAAACGGCTAGCTAAATATAAACGTGTAGAGATTCCTGGAAGCAGCGCTGGGGTGTGGGTGGGAGAGATGGGGAGGATGTTTTTGAGATGTCAACTTCTTTCTCACTCAGAGAAATTCAAATTCTAAAAAATTTCCTGAAGTTCAGCACTATGTGTTTGATTTTCCAGTGAGAGCATCTCATTTGTATGCTGTCACACTGTAAAGTTGTTCAGGTTTGTCCAGGTTTGTCCTTGGAACTTTTTAAAACCAGAAGCAAGAAACAATTTCCAGCCTGTAAAGTCACTTCAACCCAGAGAAGCAAAAAATCAGAGATGTGAGAGCCTTGTGGCAGCCAAACCTCCATCACCTCGGTCACTGCTCATGGGGCCAACACTGCCCAGGGACGAGGAGCTTTGTGAAAGTGAGAGGCGAGGGCAGAGCGCGGCCAGCCCCAGCGCTGCCACCGGGCCACTTCTCACCTCCGTCCATCCGTCTGCCTGTCTGTTGTGTCCTCACCACCAGGGCCCAGTGCCTCCCTGCTGATGGCACTGCCCTACGTGATGCAGGTGTTTTCATAACTCCAGTAAAAGATGCTTATTATTTCACAGGGTGATTTCCAACCGCTGTCAGATTAGTTCCTGGCAACCTGAGTGCGCGCCGCTGACGGTTAGATGGCTTCATGCAAGTTTAATGAAGAGCAAGGTAAGTGGAAATACAATGCAGAGAGGAGGTCAGCAAATCCAGTTAATTCCTCAAATAGAGAGAACTCCAACTGCGGTGTGGGAGTGTTGTCCTTCTGGAGGTGCACCCAAATGCCAGCTCAGCCGGAGGTGATGCCGGCAGAGCGGCTGCACGGGGGCACAGCAGCTGCCTGGCAGCGGGCACCGTGGTTGGATGCGGCTGGGCGTGGGCTGCAGGCGGCAGCAGCGCTCCCGGGAGCTGTACCCTGCAGTGCTGAGTGGCACAGGGTGGGAGCAGCCCGTTAGGGTCAGTGATTGTACTGGCAGTTCCCCACAATATCTTTAACCTTTCGTCCCAAAGTACACTACAGAATGGTAAGCTTTCTTTTTTTTTTTTTTTTTTTTTTGATTGGGGAAACTGTGAGAACACACAAATGCAAGAGATCTGCCTGGCCCTTCCCTGCTCTTCCATCTCCTGCTTCCAGCCCAGCACCTGGCTGGGAAGCACCAGAGCACCACACTGCTGCAACCCTGCAGCCTTGGCCGCCCGTACCGTGCTGTGCGTGGCCGAGGGTCAGCGTGCGGCCGCTCCCAGCCCCTGCCTTCAGCCGCATCACCGAAGTGGTTGGTGTGCTCCAAACGCTGCTCTTCTCCCGAATTGCCGGCTGCCTCCTGCCAGCTGAGCGGGGAAGGGATTGAGTGTTCCAGCTTAGGCATGGCAGATGTGTGTGTGGGAAGGCTGCGAGGGAGGAGGGCGGGTTGTTGTTGTTTTTCAGGTGACCAAAAATCTGCTCGGCCAGGTTTGGTGTAACACCTCCAGCCCTGCAGGGCCAGGCTTGAGGCAGCCGGGGGCAGCTGGCGGTGACGTGGCCACACGCGGGTTCCTGGGCCATGTTCCTGTGCGTCCCTGCCTTCGTGGTGCTTTGCAGGAGCCCTTGGGTGAGGTGTTAGTCCGCCTGCAGTCTCCCTCAGATGCGAAGGCAATGCCTCTCCCAGGCTGCAGCCGGTTTGCACGTTATTTGTTTAACGTCACGGGGATCCTGCTTCGCGTTCAGTTCCGCCTTGTGAAGGTCAGAGCCCTGCTTTGGGCTTGGGATGAAACCTCAAGTGCTGCCCGGTGTTTTCACCCCCGTTGTGGTGCTGGCAGGGCAGGAGCCAGGGCAGAGCTGGAGCTCAGCTCCTGTCCTCTGCCTTCTGCTCTTCTACAGGAGGAACAGCCCGGGCTGTGAGCCACAGTAGCTGGAAGGATGACTTGGCACGGGCAATATCCAAATACCATGTCTCATGCTCATCAGAAAGCTGTGATAAAAGAACAGTACAGTCTGTTACTCATAATTAGTCCTGTCTTGAACTATGGGGGCTAACAATATCCCAAGCAGCAATTTTCCCTCCAGCACAGCGAGCCACTGCAGTGGGCAGCACAGCAGGAGGCAGGACTGCTCGCTGCCTGCCAGCCCCATCCCCTCCTCTGCATGCCTTCCTGGATCCTGGGCACTGCACCTGCCATGGGCGCGCACAGCCCCTCCTGCAGCAGCCTTCTGCTCCCCAGCCTGCGGTGCCTCTGCCCGCGCGGGGAAGAGCAGCTCCTGAGATTTCCCTCCTGGGTTTGCAGCACTCACCCAGAAACCTAAATTTCAGTGTTGCTGGTAACAGCTCGCTAGCAGAGAGAAGAAACCAGTGATCAAGGAAGAACTGTGCCTTCCAGTGCCGTGGAAGAACTGTGATGTAGTTTGAATTATTTTGCACTGAACACAATCTTCAAAAACATCATTTTTGTCTCTACTTGAAAATTACAGGCTCCGCTTTTGAATTATTGGATGAAGGAACAAGAAGCAGCGTTTGCATGATGAATGAGAGATTTCTCCACAATGAACAAAATGAAAATTCATTACAAACATAATGCAACAACGAAGAAAGCAAATGTACAGACGTGGTTAAAAGGAAAATATATTCAGCAAAAAGAAGCGTTGTGTATTTAGCGGGAAACGGCACAGTAGCAAGGTGTCTCTGCGTGCGCTAGCAGACCCCGTACCCGGTGCTGGGCTGGCTGTAGCTCGCCGTCAGCGCTTGCTCCATGAACGCGCCGGGGCAGCTCACACCGCCCGGCACCTGCAGGCTTTGGTGGCCCTTTGGCACACCCGGGGGGCGCAAGAGCTGGAGAGCTGCGTCCTCCTGAAGTCGGTACAGGAGCGGCCCTTGTTCTGCTGCTCTGTTAGAAACTGTCTACCAGGGGTGCAGGAGGTGCTTTTTTCTTAGCCCCTTTTCACCTTTTCCGGCCTTGCAGATGGAATGACGCTTCCGAATCAGACTCAATTTCTCCTTCGTGGGAGTGCTCCCATGCTGGGGAGACGCTCCTCAAGATGCTCCAGGATTGAGCCGTAAGTCAATGGCAGCCTCGGGACAAGTCTGCGGGGTTGAGAGGCCGCGGACTGCGGGGAAGGTTTCACAGCCCCACACGAGTGGGGTCCGCAGCTTTTCAGTCCAGACCTCAGCGCGTTTGTCTCTGAGAAGCTGCTCCTTCCCTGACGGACTCGGGGAAGCGGTAACCGTGTGGTACAAGCAGCTGTGCGTTGTGCTCTGAGATCACCCGGTTCAACAGCTGTCTAAGCACGCTCCAGTTTTTCACAGACCAGATAAGGTCTTGAGGAGGGGTTGTCTCTGTGCCCGGCAAGGAACACTGGCTTACCTGCCTGGTCTGGGACAGGCGTTTGCTTATTCATCAGTAATATTGTTAAGTAGAAACAGAACCTGCAGACACCAGTTTTAAGGTGCTCTGAGACAGCTTCCAGCCCCAAGAAAACTAAATATTTGGGGTTGAGATGCACATGGAGAGGCACAGTCGGTAATCACAAGTAAATGAACCGTGGGAAGGAGCCAGCTGCTGCGGCGGCTCCGAGCTGCCTGCGGCTGCACAGCCTCTGCGCTGCCTCCCCTGTTCTTTTTTTGGCTCTGACTTGCATCTCTGTAGGGAAGAAATGACAAAGGGATTTGAATCCCAGTTCTGATGACTGCAATAGTATGTGTAGGTTTCCTGGTGGAGAAAGCACTGCAATGCATCTCATGGATTTTTAGGGTAAAAGGGCCGCTGAGCAAAGCCGAGCCATTCTGCAGCGCCAAGGCCGCGTGGAAAGGCACCGTTGGATCTGCAGGCACTGCCTTCTGTCGGTAGCAGCCTGTTACTCAACGTTGATTATTCACTTCTTGTTAGCTGAGGGGATCATTTCCACGTGGTACGTGTTTAAATGTTAGCCTGAGGACTGGGACATGTTTCAGGGAACACTGGGACATCACCTGGTCTGCCTGTCGCTTCCGCATGTGCCGCTCATCACCTCCTTCTCTTTTTTATCGAGGCTCCCTTGGGGGGGTGATCCCCGTACCCGCGGATCTGGCACCACAGAAACACGGTTTCCTTTCTGTGCAGCACTTACGAGCAGGACAAGGAGAAGATGCAATTAATGGTCTGCAATGTCTTGCAGTCACATTAGGGTGAGATCACTGTGTTGATGCAAAGGAAAAGTTTTCCATGGACAACTTAATTTTGTTGAATATTCTTGGTGCTGTCACATCCCAGCTCTTCAGTTCCTTGTGGCTCAGGCTTCTGTTGTTCCCAGTCCCTTCACCCAGTTAATTCCTCTTCCTTACAGTAGCCCTGAGCTCTTATCTCTTGCACCAGCTCAACACATCCATTTGTGTTTAACCTGCCTCATGCCTGAGCTTTGAGCCCATTTAAGAGCCTCAGTGCTCTAGGACTTTCTACAAGGTTTTCCTTTTCCTTTCTTATTTACTGTAAAAAATTGCTGTTGCAAGACAAAAAAAAAAAAAAAAAAGGTTCCCCTTTTGTTCATGGAAAATGCATCAGAAACTGAATACAGCTTCAAGGAATAGCTGAGGTCCACTTGGCTAAAACAGGAGGGCAGAAACAGAAAGGGGAGGATCAGGGTGAGAGCATCGGGATGTCGGTCCCAAGATGCTGCTGCAGTGGGCTGAAGTTCAGGCACTCAAACCACAGCTTCACCATTCGCCTTGGTGCACGTGGGCCTCTGTGGAAAAAGAGGGGATGAGAAATGGGAGAGAAAATAAGCAGGGGTCGCGTAGGCTCCTGACTGGAGTCAGCTTCTCACCCACAAACCGTCGCCTTAGGGCAAGCCGTGCACAGAGCTGCCTTCCTCCCCTCCCCGGCCCTGCTCCGGGCTCTCTGCAGGCTTCGACAGCTCTGGGCTTTGCCCAGCAGCAGCAGAGCAGGGCGAGCCCAGTCCATCCTGCTGGGCCTGGAGCGCAGCGCGGCGGTGCCCGGAGCTGCTCCCGGCTGCGGAGGGATGTCTGTCCGTCCCCGTGCTGTGGGCACCAGGAGGGACCCTAATCTTCTAATGGCTGCAGGAGCCATCGTCCTTGCACACCTTGTTCCTGTGTTTCCGCTCCAGAACACTCTTTCCAATCCAGAAAAATCGGCAGTGCAGCCACACCGCCCGCCTCTCAGACAGAGGCAGGAGTGAATCTCTGCTCTTTGGAGCCTGTTCCCAGTGCTTTCACTAAAGAGACCTCGGCTGCAGGTCAGTAGGTTGCGTGTCAGCTCACAGGGCCACAGCAAGCTTCAGCTGCTGCCCAGGGTCCCCAGGGTCCGTGCTTGGTTCCCCGCCTCCCTCCCTCACTGCCTGGGAAGCGCCCACCCAGAGCCTCCTTTCAGAGCCCCAGAGCGTTCTGCTGGAGCGGGGTCCGGTAGGAGCAGGTGCCCCTGGGCAGGGGGGCGAGCTCGCTTGGAGGCGATTCGGTGTGGCTGGATGTGCTTCGTGCTGCATCGCACGCACCTCGTGCCTCCAGTAACTGTGCTATAGCACCATGATCTTACCTGATGAAAAATGTTTTGTGGCTTTTCTCTGCTTCCTCCCCTCAGGTCTTCGCTCCTGGTCTGTGTCACCAGTGCTCTAGGGACTCGAGGCCCCTGCCATCCTGAGGCATGATGCAGTCTGTGCACCCTGAGAGCCTCCGGCAGCAGGTGAAATACAGCAGCTTGCTTTTATGCATTGCAAATTTTTGGGTGGGCAGAACCGAATGGATTGCCCTTCACCCCAAAATGTAATTTCTGAGCTACAGAAGAGCAGCATTTATAAAGAACTCTAACCCAGAGAGGTGCAGGTGCTCTGGCTGGTACCAAAGCAGTGTCTCACGGGGTACAGGGCGAGCAATGAATCCTGTACTGACACTGAACAAAATTCAGCGTCTGCTGCATTTCCCTCTGTGTAGGAAGGTGCTTTCTGCAAGGCACTGTGCTGAGCGATTCTGAATAATTCAAGTAGCTAAAGGCAATTCTAGACACAGGCACGTGCTTCAGACCTGCATCCCTTCCCGAGATCTCCTCCTAAGCCCAGCACCCGTGAGCCCTCCCTCCCTCCCTCTCAGCTGCATGCGGTGCCCACCGGTGCAGATTTGCCTCCTCCAGCTCAGATTTCCTCTGCTTTCAACCCAGAGTGCCGATTAAAGATGAAGCCCCTGCAATCCTGCATGAGAGCAAACATGGGCCTTGTCACGGGCCGCTTCCTTTCCATGCCACCACGCGCACCGGGAGTGGCTGCTCCCGCTGGGTGCCCGTAATTGGAACAAGCGCTGGGTTAGTGCCGATAGGTTCTCACCGGGGCACCGCCTGCCCTGCCTGTGCAAAGCGCTGCACGTGGGGCACTTTCTGTGACCGGGTCTTGAGCACCCTCCGTTCTCCCATGCTTGGTGCCTGCATTAAGTCACTGCTGGAGGAATTTCATATTGTTCAGAACTCGCTTTCTGTATCTCACAGCTCCTGGAGGCTCTGTCAATGACCCTCCTCTCCCTGGAGCTGGCCAGGGAGCAGCGTTCCCTAACGGAGCCTCTGTGCCAACAACACCCAGCTGAGCAGCTCCGGTCCTGCTGCCTGAGGACGCCCCGTGGGTGCGATCCCTGTGGATGCTCTGTCCCGGGCGGGAGTGGCACTGCCCACGCGGCCCTGCTCATTTCCACCTTTCCTGGGGGTTCACCGGGGCCAGCAGTGCAGAGCGTCTGGGGTCGAGCACGAGATGCTGCCATGCGTCCTCGCCTTGCCCCGCAGACCCTGGCTCACAGCCCCGGCCTCGTCCCTCTCTGCCCTGCTGCCAGAGCCACACGGCGTAATCGCTGCAGCTGGGTGGATGAGCACAGGAACAGGAGAGTAATGGGAGGCGAACATTGCCGCGTGTAATGACTTTTCACATGAATTCGTACCAAATTTTGTGAAGAATGATGGATAGCTTCATGAATAGGCAGCAATAAACCGTGCAGTCATTTCACAAGAAACAGCAGGGCCAGGTGAGCCCTGATTCCACGTCTCTCTCACTGAAATGTCAATGAGCTGGGTGCCTTCACTGCTTTTTTTTGTGTCTTGGCAGGCTCAGAAAGCAGAAGCACAGTGATGCTCTGACTGCCCCCAGCATGGGGCAGGATTCCTCCAGCCAGACCCACCGTGGCAGCACCGTGCCGCTGAGCCGGGCTCAGTGACGCTGTGTAAGGTGAACACCCATTGGTTCTTCATTGACAGTTTTGATTTGAAAAAGATCAAGTAACAACGCATGGGGAACCTTGGGAAAGAGCCGTTGAAGGGACTTAGAGCAGCACAGATGCATGGCACCTGCATGTCTTCTCTTGGGTTCGTTCTGGGGCCTTTTCCAATGTATCGCGTTGTGTAGGACTCGGGTGGCTGGGCACACCCGTGGTGCTCTGTGCTCAGCTGCGCACTGGGAGGCAGACAACATCGCAGCGCTTGCAGAGCAGTGGCTTCCCAAGGGCTGCTCGGGCATTTAACCATCAGTGGAGGAATTACAGCAAGAGGTAGTCAGAGCATTTCTGTCAAAACAGGAAAAATCCATCTTGGTAGAAATATTTGTTCCCCCCCCCAAAAAAAAAAAAAAATATTATTAATGTTGTTTAAGATGGCAGCAATAGGATTAAAGCTGGAGGCCCCAGCCCCACGGCAGCACCTGCGCCCTGCCCGCCCCGAGCTGGGAGCTGCCATGGCCTCGGGGCGTGGTTTGCAGAACTTAACTCAATTAATGGGAAATCTGGGAAAGTGGAAACATGATTTTTGTGCTTTTTCTTCAAAAGAATTATGATTATGATTAAGAATTATATGGGGCCGTCCCATAGTGACGGGGAGCGGGGAGCCGGGCCGATGGCGCGCGGTGTCCTGGCAGAGTGCTGGCACGGCCGTGCCACGCTGAGGGTGCTGCCCAGCGGCCCCACGTGGCACCGGGACCACGGCGAGGGCGCGCGCTGCCAGGAGCTCCTGCTGTTACGCTCGGAACCATCGTGCCTTGGAAACAGCAGCTCTGCCCACTTCTGGTTTTCATCTTGGGGAATGAGGAGCACTGTGCTTGGGGGAGCAGGAATTGTGTCCCACTCGTTCTGCTTCTCCAGGCTTTGCTGGTCCCCGTGCATGCGGCTCAGATCGGGTGTGCCCAGCAGGTTGGGCGCTGGCGTGCTCTGCTCTTCTCCCACGAGAGCCTGCTGGCAGCGGCAGTTAGAAGGTTTCTCCCTGCATAAAGCCGAAGCAGAGGGGAGGAGATGGGTTCTGCCGGTGTGGGGATGAGCCACGAGGAACCAAGCTACGTGGGGCTCGACCAGCCGCACGTCAGAGGCAGAGAGCAGGGCACTGCCGCACGGCGTGGGCAGGGAGGAGGCAGGGAGACGCTTCCCAGCACGGGGAGAACAATTCCAGCCCTTTCCCAGGCAATTTTTTGAGTATTAGCAACCATGGTAACTGAATAGAAATGCAACCTGGGTGCTGTACGTTCAGCTTGACACAGTTATCTCTGCAGAGCAGCCACGTTACAAATAAACATGGCTTGCACCATGCCGTGCGGGACCTGCCGAAAGCTGGCTTCAGGTCGGGCAAGTGCGTGGCACCGGCGGTGCTCAGAGCTGCGGGCGCTGCGGGGTGGGGGGGGGCGGTGACATGCACTGGGTTTGCTGGCACGTCACTGCGCTGCCAGCTCAGCGCAGCTCTTTTTCCACACAGGAGAGCTTTTGCAGAAGGGAGCTACTGTTCTAGCAGCACTTATTGCATTTGGCCTGGCACAAGTACTGCCACGCTACCTGCCGTGGTTTTTCCGTAAGTATTGCATGTCATGACATCATGCAATAAACTGATGGAGTTGGGAGAGCTGCTGAGGGAGCTCCCGAAATGCTCCTGTCCCTCCCACGTGGTTTCTGGGAGGAATCAATGTTCGCTCTCATAACCCTTGGCCCAGGTCAGGTTTGAGCGATAGCGGTGCACCGTCCATTTGCAGGAGAGCAAACCCGGGACGGCAGGGCTCTTGTTTTAGGAATCCTGCGTAAGGCCGGTCGAGGGTGCGCTTAGCCCAAACGCAGGCTACAAGCTGTGTCTTAAAATAATTACATGAAACAAGTTCAGGAAGAAAAAGTGGTTCTGGTACTTCATTTCCTCAACAAACATACCGTGATGTTCAGAGCAGTTTGGGTCTGACGTTTCTGCCTCACACAGCATGGTCTCTACAGGGACAGCAGAATGTGGAGAAAACTCGTTGTCAAATGGGTCCCGTTTGAAATCAGCCATTCTTCGTCTGCGCGTTTCAAGCTGCACTCACACTCAGAGGTGGGCACGCAGTACCAGCCTGACGTGCGTTTCTCATCGGTAAACTTGTGATGAATGCTTCCCCCACCTTCAGCAGGAAAATGGGATTGAACAGAGCCGCGCCAGCGCTCCTCTGGTTTTGTCTGCGAGCAGACTGCACCTGGGCCGCCACGCTGCTTAGGAGCAGGTCACCAGTAAACCCACAGTGTCAAACAGTCCAGAGCTCAAAATAGCACAGCCTAAACCACTGCGGAGGTGTCGTGCTCTCACGTCCAGGCCAGAGGGAGAGGCTGGCTGCAGAGCGTTCGTGTGTTCCGCACGGCGCTGGGTCCCAGCAGCAGCGAAGTCATTGGGCAATGGCACATGGAGGAGGGTGAGTCGGAGCATAAGGAAGTATGAAAACTATCTCTTTTTCCTTTTTCTTTTTAGTAAATGTTGTAGAAATCAAGGGAAAGGCATAGATTGCAAGCTCTTAACTGCTAAAGATTTTTGCAGGAGTCATTTCCGCAGATGTCTTACATTCCATATATAGATCCCGAGTCTGTGCTGTAATGGACTGACAAATGCACAATAACCCCAGATGACTGTTGCTTCATTGCGTGGCTATATAGACGAGAGGCATGCTTCCTTTTGATTGAGATCTTAAATCAATTGTTCCCTCACCCAGGGTCTAGTGGTTATTATCCAAGGAGAAGATAAAGTTCAGATGGCAAATTGTTAATATTGTAAGACAAATGTCTGTTGTTTCCTGCTTAAAGTTCCCTGTCTAGATGAAATACACTCTCCTATAATATTTAAGATTGTGTGTAATCCATCAGAGTGGATGTTTGATCTCTGGCCGTGCTCGCTTGCCCTGCCGCCAGGTGCAAAGCACAGCTCCGCACGGCCTCCCCCTGGAGCTGCTCCTGGGCCAGGGGCAAGCTGCTGCTGCGGGCAGCGAGCGCGTGTGCGAGGGCAGCGCTGTGAGAGCAGGGGGCGGGCGGGCAGGTGCCGTGCAACCCCGGCTGGGCATGCACCTGCCCTCCGGCACTGCTGTGTGCTGTGCGCTGCTGTGTGCTGTGCTGCTGTGTGCTGTGTGCTGCTGTGTGCTGCTGTGTGCTGTGCGCTGCTGTGTGCTGTGCGCTGCTGTGCGCTGCTGTGCGCTGCTGTGTGCTGCTGTGTGCTGTGCGCTGTGCTGCTGTGTGCTGTGTGCTGCTGTGTGCTGCGCTGCTGTGTGCTGTGCTGCTGTGCGCTGCTGTGTGCTGTGCGCTGTGGTGCGCTGCTGTGCGCTGCTGTGTGCTGCTGTGTGCTGTGCGCTGTGCTGCTGTGTGCTGTGTGCTGCTGTGTGCTGCGCTGCTGTGTGCTGTGCTGCTGTGCGCTGCTGTGTGCTGTGCGCTGTGCTGCTGTGTGCTGTGTGCTGCTGTGTGCTGCGCTGCTGTGTGCTGTGCTGCTGTGCGCTGCTGTGTGCTGTGCGCTGTGCTGCTGTGTGCTGTGTGCTGCTGTGTGCTGCGCTGCTGTGTGCTGTGCTGCTGTGCGCTGCTGTGTGCTGTGCGCTGTGCTGCTGTGTGCTGTGTGCTGCTGTGTGCTGCGCTGCTGTGTGCTGTGCTGCTGTGCGCTGCTGTGTGCTGTGCGCTGTGCTGCTGTGTGCTGTGTGCTGCTGTGTGCTGCGCTGCTGTGTGCTGTGCTGCTGTGCGCTGCTGTGTGCTGTGCGCTGTGCTGCTGTGTGCTGTGTGCTGCTGTGTGCTGCGCTGCTGTGTGCTGTGCTGCTGTGCGCTGCTGTGTGCTGTGCGCTGTGCTGCTGTGTGCTGTGTGCTGCTGTGTGCTGCGCTGCTGTGTGCTGTGCTGCTCTGTGCTGCTGTGCTGCTGTGTGCTGTGCGCTGCTGTGTGCTGCTGTGCGCTGCTGTGTGCTGTGCTGCTGTGTGCTGCTGTGCGCTGCTGTGTGCTGCTGTGTGCTGCTGTGTGCTGTGTGCTGCGCTGCTGTGCTGCTGTGCGCTGCTGTGTGCTGCTGCCAGGCCGCCTGCTCCCCAGCCACCAGCACATTGGAGTCTTTAAAGTGCTGCCTGGGATTACTCATTGCCTCCTCAAGTTCTGGGGCTAGAGCGATAACTGACAACTGTTGCATGTTCTTCCTTTACATCTTTGTATCTGTGTTACCAAAGATGCCAAATCTCCTCCCAAGCAGAGTCTCACATTTGCTTCCTAAATGAGCAAGAGCTGTAATTCTTCACCCGCTCCTCTCTGATTTAGCTGGGCTCATTGTATTTCACACTAATTTGTTTCTGAATTTCCACCCTGTATCACTGAGAGAAATGGCTCTATTATTTCCTGATGGTGCCTCACATTGCACCTTATGAACTTTAACTAGTCTCAGGGTCGTTCTCATTGACAAATCGCTGGAGGCTGCTCCAGTAATTATTTGTCCTTGGGAAGATGTATACCCTTCGTTGAAGTTATCCTACGAAAAAGCAATCCAGCTATTAAAATGCCAGCTCTGTCACTGGAAGATTAAATAAAAATCCTTTCGGCCAGCTCATGCTAGTCCTTGAGATCTTGCACAAAGTGCCAAATCCACCCCACGAAAGGCAGCTGAGAGAGAAAGCACGTAACTGGTCTGAGCAGGCAGAACTGATTCTGCTGGCTCTCTGCGTCCGGGTGCTGCTGTGGGTCTGCGCCAAGCGCGAGGAGCACGCGCTGCTCTGGGCAACGCCTGCACCCTGCGGTCCTGGCCCGGCCGGGCTCTGGGTGCCGCCACGGCGGGCGCTGGCGGCGAGAGCTGCTGCCCTCTGCCCCGCGGGTCCGAGCTGCCCCGCTGCGGCCACCTGCCCTCTGCTGCGGGCAGCGGCTGGCGCAAGGGGCACGCCGTGACCCTGAGCCGTGCCAGCTGAGAGCTCGGAAGCCGAAGCAAGCCCTAGTGCCGCGGAAAGCAAGGGGAACACCCAAGGGCAGCTGGCGGAGTGGGGATTGACCCCGATTTGGTGAGGGAGCGGCAGAGGGCGAAGAGGCTCTGCCCTCGCAGCCCAGAGCCCAACACCAGCTCGGAGACCGCGGGGGGCCGGGCGCCCTCCCCGCTGGCTGCGCGCGGTGCTCAGGGTCCTGGCATGGAACAGAGCCCAGCTCCCTCGCTGCCCTCTCAGACACGTTTATTGCCTGTCTCCTTAGCCCGGGATTTGTGGCGCTGGCGGCTGCTGCTGCTGTGACAGATGCTGGGGGAGGCTGGCAATATTTTTGGTGCTAAAAACAGCACTTCTTTGTTGACAAACTGTTAAAAAAAGAGATTTACTGTTATGGGGCTGTTTCTCCTCAGGGTCACTTTCTGCAGGGAGGGACTTTAGCTCTGTCAGTTAAGGACACGGGCGCTGAGCACCAGGGACATGCGGATCGCAGGGCCCTCGGGGAGGGGACAGCAGTGTCCTTGTGGCCACACAGGGCACCGGAGCAGCAGCGGGTCTGCCTGCTGAGGGCTGTTCCCACCGTGGGGCTCCCTGGAGGAGGTCTGGGTGGCTGTCACCGTCTGTTGGTGCTGCCACTGCTCCCCCGTGGGACACCCACCTGCCGTGCCCTGCTGTCTGCGCCCCCCCCAGATGCTCTCCTTGTCTCTGCGCATCCCCGGCAGAGCTTGCTGCGTGCAGCTCGTGCTCGTGTTGCGTTGGGGATGCACGGAAGACAGTTGTCAGTCTAGGACACATCACCATCATTGGATGCAATTGCTTTTTTTTTTTCAATGACACTTTGGGGATTTTAAATGATCTTTTTGACAGCTAACAGCAACCACATCTTCTTTAACAGCAGCTCCATTCAAGTCTCTGCAAATTCTCATCTACAGTAAGTGCCTCCTGCCTCCATTGCATTCCTGATTCCTTCTGTTGATGGGAATCAGCAGCAGCAGCACATACAAGGAAGCAGACAGATACATCTAGCTAATGGGAGGAGAATGGCTCTTCAGAGAGCGGTGGTCTCACAGATTTCCACTTGTCTCTGCAGTTTTCTGGTTTTGGCTAAGTGCAGTGCTACGCACGTTGTCTCGCTCACCTGGAATGTGTCTGCAATCTCCAGTCTCTCTCCAGCATGTTTTCAGCATTTTGCAATGTCAGATGTTGCTTCCAGCTGCAAGAGAAATTATCTTTTATACTTTAAAGCAAAAGCAGTTTCAAGCATTTACATCTGCAGCAGCAGCAGCTCCGCGTGGAGTCCAGCCCCGAGAGGCGCCGGCTCCCACGCCCGGCCGGGCTCCGAGGCAGCGCTGTGCAGCACTCAGCGCTCGCCCCTGATGTCAGGGCTCAAACTCTTCTGTAGTGTCTTTATTATTCATACCAATCTGTCTTTCAGATCATCTCCCATAGACACTCCAGATTAAATCTTCTTCATTATCATTATAGAACTAGATGAGTAAGTGGCACATCTGCTCATGAAGTGCTTTATTATCTGTTCTGATGAGGCTTCGGATGAATAGCGGAACGACTTCAATGCGGAGCAGCCGAACGCGTTCAGGTTTGTGCATGATCTTAAATTGGTAAGCAGTACTGCTAACTCCAGGATTCCATCCCGAAGAGGTAATTACTAACTAATGATCTGCACCAATTTGTCATGAGGGCAAACTTAATGAAAGGACAAGGCAGAAAACGACCCTGCATGTGCAATTGCACTAATGAAGACCCGCACGTTGTTTGGCTGGTTCGCATTCCATCACTGCGGAGGAAACTATAAATATTTTATAAATGCACCATTCTAGCCATGTAAAGCCAAATTGCACCAATAAATCCATTTATCCAGAAGTTGTTTCCTAACCTCTTACAGCTGCAGCATTTACAAGGACGACGCTCCTGGAGACAAAGCGGTGACGACGTCCCAGGGGCGCTCCCGACCCACCCACCCATGGGTGCACCTCGGCCCAGCAGAGGGGGGGAACAGCATGGTGCCTCTGTGGTGAAATGAAGCATCTGAGCCCTGTGGGATCTTCACATCTTTACCTGGGGGAAAGGAAACGTCAGCGGATTGTATGTAAAATACGGGGCCGTGTAAGACGGAAGAGTTGCATCTTGAGATCCAAGCGACAAATCACTCAAGCTGCAGGAGCTGTCACAGCGTACAAGGTTGCCAGGAACAATCAATGAAATTATAGCCTTGTTCTACATGGTTGTTTATCTGCTATTATGGAAATAAGGTACCATCAAAACTGTTGAAAAAACTTGAAGATTACAGTAGGCACAATTCTGGGATATGACAGCAACATTTTATCATGTTATTCTGACAGGTCCTGTTAAAAAAAAATCACTAACTTCTATTGTTGTTGCCTGCATATGGCTGAGAGTACAACAATTAATGTTGTGTGTCAGCGGCTGTGCAAGAGCAAGCCTGGAACGCTGCACAGCATCTCGGGAGGCTGCGGTCCCCGGGCAGAGCAGGGATGCCACCAGCAGAAGGGTGCCCTGGGAGCGGCCCCTGGCTGCCCGCAGACCAGGATCCGCCGAGGGCAGGTACAGCGCTCGAAGCAGAGCACGGTGACGTGGTGGGTCCAGACCTCTTGTTGTCACCTGCATTTGGAGCTGCATCTAACGGAGCTGTTTAGGAGCTGGTCGCACACGGGGTCTCCACAGCGTCTGCTCTGCCGTGCTTTGTGGAAGCCCTCACCCCTCCCGGTGGCGCTGGAGCAGCGCCGGTGCTGGTGCTGCTGCATCCTCCTGCCCTCCGCCACGAGCGGGATCTGCAGGGGCGGGAAGGGACGGAGCGGGGCACGGCGGCTGCTGTGCCCGGCCGGCTGCGCCCGGCCGGCTCCAGGGGGCTCGGCTGCGGGAGAGCAGAGGCAGCCCCAGCGCAGGCCTGGGAATCTCTCAGTGAAAACACCTTTGTGCTTTTAGTAAAGAGCATGAGCTGAATATTGACATTTTCAAAAACAAATCGGAATAGTTTTCCCCAAGACTGCATTCACAGTCTTGAGATACATTTTGAATTTATTTTCCAGATTTTACAAATCAAAAGGTCTTGACCGTGGCTTTCCTGAAGAGGTGTGATTTACACCTGAATTACTGCTGTAGGAATTTTAAATATTAAACGATAACGTTTGGTCTAGATCAGCCTTACACCATTACTCATACTGGGAGCTGCTGTGCCGAATATTTCTGCCTGCTCCTGAGCACAGTATCAATCACCTCTGCTCTTGACAGGCCCTGAGGAAAAGAACGTTTATCAGTCTCCATGAAAATGGGCTAAGAAAAAGTTCTAGAAATGACATTTTATGAGAGAATATGCTCTGGCTGGAAAATATCAGAAGCTTCATGTTTTGCCTTAGAAGTTCTGTGTTGCCTCCTCATGTAGCCGCTGTCGTCGCAGCATCCCATCCCTCACTCTGCTTATTTTAGGAGATGCTTTTTATACGCCTTCCTGTCGGTCCCCGGGGGGAGATTCCAAAAAGGGGCAGCAAGGAGGCAGAGCCGGTGCAGAACCTGCCCAGCGCTCTGGGGTGGCGTCGGGCAGCCCCACGCGGTGCCAGGGCGGGCGCTGCTCCAGGTGCACCCCGTCAGCGTCCCACCTGCCCACAATGCCTGGTCCTCGGGAGCGGCCCCACACCGGCACCAGCTTCGTGCCAGCTTCGTGCCAGCGCCCCAGAGCTGCCCAGAGCTTCGCGTGCCTCAGTCCGACCCCACGTACGTTTAGCTATAACAGTAAAATCAGTGGGACTATTAAAGTAGGCTATGCACTAATAATTATGCAAATATTCCTTCAGTGAAACTATAAAAATCTCGTGAAGATTTAGCACACGGCTATTATAAGGAGAGAAATATGTGGAAAATGAAAATGAAGATCATTAACTTTAAGGAGTTGGGGGAATTTTTTTGCTATCATTTAAACACATGATTTGGGATGCCTTTGAAGGTTTAACCTGGAGGAGATTATTAGTTCTAACGCTGCTAAAATACAGCTCCAGGATGAAAATGTGATCTGCCTGGAGAAATGAGGGCTGGAAAACACAGATCACCTGCTCTGTCATTTCAGGAAGCAAACTGCAGCGTTACGGCACTTGCAGAAAGCAGAGTGACGTTGTACCCTGCGCAGGGCTGAAGGCGGCCCCAGCTCCGGCCCCGGGGCGCAGGCCAGCAGCGGCAGGGCAGCAGCAGGGCTCTGCCTGTCCCCAGGAGCCCAAGTAGCTGGCACTGCACTGGGGGTGACGTTAGGAAATGATTCGATTGTTAATAAAGGGGCCGCACAAAAGAGCAAATTCATTTTAACTCATGTGCTGAGTTCAGCATCCAGGTCCTGATTTAGCGTCCAGTACTGAATTAACGTTAAAAACACGGGAACCTGTGGACGTGGGGATACCATACTGGTAGGTGAGGCTTCGGGGCTAAAGGGCTCCATCCTGGTGAAAAGAACAAAACAAAACAAACAAAAACACAAAACTTTGCTTTTCTTGGGCTTAAATATCAGCTTGGGCACATTGCAGCCAGAAATCTAAAGTGCATTTAGTGTCTGGCCCTGGAGTGGTGTCCAGCACGGATCCAGCTTCTGCTTGCCCTCTTTGGTGCTAAGCAGGAGCCTGCAGTGCTTTCAGAAAAGGTGCTCGGGGCTGGCGTAAGGGATTTCGGCAGGGTGCTTTGGCTGCCAGCTTCCCAGAGACCAGCACGAGCGGGAAAGACGGCTATTGCTTCGTCATGGGGTTCTGAGAGCACCAGGGGGCCTGGCACCCAGAGCCCTCAGCACGAGAGGCCTGGAACGAGCAGCCTCAGCCTGAGGGATCCCGGGCAGGGCTGCTCCGGGCAGTGTCACCCAGGGGCCATGGACAGTGTCACCTGGGGGCATGGACAGTGTCACCCAGGGGCCATGGGCAGCGTCACCTGGGGGTCATGGGCAGCGTCACCCGGGGGCCATGGGCAGTGTCACCTGGGGGCCATGGGTAGCGTCACCCGGGGGCATGGACAGTGTCACCTGGGGCCATGGGCAGCGTCACCTGGGGCCATGGGCAGTGTCACCTGGGGCCATGAGCAGTGTCACCTGGGGCCATGGGCAGTGTCACCTGAGCAGGGACCCGGAGCCTGGCCCAGCGCTGGTGACGGATGGCGTGAGGGTTGGCTGCAGAGAGCCCAGGCCGGTCACCAATGAAGGGGAAGTAATGCTGTTTATGAACTTTACTCGTTCATTAATAAATAGGAAATGCACAGGCAGCTCCTGAGGCGGAATCAGAGAGCAGAAATAATGCTTCTGCTTGCTCACTGAGCTGGACTCCTTTCTGAATATTCAAACTTTCTGGCCCAGTGAACCTCATTTCTCTGCAGAGCTCTGGCGAGTGATGCGAGCTCCCTGCTCCTGCAGCGCCCGGAGGAGCCGGGCCGAGGGGTGCTGGGCTGGGTCCCAGGGGCCGCTGAGTTCACCCTCCCAGCTGCACCCGTGTGCTGAGCTGAGGGCAGCTCCTCCGTGAGCTGCAGCGCCAGAGCCCTGCTCCCAGCTGTGGCTCCGAGCCACGTCCGGGCCTGGGGCTGTGCCACAGCTGCAGCAGCTGAAGGGCTGCCAGCACCCCGCCAGCACCCCGCCAGCACCCCGCCAGCACCCTGCCAGCACCCCGCAGGGCCCTGCGGCAAGGGGAGCCGTGGCAGCACCCGGCCCCGCTGCCCCGGGGCTGGGGAGGGGAGGTCCCTGCTGGTGCTCTCCTCGCAGGCTGAACAAGCGCCGTCGAGGCGCCAGGCCTTGGTTCTGCGTTGTTAGCTGGATTTACTGCTGATCCCCGGCGCTGGAGAAATAAACGTGCTTGTGCCTGAGAGATAAGCGCAAGTGCTGCAGTGCAGCGCTGGGCAAGGCCGGCAGCGCGAGGCAGGGCAGAGGTAAGGAGGTGAAGAACGCTCTGCGCTCGGTGCAGCCTGCCCCAGACACAAACAGGAATTAGATGTGACATGAAGACGCGAGCGATTAAAAATATATGAAGTTATGAGGGGAAATCTTCAGTCTTCAGTTCTGGCTAAAAGCTGCACAAACGCAGAAGAGGCTGAGTGATTTCTGCGGGTAATTAGATCAATATATTCGATTTGTGGACAGCCTGAAGAGCTGAATTGTCAGGTGGTGACAAATGCGCGGTGACTGACTGCGGGATGAGTCAGGCGGCAGCACAGCGCTGAGCAGGGTGCAGTGCAGGGAGCGCGGGGGGAAGCGTGGCCGGAGGTATCCAGCTTTTGGGACTGCAGGGGTTAAACCCTGGTGCTGCTGCAGGCAGGGGCCTTTTTCCTCTCGCAGCCTTACCAGGAAAGCAGGCAGGCACCCAGCAGCCCCCATGGGGTCCCCCGGGCCTGCGGGGCCCTCGGCGCTCCCAGCAGGGCGAAGTGTCCCAGTGTCCCACGGCACGGGAAAGGAGGGGCCCTAACGGAGAGCCGTGAGCAGCTCTGGCAGGTGCTCTGTCTCCAGGGCCTGGGGATTTCAAGCGAGGTGCAGGACGACAGAGCAACCACGGAAATGGCCTCGTTTGGTGTTCAGCAGCTCAGCAAAGCCGTGTGCTGAAATGCGCTGGCATTAGCATACGGTGCACGCCGTTTGGCACTGCATCAGCGCCTAAAGCTGGGAGGCTGAATGCCCCCGGGGTGGCTAAAGGGGTTAAAGCCGGAGCGGGGTGCTCTCTGCGCTCCTGCTGCGTGCCCAGCTCTGTCTCCCGGGTAAGAGCGTTCACAGGACCCAGGCACTGGCTCCCCAGCACCGCCAGCACTGAGCCTTGGAATCGGTGGATGTTCTGCCTCAGTAGAGACTGAACGAAATCTGATGGAGGGTTCTGAACTTGGCAGCCTGGAGCGGCACAGACACACCTGAAATGGTTTTAGCACCTCTTGGCTTCTGCTTGCTGTGATCTCTAAGGCAGCATAATTCTAATAGCTGGGCCTCAGCCTCCCCTCCCAAAATACGGGAAGAATGATAAAATTACACCTGCGAATATGCGGAATTTACGCCACAGAGAGCATGTTTGTGTTGCTGATCTTTTTAGCGATCTTAACGAGTCTCTGATGAAACCACTACTGTCGAGCTCTGCTTTGGGCTGCATCTGACGCGCAGGCAGTTACGTGCGGTGTGCTGAGTGCTGTGCCACATGGTGTGCTGTGCTGTGCCGAGTGGTGTGCTGTGCTGTGCTGTGCCGTGCTGTGCTGTGCTGTGCTGTGCCGTGTGCTGTGCTGTGCCATGCTGTGCTGTGCCGTGTGGCGTGCTGTGCTGTGCCGTGTGGTGTGCTGTGCTGTGCTGTGCTGTGCTGTGCTGTGCCGTGTGCTGTGCTGTGCTGTGCCGTGTGGCGTGCTGTGGTGTGTGTTGAGAACCCCGAGCGGCTGGGGACAATCTGTCAGCTGGTGGCAGCATTTGTGCCATCACCCCCCGTGCGGCCGCACTGCCCCCCGTCACCCTCTGCCAGGCGCAAGCGCAGCTCCCCGGGGCAGCAGCAGGGCTGGTTTTCCAGGCAGTTTTCCATCTCAGGTTGGGAATGGGTTTGGTTAAAATTACACTCGGGTTCTTCCCCCTCTAGCTCTGAGGGACAAGCTGCACCTCCCAGGAATTTTCTCCTTTTGCCCAAACCCTGCCAAGCTGAGGAACGGAGTCCCACCCTCCCGCACCGCTGTGGCTGACCCTGCCACCAGCTCCTCCAGGCTCCAGCTCTGAGGGGCACTCGCAGAGCCCCCAGGGCCAGGCAGGGGCTGTGCCGAGCCCGCTCCCACAGCTGAGCCCAAGCGGCTCGGGCCAGGTTGCACACAGAATGCCACACGCCTCTTTGTCTTTGGCTGGTTTTTATTTATCAATAAAACAATACTACAAAACATGGGAAACATCTGCTTTAAATACAGATCCGCGGCTACTCTGCCAGTTTTTAACCTGCTGTATTTACAGATTTCTCCCCCACAGACCTCCCGCAGGAGGAGCCCCAGGGGTGATGTGGCCAGCACCGGCCCCTTGGGAAGCGATGGGAGCAGGAGACACGGGGCTGTGCTGCTTCCTGCGCTGCTTGCAGCTTCCCCACAGCAGGGCCCATCCCAGGCTCCGGGCACCCCGCTCTGGGCACCTCGCTGCAGCAGGGCTAGGAGCAGAGGGACCCACAGGGGTCCCCGCCCCCAGCCATGCCCTGGGCCCCCCAGGTGCTACCTGAGGGGAGGCCTCGTCCTCCTCCTCTAGGTACCGCCGAGCTCCATCGGCACGGGAAGGAAATGCATGTGTGTGTGTATATATACTTCTATATATAAGGACTTTTAATTATATAGTTGTAAGGCAGATTAAAGTTATTTTCTGACACCACCTGGTATCAAAGGACACCACTCCTACTTTCCATGCACTTTATGCAGCGCGCAGGGAGGTAATTAAGTCTGCAGTAATTATCATACAGGTATTCTGATCTGAACAGCCACTGCTCCTCGACACCTGCCCCTACACGAGAGGATGCGGCAGTGCCCAGGGGTGCCAGGAACTGCAGACTTCAGCTCCTGCCCCACGGCTCCATGGCACCAGGCGCCGGGGCAGGCGTCCTCCAGCCACTGCACGGGCTCTTTGCTGGCCGCTCCTTGCAGACTGGAGGGGCTGGGGAGGTGGGAGGTGGCTGGAAGCCCCAGACCTTCCTTCTGTGTGCTGGGGGGGGGAAGGGGGAGCCTGGGCTGTGCCCCGACCGCTGCCTCTGGATAGGTTTCCTCGCTACTGCTGGAATTTGTCCTCACCTCAGCTGCCAGCAAAGGGCAAGCTTTTTATTTCTTTGCACATTAAACGAAGACAATAGTGTATTCCAGCACAGTTCATCTTCTCCTAAGATTTCTTATCAGGGAGCTGGGGCGCTGCTAATTGGCTTTGTTCTGCGGCACCGAGCGGCTGCCGCTGGCTCCTCGCACCCCGCAGCCCGGTGCCAGGGGCTCCTCAAGCACCACTTCCAGAGCCCCCCGCTGCCCGGCCATAATGAAGTGTTAGCTTAATTAAACAGAGTTGAAAGAAGTGAAAGAGCAGGTAGAGTGCTACTGCGCTGCTGGTGATCTCTTGAGCCAGCAAAGGAAAGCAAATCATTTTTACAAAACAAACGTTGATCTTGAATCAATTTCTTTCAGCTTTATTTGTCCTTCCAGGAAAAGCCTTCCCTTCACAGGGCGCCCTGAGAAGCACAAGAAAAGTGTTTCCAGGTATTCTTGGAAATCCTGGCCGGTAGCCCCAGTGCAGCTCCTCCAGACGTGCTGCAGCTGGTGGCAGCACTTGCAGTCACGGCATCAGTCCCTGCCGAAGGCGGGGAGGAGGGAGGGCGGATGCCAACCCGCGGCCACTGGCCTGGCGCTTTACCCTCTTGGGTACAAATGAGGAAAACCAAAACCTTCAGGGAGGGTTATCCCCAGCCTGCAAGGAGCTGCTGAGCACGAAGCGATGCAAGGTCACAGGGGCGGGAAGCAGGTCTGTGCCCGTCTATGTATTTCTGTGTGCACGTGGCAGGCGGAGGACACCAACTCGTTCTCTCCTGTCTCTGCTCTCACATCTCCACGGATGTACGTGGAGGGCAGGACACACCCTAGCTGCGGCGTGCAGCCTCCCAGTGCCACGACGCTGCCAGCTGTACTTCCCCCAGCCGCCGCGCAGCCCCTGGCCCACATGGGGACCGTGGCTCTCTGTCTCTCGGGATGCCGGCCCAGGGGCCAGCTGCTCTGCCAGCAGTGGCGCCGGGGCAGCAGCACGGCAGCAGCCCCTCGCTTACCCCCTCGGACCCCTGCAACACGCCTGCAGCAGCGGGACCGCGGCCTCCTGGCAGCGCGCGAGAGGCTCTGCCCAGCTCACGGCTCGCAGCGGGGCCGCTGTGCGTCCTCCCGCTTGTCTCGTTCTTTCTCGGTGTTGTTTGCACCAGGGAAATACAGCAGGCTAAAAGCTACGTTTTTTTTTTTTTTTTTACATACCACAGTAGAAACAGTTACTGAGTTATATTTGTCAGAGTCACAGTAGTTTATGCATATTTGCTATTCACAGACTGCAGGATATTGCCAATAACCTCACTGGTGGGGACTGACAACACGGAGATACATGCATTCGTGTGAGACCATAATCAATGATGTCTATACTGCATTAAGCACATTCATGTTTTAAACACCTTCCAGTAAAATCGGTTCCTTTAAATTTGTAGTTAAAACTTTTTCTTTTTTTTTTTTTTTCCACAATTACGCACAAAATAACCTGTAAACAGTTTGACATTACACTTATGTACAAGTGAACCACGTCGGAGAGTAGAAGAGGTAATTCAGTGGGTGCCACTTAGCCTACGTCGATGTGCAACAGGCGGGCTCGGCCGCCGCACGAGGCCCGGGAACGCCGCGCACAGNTGGTTTTTAGCTAAGTGATATCGATGCCAAGAAAAATAAAGGATGTCTTTTTATAATATAAATAATTTAAAAGTGCTTTTTTGTTCTTTTTACTATTAATCTACAAAACCCCGCTGGGGCATAAACTATCCATAAGACTGGACAATTATTCTGTTCCATGATATACATGGGGCCTTACGCACAAAGCGCTCCAACGCCAGGTGCAGGCGCGACGCGGTGGCAGGGGCAGGGGCAGGGCGGGACGCTGGCAGGGTCCCTGCAGCCTCCCGGGGCCGGGGGCACGGGGACGGCCCCTGCCAGCACAGGTCAGCCTAGCTTCCTCCGTCTGCCTGCAGCTTTGCAAAGAAAAGGAACAAACAAAACTGGAGCTGAAAGCCCGAAACCTGCCCGCCAGAGCACTGCAAAGCAGCTGTACGGTGCTTGCATGACAGAGGGGGAAAAAGAATTCGGTCCACGTGGGTCTGTGTAAACTCGTACAATCCCCCCTAGTCTCCCCCTGATGCCCGAGCCCTGCTCACGTGCCACCAGACCCCCACAGACCCCTTGCCGTAGGGAGCGCTGAGCCCCGGGGGCCACCACGGCCGCCGGCGTCCCCTGGGGCCACCGAGCACGCCAAGGGCCGGCCCTGCTGCCACCCAGCAGGATGCGCGCTGCAGGGGGTGCAGCGGGTGCTGGCAGCGCTGGGAACGCTAGCACAGGTCAGTGGCCTCCTGTCGTCCTCCCTGACACAAGTGCCCATTTTTCTTGAGAAAAATCGGTCTGTGAGTCTCAGGCTGCTGAAGTCACTGTGCGTTTTCCCACTAACTTCAGCGGAACTCACATTTGGTCTTTGCGATGCACAGACAGCAGCTTGCTCCCAGGTGTTTGAGGAAGAACAAAGTCCTCTGTTACCTGAGCTCCGTTTTGGCTTGCTACCAAGAAGTGACCAAAAACGTCCCGGGCACCGGCAGAGTTCTCTCACTGGCACAAGTTAGAACTGAGCTGAATACTTCAGAGCTCGGAAACCTGCTGTGTGTTAGGCAGCTTGTTCCAATCCCACCTCCCCGCTGCTGCAGGCAGAGAACGACCCCGACCAGGGCACCCATCCCTGCCCAGCACCGCAGGGCGCGCGTGCGGCGCCAGCTGTGTCCCCGCCCCGTGCGTACGCTGCGAGGGAAGGCGTCCCCCAGGGGAATGCCCCCCAGTGGCCCCGTGGCTGTGGCAGAAGGCAGAGGGGTGCCCCGAGGCCCGGCTCTGGGGAAGCAGTGGGGGGGGTCCACCCGGCTGCCGGCTCCCAGCTGCTCCCCAGAAGCCATGGAATTCTGAGAGCTTTCTTTCTGCAGCGCTGTTCGTGGGAACCGTTTCGGCTAAAGCCGAAGACAGGAAGGCCACATAAATCAAGCCCCTCCGGGTGCATTTCATTCAGTCTCATTTTGCCACGGTTATTAATCACCGTGCAATCCCGCGCACCAAGTGTCACTCTGGGAAGGTGCACGCACACCCAGCACCGCTCTGTCGCCGTCACTGTGCTGCAGCCCAAACGCCTGTGGCACGAAGAGGAGCCGGGGAGTGCCCTGCACGAATGGAAGCTGCCAGGCTGCAGCCCCGAGGCGGCACGACCCCGAGCTGCGTGCGGGGCTGGAAGCCTTGCGGGAAGGCCCAGGGGCTCCCAGTTCTGTCAACACTGCGACTTGGTGACAGCACATCCTGCCACCTGAGCTGGACCATGCGGACCAGCACCCCTAGCCAGGCCCTCTCACGGCCCTCGCCCAGCGCTACCAGCACCGCGTGCCCCTGCAAGGACCCACTCCTTCCTGGTGCACGCGGCAGCAGAGGCGATGCCGGGTGGCCACGCCCAACCCTGCTCTCCAGAGACGCGGAGGTGTGATGCTGGGAGGCTTGGCTCCCTCCCTGCAGCGACCTAGGGGTCGCTCGGAACAGGCATTGCTCCCTTTTCTGCTGCTTTTTGCATCCTCACCAATAAACTCCTGCTTGGCAGCCCAGCCACAGGCACGAAGCTCTGCTCACGCAGACCCTATGGTTCTTCTGGCAAAAGCTTCCTTGTGTGGGAACAACGGAGCCCTGCAAGCACGAGGGAGCCACCTTACTGAGACTGCATCACGATGAGCAGAAATAACTGGTGCACAGCTGACAGCATCTCCCACAGCAGTCTGAAATCCAAGAGCTCTGGAACCTGGGGGATGCTCAATAATTCAGAACCGGAGTGGTCTGTGTTACCAGCACCACATCTATGCATCTCCTCCCTCCTGTGCCATTAGACAACGAGCAGTTCCTCTCAGCGCTCCAAGGGGCTCGCTGCCACCGAGCCAGCTGCCCGGAGCAGAGCTCGGCCAGAGCCCGCCCTGTGCCTGCAGCCCCGGGGACGCTCGGCACGGCTGAGCTCCAGTTCTCTCCAGAAATGCATGTTGCTGGAACGGTGCTGCTCCTGACCTCCAGCAATCGATTCCCTGCCAGTGAAAGCACTAACTGCATCTCGTTAGGCTGATAATTTCCTGTATTTGCTTCTGCGCCAGATGGGACCGAGCGTCTGCTCTCCCCGTCGGCGCGAGCCAGGCGCTGCTGGCAAAGCGCTGCGGCCGCGCTCCCGCACCGCACCCTGCCCTGCAGCCACTGAAGTGAGCCTCGAGGAGCACCACGAGGGGTGAGGGGAGGACAAACCCAATGAGATCACCAGAAGCAAACGGAGCATCTTGCTGAAGGCAACACAGAGCCTCGTCCCCGATCTGCACTGAAAATGCATTTACAGCATCGCAGAGAAGGAAAAGAGAGAGTGAGAGACAGCGAGATGGTTTCTGCTATTCAGCCCTCAGAGACCTGAAGAAGAACCGGAACATCTACAGCTACTAAAAAACACTCTTTTCTGAGAAAGTGCAGTTGTAAGGAGAGAGCCAGAAAATCTTTGAGCCATGTGTAGTGCTATATATATGTACGTATATATACACGCAGCGATATATACACACACATACACGAGCACGCCAACAGCCGGCTGGAGGTGAGCCGTCCCGCGCAGCTTGCCCCCAGCGCTGCTCAGCCCTGCAGCAGCTCGTTGTGCCCTTAAGGTACTCAGCTTGTGTAAGACTCAGAGTTTACAAATCAAAGCGTTTGTCATTGTGCTTCCACGGCTGGAAAAATATCGTTACCCTATGACTACAAATGTTAAGGTGAAATAGGCGAATTAGGCAGTACTATAGAGATGGATTCTTTTGTGTGACCTAACAAACAACTGTTACTGGGATTATTTCTGTATCACTTAGAATCTCGCTGCACCAGGCTCCACGCCCTCCCGCCCGCAGCCTATAGGTGGTACTTCCGCAGCAGTTCCAATTGCCAGGGATGCTTTCTTTCCGGAAACCTGTCTGGGATTTTGATTTTGAGGAAATCCTGGATGCATTTCTCCAGCTCCTCCTCGATGGAGAGCTTCTCCTTCACCGCCTTCTTCTTGCTGGCATTGGACTCCCTGGAGCCCGAGGTGAGAGTCCGCAGCAGGTCACTCTTGCGCCGGCTCTCGGACTGTTGCAGCAGCTGCACCGGGCCCTTCTTGGCCGGCCGGTCCAGAGTCTGGATGTTGGGCTGGCGCGTGACGGGGCCGCAGATGACGGTCTCCTGCGGGGAGCTGGCCTCCGACTGGCTGTCGCAGCTGGACGTTGACAGCTCGTTGCAGGACGTGCCGCTCTCGCCCTCCTTGTCGCCTTTGCCGTTCTTGCAGCAGCAGTCGCAGTGGGACGAGGCCCAGCGGGATGGCTCACCTAGGGGGAGAGAGCCAGGGTTAGAGCCTGCGGGGGCACCCGGAGCACAGCCCGTGGGGCCACCCCACCAATGGGGCCGCAGCTCCTGCAGCTGGCGTTGCCCCACTGCTGGCACTGCCCTCCCAGGGCCTGCGCCAGGGGACCTCAGGAGCTTCGGGATCCTCGGCGAGGAGCCGATGTGCGTGGGGACGGAGGGAGGTGTTCAAACAGCAAGCAGCCATTGCTTCAGGAGTCCCTAAATGTTTTTTTGGGCTGATGACTGCTGCTGCTGATGCCCAGCAGGGGTGCAGGGACTTCGGACTGAGCGTGGGACAGCCCCGCTCCCTGCTCCCCTCGCACGCGCAGGAACCCCTCACTGCCGCCCATCCCGCTCAGGGCGGGGGCTTGGGGCAACATTTGCGCGGTCCATGGCTGATGGGAAGCCCCGAGCAGGGCTTCGTTTACTTCCTGATTCACACAGCACAGGGCTGTATTTTTCTTTCACCCGGAGGTCAGCCCGAACGCAATAGTCCACGGCAAAGGGGAAGGGCTGGCACTGATAAAAACTGGTCCCTGCCCGAACAACAGTCATGGATGCAAACTCCATTTGGAAGCATCCATCTGCCCGCTGAAACGTAACGACCGTTTCCAGCTCACGCACATTGGTGACGTTACCCAGAGGAAGGAAAGCACGACGTGGCTGAGCCCCCTCCTGGCAGCCACGCAGCCCCTGCCCCCCGTAGCCACGGGCACTGCGGCCGGTGCCCCCCGCCTGCACCGATGGGTGTCCGGCAGCTGCGGGGGTGGTGTGCATGCAATTTTCAGAAACAGGGGAAAAACAAAAATCAGCCCCTCCCCATCCGTCCCTTGCTCTTCCTCAGTGACGGAGGAGCCTTTCAGTCTGAGCTGTGCGGCTAAATGAAATTTAAAGGCTTGCTTCGAGACCTGTTCTGTATCTTGTCTGGAAAAAGTCAATAATGGCTACATGGAAATTACCCATAATTTGCTTGGCTCTGACAAAGGCATTAACCTTCCGCCGCGCAGCCTCACCCGCACAGGGCAGCCCCGGGGCAGCCAACCCAGCGGCTCCCGAGCAAACCTGCAGAGCGCGGCCCGGGGAGCAGGGCCCGGGGCAGCCAGCACCGTGCGGAGCCGTGGGCAGGGAGGCAGGGAGCTGCCTTCTGCACCCGGGCCATGGCTCCTCGCCCCAGAAAATGCAAGGCAAAGGTGCGCAGGTTTCCATATTTGTTTTGACACCTTTATGAGGACTGCAGACCCAGATAAACGCCCTTCACGGCCACCCTGCCTGGATATCGTCATTGTAAGAACAACGCAGCAGGCTAGCCAGCGGTCCGTTCAGAAATTCAAAGAGAGGAAAAACCCCGCGTGGGGGGGCGACAGGGGGTGCCTGGAGCTCTCCGGGGGTGTCAGGGCGTGGCGGGGGCAGCCTTGCCATAACAAATCCTCCAGCCAAAAGCCAAAGGCAGCTCACAGCCAAAGGAATTCCCTGCCAAATGAGCTCGCCGGAGGGTGCACCCATGCTGCCAGCAGCTTCAGAGGCTCTGAGGCAAGCGAACACAACAAAGAAATGCCGACAGGGGGATGAAGCTTGAGATTTGAGGCACATCACACCAGACTGGGTGTTACTGTGTCAAGTAATTCAATTACTCTGCGCTACATCAAGCAGCTGACGCCAAAGCCAGGGGGAAGGATCCCTGCGCCGGGCAGGAGGGAGCAGAGCTGGGGGCAGC
>VXAV01003225.1:0-18736 GCA_013399715.1 Alectura lathami
ATCATTAGCTGATGCTGAACACCGCCCAGAACTGCTGTATGACTGATGAAGACGTAGGATATGGTAGGTGAGGGAAAGGGCAGGGCCTGCGCTGCCTGGACAGGGCGTTGGTTGGTCCTGACTGATTTCCTGTAACCAAAAGGGCTGCACTTCTGCTTTCCTTCTCATGGCTTTTGTCTAGCAGGAAAGTTGCTTTTATGCCTTGTTTGGACATCAAGCACAGGCCAGTTGCATAAACTGCAGGAGTACCTCTAGTACCTTCATCTGCCCCCTTCCTCATTAGATGGTTGCTCATTGCCTCTTTTCCTTCCTCTTCTTCATTTCCTTGCTCTTGCAGAAGAACAAACACAAAGTGAATGGGGAAAGTGTCCAGAAAGGAACTTCAGACAGGGAAGCATCCAGTGGTCCCTCTGCTACGGGTAGCATTTACGGAACCTGCTGTTAATCAGAGATGAAGTTTCTTAGTGCAGCGTCATACATCCCCTGTTGCTGTTTGTTACTTAATCTTGGCTTCCTCAAATGGCACCCAGAATTGGGTAACAGCTTTCCTGAAGGTGACAGAAGCAGGGAAAGATAGCATTTCAATGATAAAAATGAAAAGCTTCAGTTTATCAACAGGGGTTCTGACCCACATGCACTGATGAAAGGAGCGGTCGGCTCAGGACTAGTGAATGTTAACTGAACTCAGCAGAACTGGCTTCAGTTTTGCAGAAATTCAAAGCCATCATAGGATTTATCCCTCTTCCTACCCGCCTGTCTTCCTGAGCTCCCTAGAAATTAACAAGCAAACAATTAAACAATGCCATTTATTTCCAAACATGACTAGCCATTTCTGTTCACTTCCATGTTTGGACATTCAGTTCCATGGAGAGTACCAGACATCTATGAGATGTAATTCTATCTCCAAAAATCCGCTGAGAACAGGCTCGGTAGTCTGTTCCTTATCACTGACGTGTTATTAGGTTATTAAGAAACCATAAACAGCTGACATTCTTTGTGCTCCCAAATGGAGATTAAAGCTTTCCAAAAGTGCTTTGACTTGCAGTGTGTTGTTAGTCCATACAAGTGCTTTGTACAGATGCAGATCTTCTTGATCCAGTGAGAGTACCCTAGGAAGTTTCAGGACTTTCCTATGTGACAAAAGCATTGAAGGTTGAAGTGGATGTTGCCTATGGTCTATTTGACATTCAAAATGCCAAACGTTTCCCAGATGAAGCATTAATTTGTGGACCTATATTCCAAATCCCACTCCTTATCTCACCAAAACCACGCTTCTGATCTGTCAAACAAATTTCATCAAGAGTGAGGAAGTACAAATACAAACATTTAAACTTTAAGAAGCAGTAACATGCACTTTCCTGGGAAGAAGAAACAAAATCTCTGAAGTCCTAACTGGAATCTCTTGGATCTCTTTGCTACTCTTTTTAGGTTTTCTATTTCCCATTTGACCTTTAAAAATTTCCTTACCTTTTTTAATATCAAGAAACTGAGCCTTCAGAAACAGTCAGCAAGGACAAGCATAGGAGACAGACAACATGAAGCTGTACTGTGGCTTTGTCCGTCCTTTACTTCACTTTTCCAGCTTTACTGGCTCAGCTGTCCCCACTTAAAAATGCCATTTTTGGCTTAGTGTACCAGATTCCCACAGAGAAGGTGCATAGTATGCTGTCTTGTGGTGAATTTAATTTTCTGTCCTTTAATGAAAGAAAAAAACATTCTGACAATATATATTTCCACATTACATTTAGATGAAAACTGTTTTGACAAGTTTCTGCAGTGCAGCATTTCACAAAGGTGCACTAGATCTCCGAGGAGGATTAAGCGCAGGAGGTGCACGCCAGCTAAGAACACAAGCAACATTTAATTCTTGATCTGAAAACACATGAGCCAAGAGCCACACTAGCTAGTACAGTTCCTCTGAAACAGCAACAGTAAACAAGAAGCTGAGCAGCCAATTTCGTTATGTACAGACACAAAGGAAAACACCTGCCGGCAGGTCCAGCATCACATGGCTGACCCTCTCCTGCAAAGCCCCAGGTAATCCATACCGATTTACACGCAGTCCGTACATGAACCCTTCTCAATTTTGAATTACTTTTTCTAAGGAATCTAGGTCTGGCAAGAAAACAACATATTGAAAATAATTGAAAAAAGAAGGGGTGAATTTTGCGTCAGCAAAAGTTGGAATGGGGTTCGTTCTGCAGGCCCGCATCCTCAGTGGGCTTTCAGGAAGTGGGGCAAGTACATCTCTAGCCTCAGGAGGACTGCGGAAGGGGAAGCACTGAAGGCGTCTCTTCTGAAGACCTACAGCAGTAATCTCAGCTATGCAGAACAGCCCCTGGGTTGCCAGCAGCTCTGGTTAGAAGAGAGAAGCATTTAAAAGCACACAGCTTATGGCTTCTTGCGCTTATTCATCATGAACATCTTCCCAAACTTTAGAATTTATAGTCCTATAATGGTTTTCATTAGCAGTCTTGGGAATAGTGCATTGTATACAATCCAAAACCTCAGCAGAATAAAATAAGTCTTACCAACAGGAGTGAATATGAAGCACCCCTAAAGCCAGACACATCTCAGAGCAGCTGCTTGTTATTTTTCTTTGGCATGTGTTTTTTTGGATATGAGACACCTTCATCTTCCTAACCCCAAACAGACAGAAGAACAGAACACACTGTGCTTATTGTGGGCCAAATCCTCTGCTGACATAAATCAGATTCTTCCACTGAAATCAGTATAGATGTTGTGTCTGATACAGACTGGGATTCTGACCTCTTACACTGGCCTCTCACACATCTAAGACGTGGACTACATTAACATATCACTTTCCTTCACAAAATAA
The DNA here is from genome assembly GCA_013399715.1 of Alectura lathami. NCBI lineage: Eukaryota > Metazoa > Chordata > Aves > Galliformes > Megapodiidae > Alectura > Alectura lathami. The sequence goes on from VXAV01003225.1 coordinate 2,840, forward strand.
CACAGCTCTAAACACAAAGAGTTCATGGTCTACAAGGTGGCAGGATCAGTCAGCTAATAAGGATACTACACAAGGGTCTGTGGATTTTTACATTGTTATTTTAGATTTAGAACAGACTTTCCTAATATTCAGGACTCTGGGGATAAAACAGTTGGCAATATAACTTGGAACCCAATAAAACTAATCCTTCAAGTATGTATGTCTCACTGACAGATTCAGTTTGAATCAGTATAGCCTTTACTTTACAAGAGAGATCCTAATGTATGAACTCCTTATTTCCAAAAGAGGTAGCTATTTAACCTCAGCTTCAGTATAAAGGCTTCTTAGATTTAAAGACAGAGTGCAGACATGTATTTGTTAAACTCCTGTTGGTCAAAGAGGAAGCTGTCAGATTATTTGCATTTTTATTACTGCTTTTGAAAACACAGAGATCTTGCTAAAACAGAAGCTAGGACTCACTTTCAGCAACTGAGACTCATGCTGCCAAGAGTATGAAGAGAAAGATCAATGTCTGAAGACAGATACATGATCTGACATCTTTTTGCCTAGAAAACAGGAAATAGTAAGAAGTCATCTTGCTCATCCCGACAGCTCTGGTTTCTTATGTGAATGGGAGTCTGTCGGTGAGTTGAGCTAGGTCTCCTGGTGCGCTGCAATCATTCTTTCAGGATCCTGGCAGTATTTCCAAAGCTATTAATTAGCAGATTACTCATCAGTGGAGCTAGGGCATCCTGTAAACTGATGGCCCATTGACCCTGCTGAATTAATTTTCCATAAATAAAATGCAAACCTCACAAGTTTAATTGGTCTCCACAGGACAGATTTTTTTCCTTCATTGGCACAGATAAAGCAACTATTCAAAATGGCATAAAAACACCTGCTCAGCACTTAGCGGGTAAAATAGCCTGCAAGTGGGTCTCTTGTACAGAGTTTTCCATGTATGTTCCATACACACCATGTGTATGCCACTGAAACAAAGAGCACAAAATACTCAAGTAAACACGTCAATCCATTTGCAGGCACTGCTGCCGTTTGCTTGTAGCCTTGAACATTAGAATCTAGTTTGTTTAGAGAGGAAATGTTGACAAGGACACTGGGATTTACTCCCTGTTTATTTACAAAGTAAAAGAGGACTTTTAACTTGTACCTGTTGGGCAGATGGATTGATCTTGCGTTAGCAGAGCATCTGCCGAAGAGCACACACAGCTGGGCAGCACATTCTTTATACCATATTGTGAATGCAGCACAGGATACAAAGCTGAGCAAAATTTCACTTATACAACTGGTGGTTAGCTCTGTGCCAACAGTAATTAACTTCTGTAAAGAGTTTATAACAAGAAACCACAAAACAGTTTTATTCTGATGAAACCGATGGGAAAAACCCATTTGCATCTGTCCATGCGGTGTGAGCTGCAAGGCTTGGCAGGAGAATGGAGACGCAGGCTTTCAGGCCAACAGCAAAAGAATTCTTCACTGAGCTACAGAGCAGCTTCCTTTTTAATAATTATTTGTGTTACAGCAGCATCTCTAGTCCTAGTCAAGGATGAGGGCTCCTGGTGTTATGAATGGAACAGCTAAATATAGGCAGGACCTTGCTCTCAAGCATGCATAGCCTACTGCCCTGATTTGGCAAACACTGACAGTTACACTGAGTCTGTAACATATTTATGCCAAGGAGATTGCTGTCAAAAATAGGTGAAATTTTGGAGAATCAGAGTCTTAATTATTAGTTTAAAAGATGCTAATTAATAGTATTGACCCTAAAAGAGCAGTGAGTGTATGCTTAACTGTGCAGGGTGGACTAATTTGGTGTGATTACATCAATTTATAAAACTAGAGAAGCTGTTGCCAGTTTGTAGCATAAAGGCTTGAATTAACATCTGCAGTGTGCTGGAAGAGCTAGTCTGGTCTGTTCTCCTTCTGACAGCATAGAGCATGTGGAAGCCCCCACCAAAGGGGCTCACTGCACTAACTACTGGGCAAATACTGGGCTCCTTATCTTAGAGCAGAAACAGATAAGGGGGAAGCAGGGAAAGGAGTCATGAAGTTGACTTTAGCTAGCTCCTGTGGCCACACACCAGATCACCTGTATCATAGTTGTCATTAAAACACTTCAGTAGTTAATTTTACCAAAAAAAAAAAAAAAAGGACATAAAAATACTTCATATAATCCAGGCTTCCTGAAGAAAGCCTACTGAAAAATAGGCTCTTTCCAGACTTGAGGAGGAAGGAGAGCTCAAAAGTGCACTGGATGAGGGGGAGTCAACGTCAACAAGACCAGCATTTCCCAGCAGAGGAAGCCACTTCAGGAAGACAGCATGACTGAGCTGAACTGGGGGAGAAATCCTCTGCTCTTGTGGCTGCACTGGAGGATTGCACAAGCAGTGTGCTCCTGCTCTGCCTGTGCTGCAGGCAGTGCGCCCACAGCCAGCTCTGGCGGGGTGCTGCCTCAGTACTTGTTATGGGGTGTAGCAGTGGAACTGCATTGCCACTGCCTAGAAGAAACCATGCAAAAGTAGCTGGTTTGTTTAAAGTGTTGTGCCTTTAAGTGTGTCTTGCATCAAAAATGAGGGATGGACTAATTGCAGCATGTACTCATTTATGCTAGTCTAATAGAGCTAGGTAACAATAGCAGCAAAAATGTGGCAGTGTGGGTTTAACAGCCAGAGCAGGCAGAGTCTTTCAAAGTTTTTAATCTGGTTACTAGCACGTTAAAGACCTCTCAGCTGCATCTCTGTGGCTGTTATTATTCATGCTAATTAGATCAAGCTAGCAGAGATATTTTTGCACATCCTAATGAGTGCACCTTCATTTGCTTGGGTGGAGTATGCATATGCAGAGGAAGGTGTGAACAGATGCCCAAAGCTTCTCCCGAAGTGCAGGTGGGACTAGCTGCCTTATCCCAGCTCTGCAGGAGTAAGGACTTCAGCAGTTCCATGGTGGGCCAGCTCATCCCCTGATTGCATGGAAGGAGCCCTGGCATTGAACAAAAGAAGAATCTTAAATGAAATTTGTAATTTGCCATACGTTTGGATAGATGTATTTTCCTTTATACAAAAAAGGAATTGGGCATGGTAAAGGAAGTGTATGATTAACTATACAGGAGATGTGGGTCCAGTACTCAGTTTTTCCTGACCAAGCTCTATCACCAGCTGTGTCATCCTATTCAAATTATTACCCCTCCTTCTGGTTTTGTTTCTCCTCTCACTGCTTCATTTATGCTGTAGTTTCTCTTGACATGTTTTGAACAGTACATAGCAACAGGGTCCCACACTCACTCTGGGATTTCAGGCATGACTGCAGTAGAAATAAGCAGTAATTCAAAGCTGTACTGCTGCTCCTTGGTGTACATGCATTTCCTGCCAATTTAAATAAGCAAGGAAAAAAAAAAAAAAAAAAAGAGCTGTTGTTTTTCCTGTTGTTTTTCTAAAGTCCTGTATATCTGAAGATAGGAGCAAGTGCTTAGTTCCTTGGATCCTACACCAGCGCTCTGAGCAGAAAGGTTTCAATTCAGGAATCCTGCTGATGATCTGTACCATTGTTCAGGTAAGCCAGCTCACTCCTGCGCTTCCACACACCATCACAACCAGCAGGTCACAGTCTTTCAAGATTAGTCAATGTTGCCAATGTCCTCCTGGTGTAAATGTTTTCTGTCTGACACCCACGACAGCCCCACAAGCTAAGTCTGGAAGTGACTTCAGGTGACAGCACTGAAAGAGAGAAAGGCTAGCGGGCCATTAGTCATTGGCTTCTTGCTGTCAGATTTTACTAACAAGAGGTGGCACTGGTACCTTGTTGTTCTGAAACTACTGGAAAGTCATTAGTTTGGTTCCAAAGCCAAAACCTACTGCATTCCCTTTTAACATCAGCCAAGAGTTTGTGATTAAAAAAGATGTATAATTGGAAAAGATTTTATAGGAAACTGAAGAGAACCTCTAACCAATCTAACCCCGAGCTTTATTCCACAGAAAAAATAAAACAGAAAAGCTTTATCCTTAGTAGGTTTTAAACAGCGTGCCATTAAATCTGCTCCCAGAAAGTGTTGCAAGGAAGCAGGTGAGGAAAAGAGGGTAAAAAAGAGCAAAAGGCAGAGTTCCTGAAGGTATGGAAGAGCCTTCTCATTGTATCTTCAGCTTGCAGGAGACAGGGAGTGTCCTGTGTCTGTATCCTGCTGGAGGCGTTCCGCCTGTGGGGAGGGAGCATGTCAGGAATGGCATGCTCAGCTCCTGGGAGGGCCCATTTTGCCTGTCAGGGAAGTAGCAGGGTTAGCTCTGGGGAACAAGATCATCCTGCGTCACTCTGGGAGGCTCCTCATCCTCCGAGGGAGGGAGGGATCAGCCCTCTGCCCGCCAGTAACCTCCTGCAGCCCGGCATGTGGCCCCAGCCCAGCCATCCAGATGGAAGCACGGGCCAGGCTGCAAGGAGAGAGGGGCAGACACAGGCAGAACAGATGGACCTAAGGACACATTTCAGTTACAAGTCATTATTTACTCCCCTGATCTAAAAACTTGAAATAAACTATGTGGAGCTCCTAAGTTCAGATCCTTCAAGTTAAGTACATGGCTCTGGGACCATGGGCCAAGTATGGGCCTGTCCATGGCTTTACTCCAGCACTTGGTTTGTTGTTGCAGTTACTTGCTAAAAACAACAGCAACAACAGCAACAACAGCCAGCTCTGACTCTCTAAATAGGTTTAAGGTTTGTTTTCTAGATCCATCCTACAGTGATAGGCATTTTCAGCAGTGAGTAAATGAGAATCACTCGGACTGCAGAGCTGTGGCAGCAGGGCTTGGCTCCTACGCGTACACACACTAGCATTGCTTGTCTGGGTTCTGAACAAGGCCTGCAGGAGTACTGAAGCACAAATAATGAATAACAAGAATGACGGAGTGGCCCTGACGGAACACACCATTACTGTAGTTAGATATTAGCAATGCTTGGCTCATAGATAATAGATACTAGCATGGACTGAACTCATCCCTCCTGAGGAGCTGGAAATTCATCTTTAATGAGACACAAACAAGCATGCAGTTGCAGTCAGGGTCATCTGCCTTACCAGTCTTCAAAACCTAGGATGGCTCAGCTAGCAATGGGGCAGCCATAGTCCTTCCCAGACTCCTCAGACAAATTTTGGAAGAAGTAAAGAAGAAAGAAGAGGCTGCTGCTAGGCAGCCCAGACACATCCACTCCCTTCCACTTGAGGTTCAGTAGCTCTCCATGACAGGCAGCTGCCATCACTGCAGCTCAGAGCTGAAACAGACAAGCCACATGGGTTCAAGCAGAGTGGGTTCCTCACCAGAGTGAATGTTGTGCGGCAGGTTGCAGGTATCTGCACAGCTCTGTGCTGTTCTGTCACGCTGGCGGTACTCCAGCCTGCTGACTGGCAGAACTTCAGAAGTTCAGTTAGGGTTACCAGCTAGTCAGCCCTGTGTCGATCTTCACTGGGCAACATGTGCCCAGGACATTACTGCTGAATTTTCATTATCCTCTTGCTAAGATACATCACTCTGAAGGAAGCAGCTTTTGGATAGACAGGTAATGATGCTGAAAGTAATTTGAAAGGAAAAGAGGGCAAAAATATATTCTGTGATGTTTCTGAGTAAAGATAACAGCAGTGGGAAGCTCCTCTGGCTGGGACATTAGCAGAGCTTCAGCAAATTAGTTTAGCACTAGAAAAATGACATGGAATGGAAACAAGAAATTCAAAGCAAGGACATGTTTAACTAGGCACAAAGACGGAGTTATTTAAGAAGAAGTGGAGCTGGTTCCAGAGCAGCTGGAACCTTGGACCCAGCATGGCTCCTTATCTTCCTTTGGCAGGGGCTAGCTGCTTAAAGACCACTTGATGTACGCCTGCTGCTTCCTCCCCTCTCCCCTCACTTGCATGCCTTGCAGGAAACAAAAATTAGTTCTGTTGCAAATGACTCCCATTCCCCATGGGCTGCAGAGAAACATCCCACAGCTTACTGGATGTTTATGTGACATTCCAGCATTCAGAAGTGAATGACAATATTTGCACTTGCCCTAAACCAGCTGTATGCTAAAACATTTGCTGGGATACAAATCCCAGCTACAAGTTACTTTTTCATTACATTTCTGTGTTAGTAAAAGGCCTAGTAAACACAGATACACTGTCATAAAAACACTTTTCAAGTAGAACTTTGTTTGCTTAGCAAAATTCAACTGACTACAAATTTTACTGCCTGTAACATTTTTTGTTGGAATAAGCCTGTTACAGAGTTTGGGGGCGATAATGTAAACAACAGGTTTGGCATCTGTGAGGTATAACATATTTTCTTATTCTCCGGTAGTGAAATCATTTTCTTCTGGAGGTTACGTAGCAGAGCTAGTATTATAAGGACAAGAGCTACTAGGACATCATGCTGGACAATTGTCGTAACATAAGCCCTGGTTTATACTGATATTTAAAACAAAGTTGTCTCTGTTTATTATGCCTCGTAGCTTCACAATGAGTTTCCTATTTGCAAAATAACACCTGCGTAGGAATTGCTCTTTGGATGCCTAGTCATTACTTCCTGATTGTCTCAATTTACAGACATAGAGAAAGCAAGTGCAATATGGAAGGACCAGAATCAGGGAATAAGGAACCAGAGGACACATTCTGACTCAGCATCTCTGTTCCCACATAAGTTTCAAAACATGGAAGGGTTAAGAACAAGCTTAGGCTGGGCTGGGGATCAAGTAGGGTTAACCATGCAACTAGAATCTCAGCAGATATTCCAGGTCTGAGCTATCCAGTCTTCAAAAACTGCCCTCTGAGCTTTGCAGTGTGTAACACTGGTGCTAATGTAAGTTCTGTGATAACTTTAAACTCAGTTCCTCTGTCTGGGGAATCACAGAATCACAGAACTGTCGATCCTCTGTCAGTTCACCACGGCTACAGTTCCCTTCTGTTTTCCTAAATCCAAGCCCTCCTTTAGGCTTCTTTTCCAGCCATTTTGTCACATCACGGTCGACCTTTGCATTTCTTTCTGCAACTCTTGTCCAAATGTGGGGGCAGACACTGCTTGGAGTTGCACAGCTTGGTTTTCCCAGAGGTGAGGATCCTTGCCAGGACACCTCCTCTCTGCTTCCTGTCTGTGCAGCCTGGCAGCATGCCAATTCTGCGTGATACTTTTTCTGCATGTTTAGCTAAGTTTTTGGAACAGGTGGAAAAGAGACTGACTCAGTTCATCCCTCTTTGTTTATACTGAAGTGACTGTCAGTGCAGATGATGTGAACTCACCCAGTACACTGGCCTCTAGTTTTATACTTTGGTGGTTTCCAGCGAATTTCCAATAACCCCTCAGAAAACACCTCTGCATTATTCTTAGCTCTAAGCTCCTCACTTTTTTTCTGTACTATCATCATTATTTTGTACTCTCTTCAAAGAGGGGACTTACTTTATCATCCCTGTCTAGTAACAGACTGAGTACGTTTCCAGGATTAAATAACTCTAAGTATTTATAATCACCTGGGACACAATCTTCAGCATTTTAAGTAGAGCGAAGTGGCAGTTACCTTTGAGTTATGAGTTAGAGATCTGAGAGATTCTGCTACAAAAGCAGCATCCATGAATGACTCCTCATTCCACTCCCCAGTGGAAAATCTGGGTTGTCAACTTATTGCTAGCATCTGTTACAGTAATGGCAGTGACGTTTTAAAATACTAAACCCAGTTGGTAAGTTACTATTTTGGAGCAGATGTATAAATTCAGCACACTTTCATCAAAAACAGAGCATGCATCTAGCAAATTGGAACTTGATGTCAGCAGTAAACATTTGTACAATGAATACAAACATGCAACATGAGAGAGTTCTGTGTCATTCCTTTGGTGACCCAGCACTGGAGAGGCTAGGGGCAACCAAATGTTCCACACTAGCTTTCTTGACTGAGGAGACAAATTCATCCCTAAAAAAAAAGCCTCTATTACAATTCAGAGACAGACAGTGACCTTGCTGTATGTGGCAGAATCTCTCATGGTGGTGAAAGAACTGAACTGATCACAAGAATTGTGTTTGTTCAGCCTTAACAGCTTTGAAATATATGGACTGATAAATGTGAGCATGAAATCTGTTCAGCCCTGTGCTAACCTCATGGCTGCAGCTTTTAGTGCCAGGAACACTCAAGAAGAACATTCCTGCTCAGTTACAGCAAACCAAAGGACAGCAGTAACTTAGGCAAAGAACAGCAACAGCAGAATCATAGAAGCCTGGGTGTGAAACAGTTAAAAATACTTGACTCATGTCTTTTCAAGAATTGAAGGACTAGCTGTGAAAAGCTCTACTGACTTCCAGGGAACCGGGCTGTAAACAACACAGCAGAGCCGAAGATGAGGACAGTGTAATGTATCTGACGGGTACAAATCTTCCACATGGCCAGCATCAGGCGAGGTGCTTGTCAAAAAGGCATCTGCAGCTGTTCCCTTTTCGGGCTGTTTACTCTACAGGAGGATTTACCATCTGTGCAGAAAAACAATACACACACCAGAAATCAGTGTCTGTCAGATGGAGCCTAGTCTCGTGGCTAAGGCACAGGACAAGCAGTCAGGAGATTTGGATTCTATTTATTGCTCTCCTAGTGACTCTCAGAGCAAATAAGGGGAAATCACTTTGTTGCTTTCTGTCTTGTTTTCCTCCAGCAAACTACTTTACCTAATTAGTGGTATGAACACCAATTGTTTGTGTCTGTAAAGTGCTTTTTGTTCTTTGGATTGCGATGCTAAAGCAGAACTGAACGAGATGTATTTCCACAGCATTTCTAAAGCTTCAGGAATAGCAGGACAACCTTTCTACTGCAGCAAAATAAAAGGTCATAGAATCCCAGGATCATACAATACCCCAAGTTGGCAGGGACCCACAAGGATCATGGAGTCCAGCCCCTGTCCCCACTCAGCACCACCCAGGCCCAATCCCTGTGTCTGACAGCGGTGTCCCAACGCTCCTTGAGCTCTGGCAGCTCGGGGCTGTGCCCACTGCCCTGGGGAGCCTGTACCATGCCCACCGCCCTTCCAACTGTCTGTACAGTGTATCACAAAAAGACTCAAAACCAGTCCAAAAGTAACTATGCCCATCCCTTCTTCAAACTTAGTATACTAAAGAAGTGATGTTTCAGAAAGAGAAAGATCAAATTTGTTCAGAAGTGAGCCAATGCAAGTGACCATAAACGTGAGGGATTTTGATATTCTGCTCTGAATTTTTTTATCTTGTTATTGGCAATTAATGGCATTGAAATGTCAAAGTATTCCTTTATATAATACATTTTCATCTTTAGAATAAAGTTTTAGAGCTGTTTTAAACACTACAGTTGTGCAGGGCTCAGTCATACCTTCTGCATTTCATGTCAGCTTTCTGTGAAAAGCACCAAGTTCAGAATGTACAGTTCGCGGCACCACCATGCTTTGGGAGCACAGAAATGTCATGAGTTGTCCCAACAGAGTCATATGAAACTGAGCTCTAGTTTGCTGAAATGTTTCATGAGCTTCTTGGATTGCCCTTCCTCTGGGATTAGCCCTGAGTCTGTATCAAAGCTATGAAGCAGATCACATATGGGTTTTAACTGAGAACACTTTTTTAAAGCCTAACAACATAAAATAGTTATGATTCAGGTTCTAAATTAAAATATGGTAATAATGATCCATACTTAAATGTATTTATGGAGCAAGACTGAGTAAGCAGGATAAATACCATCGCCAGTTCCACTGCTGTATCTTGGTTGGACGTATGCTGAGTTATGTTCCTCTATGACACTTAAGAAAAAAGCATTTTCCCACTGAAATTAATGTCGTTGCCAAAGTACTGCACTATTGTAATTCATATTTCATGAATGTTCTGTCTCCACTGAAAAACTGTATGACCAGTCCTACTCCTTCACTATCTCAATGTGGATGATATTATATATGAGGAAAACAATCTAGCCATGTTTGTGTTTCCTTCTGTTGTCACCAAGCCCTAAATGATCTTGTTTTTGTTTTTACTGCTCTGTAATGAGTCACTAGCTTATTTAACTTAATTTTATTGCAATTGTTATCTTTTCATTCTTGTTTTTTTCCAGTCAGTTACTCATAAGACCACAAGATATAAACAGGACACTGTTGCTTGGACAACTTCTGAGGGTAATTTTTTTCACTGTTGTCCAAATTCAAAGCAAGTTACTGAATGGTCCTCACTTCCAAAGAACTTTCACTCCAGTCCACATATATTTTCCCACGTCATGTCTCTGTTGATTCCTACATTTTCCAGCTAAAAGAGATCTGCCTGCCTGGTTTGGATGTTGTCCGGAAGTTTTCTTGGGCTTTGCTTTCATGTCTCATCTAGATCTTTCAATGGAAGTTTTAGTGATAGAAAATCAAGTTTAATTTTATGTAATTTATTTTGCAGCAAATAAATTTTGCCAAAAACTGTGTTTCAACTGAAAATTTGGGAGAAATAGTAATCCAGTGAAATGTTAAAGCTTCCTTTGCCATCTCCCCCATTTTCTGCATTGACTTTTGCTTGCTAGATTTCTCTTTAACCTGGCTTCCTAAAGGAGAGGGGATTTACGTGGTTGTGCATGTGTTATATGCACGTGTCTCTTTATCCATCAGTCTTTTACACTTTTCCACTATAACTTTCCACTAAATCTGATTAAAAGACAGCAGCCTAAATTATGTTTAGATTTTATGTTTGACTGTAGTAATCAGATAGAGATTTTATTAATGAAGGGAAAAGCTTCAGTAAAAGTGACCTTATATTCACTACCACAGAAAGCAGATGGGAGAGAAGAGTGAATTCCCAGCTATGGGAAAATCTTCCCAAGGAGTTAACACCCGTGAGAACACACACCAAAGGACATACAGGTGTAGAAAAGCAAGATCTGTTAGCTTTGCTGCTTCTTGTACTTTGTTTCCTATGATGTTAGAAATCGTAGTGAACTATGAGACTGACCATTTGTTAATGTGCAATATATTTGACTACAACTGGTTCATATTTTGGAGCAAATAAATTTTTTAACGCTTTTGTTTAAGGTGAGATGCAGTTTTAAAGCTGTTATATGTACTCAGGGAACAAGTAGACTTAAAACACTTCCAAAGAGTAAATATCTTTTGCATGTCTGCTTGCAGCTTTGTACACAAAATGAAATTTAGGGGCTACTCTGTATTAGTGTGACCACAGAATCTCAACGATCTCTGCAAATTATCTCCATTAGACCAGGAATTATTGATACAGGTGCCACAGAACTGCTACAGATACTGGCCATTGTCCTGAAGCATTGTAAGAATTGGTTATGCCATGCTTTGAAAAGCTTTTTTAATGGAGAACCTAGGAGTATCCTTGAGAAGTGGTGGTCAGTTTTAGCCATAGGCGTTTGACAAACTCCAGGTGCTGTGGAAGAGCCTTACAGATTAATAATACAGTGATTGCTCTGAGTCAGCATGGAGCTGGCCCACATCCCCACAGCAGGAGGTACCAGGATGCTTGGAATGCCACCCGTAGGACAAGAGGTCAGACTGAACTTCTGACCAGTGTGATCAGTGAAAAATCTGTGGCTGTTTTTGCAAGAGTTAACACCAGCCAACTGAAGTCAGATCCCAGCTTGGGTAATTCCATTCTGCCTCTCTAAAATTCCCCTTTTATTTCAAACAGATGCAATATTTTTTCACTTCCTCCATTAAGGCTGCCAAGCAGTTTTGTGTATTTTGTCGAGTACTTGCTGTGTTTTACCCCAAATGTAGCTGCAATATCCACAGAATGACCCAGTGTAGAGCTTTGGTGCATTCAATACTATTTGTGGAAAAAAAAAAAAATTCTGTTTATTCTTATGCAGATCTGCTACACATTTGAAGTTCTATGCTTTGGTGCAAACACACCAAAATTTAGCATTAAGAAGATTTTATCCCATGGATAGGTCCACAGAGTATGAAGCAAAAGACCTAACCTATAGTTTTAGCTTTACTATTTATCTCCAGCAGCAATTTGGTCATGTTCATTCACGTTCTGGAAGAGTCAAAAATCACCTTAACTGTACTTTGGGATGAGTTGCTTGGACCCTTAGTCTCTGTGCCTCAGTACTTACTATTAACAGTGGAAGAGCAGTGCTCATCCAGCTAAGTATTAACATTTGCAGTAATGGATGCTTTATGATCATTTTCAGAGGGAAATGTATTTGCATTTCCCATTTCTTTTAACAAATGGAAATTGATGGATGAACAAATTGATCAATTTACCCCATATTTAGTGCCAGACAACTCCCAGTGCTTGGTGGCAGTAGTAAAGCTAGCAACCCTAATTAAAAGCATGCTCAGTGAGACACAACTGTAGTTTGTTCTTAACGAGTGTGCAATAGAGATAATGTAAAAGCAATTACTTTAGCAGAGGCAATTTACTGAAAAATTGTTTTCACTGAGCACCAGCTTACACAGTTCATGGGCCTGCTGCCAAGGAACAGAGCCAATTAGTGCCACTTACTGTGGGGACACTGCGATGTGGCCACCTGCCTGCTGAGACCCCGCATCGTTTCATACATAGCCCATGATTCCTCTGTGTCAGTGTGACTACCATCTCCAGCCTATACTCAGCAATCAAATGCATTGATACGGCATCTTTAATCCTGGAGGGCACCCCAGTAAATTACTACCAAATAAACTAATCTACCATTTCTCTCTCTCTCTTTAACCAAGACGTGTGACATGTCTACACCAGACTTCACAGTACTGTGAGGCATAGTGGTGTAAATCAGCACAGCTCCATTAACTTCTAAATTTCTGTCAGTATAGCTGAGGCAAGAATCTGACTCTTCCATCATAATGCACTTCTTCCAGGACTGAAGTTCAGCTGACACTACAGTTTATCAAAGAACTAGAGAGGTAACTGAAAAACGCAAATGAAAGGAGTATTCAAGTTTTCCTATCAAGGACAGCGTTGAACTAGCAGTGACATAAAAATCAAAAGATAACCCTCTGGTATTTTTCTGCCATTCATAGGATTTCTAAATTCAAGTAACACTCACTAAATTTTTATTAAAAAAAAAAAAGTAAATGTGTAGCCTTTTGGTTGCAATTCAAGTTCTAATAAAACTGTTTATTGAACTCCTTGACCCCTTCCTGGAATCTGCCTGAGCTTCCCAGAACTTTTTGTCATGTGGTTCTCAGTCATTAATAACTAAGTATGACACAGCAGTTTAGACGCACAGCAGCCCTCTCTCCGCTCAAGCAGGCGCCAGGACAGAGCGCAGAGAACACAAACAGCTCAGCCCAGCTTCAGCATCCAGTCCCGGAGCAATGCTGCCGTGATGCAGCAGCAAGCAAAAAGGGCAAAGGCAGGAAGTGATTCATCTGAGTACAGTACAACGTGCGGGACATGATCAAAAAGATCCCAACGGTGGGCCAGCACAAGTACAGTACTGGGCAAACGGCTCTGGGCTCCAGCCTGCATGTTCGTTGATCTCCCACTCTGTTTATATGGAAAGACTCCTCCACCAGCCAGCTGTGCATTAAAAGCAGCATCTGCTGCTAAAGAGGGTCAGTGAATCTAGAGACCTTTGAATACATGGCTGATCCACTCTGTCCACCCACTCATTTACGTTTATATAGCCCTTCTGGCTTCTGCCTGGAAGTCTTTGGCTTTCAAACTAGAGATCTCTCCAGCAGTTCTCCAGCTTTTGGCTTGCTTTAGTGTTCGCTGAATCTGTTTCCTTGCCAGTTCCCAACCGCTAGCAGCACCCCCGGGCCCTCCCAGCCCCACGGCTACTTAATCATCTCTTCTTGTGACAACTGGACTGTAGCTAAGAAATCCTGAGTGTCAGTTTCCAAAGGGCAGAGCTGTTGTGTCTGCTGCAGCAAGATACAGTCCAGGTACAATCTATCTCACCAATTATATGCTTAAAAGAAGAAAAGGCAGGAATATTGCTGTACTGAGGAGTTAAGCACGTTCTAGTGCAAGATGCTGCACTTGAGCTACACTGGAATGAATAAGACTCATCGTGAATAGATTCAGAAGTCGTATCTTTGCCAAATTTGGATTTAGTTACACACATGTATCTCCTGTAAACAAACAAACAAAAAAAAAAAAAGAAAAGGAAAAACGTTGTACAGTTCTATGGGGAAAATGAGTTTACTTTCTGTCCAGTTCCTTGCATTGTCTGTCATTCATTGTAATTTTACTGGAGTGGCTCAGAACTTGCTGTAGGAACCAGGACCATGAGGGTGATGGAGGAGAGAAAATTGAAATCTCCAAGCAGGTGGACAGTAATACATTAAATCAAATTATAAGAGTTTTTTCCTTCCTATTTGTGCCATCAGCTTCCTCTGCTTATTTCTCGCTGTCTCTTTCCATATTTGCAAACACCATTGTGCTCTGCCTGCTCAGTTCACAGTTCATTTGTTAAGGAAAGAGAGATGGCCCTGAACCCCTGGAATAAAGTCTCCAGCACTCAAATCCATTACCACCTTCTACTCCACATCTCAGGCAAGCTTTGACCCACCTTCTCAAACACAAACACAGCCCAGGCATGTCATTTTAAACAAAAACAACCTATGGGAAGAAAACCATTTGCCTACACAACCAGTTCTCCCTCGGGGAAGAGAGTGAGAGAATGAACTGCTTATGGCAGGTGTTATTCGTGCTGCTTTAAGCAAGGCTGGGAGGTGTTCAGAAAGTAAGGTGATGGGGCTGGTGTTGACACAACTCTAGAAAGAATCCAGCATTCACATCAGAGAAATAAAGGGCTCTAGACCATGAAACTTTTAGTGTATCTAAGTTAATTTAAAGCAAGTTAAAGACTCACTGACTTATCTACTCTAGACTTAACTGGTGTTAGCTAACACATTCCATATCCTGGTCAGACAAAGCCTAGAAGCAAGGAAAGCAAACAAATGACACATGGAGTAAAGACAGTACCCGAGAGAACAAATGAAGAGAGACACTGTGAGAAAAGCAGCACAGACAAGAAGAAGGACAATGAAATGGAAAATAAAAAACCCACTATCTTTATAATGAGCAGGACCAGCTGAGCTTTCGAGGGGTGCTGTTCTTAATCCATAACACATGCTTCCTCTTAACTCCAGTTATGTGTTTGTTTATTTGTTGTGTGTTTTTGTAAAATGAATCACCCTTGTAAAAAAGAAGCATGGATTTAAATTACAGGGGGCAAAAATCTCATTGTACGTCAGCTACTTTGGCAAACTCCATAGGTAGTTCAAGAGAAAAAGCTACTTGGGAATTTTCCGATGAAGTGTTTCTGATTTTTTTTAAAGGAAAAGGACACTATGTTGAACCTGAAACTTTTCATGAGAACAACCATTGGAGCGTTAAACATGCATTGAACTTAGTCTACCACTTTCCACAGAAGTGCCCTGACCAAAATTACCTCTTTATTTAGGTCCAGTAACTTGCTGAATTTTTAATCATAGACTCATAGACTCATAGACTCATAGACTCATAGAATCATAGAATCATAGAATGGCTTGGGTTGGAAGGGACCTCAGAGATCATCTAGTTCCAACCCTCCTGCCGTGGACAGGGCTGCCAGCCACCAGCTCACTAGATCAAACTGCTCAGGAACCCATCCAGCCTGGCCTTGAACACAGCCAGGGATGGGGCATCCACAGCTTCTCTGGGCAGCCTGTTCCAATGCCTCACCACTCTCTCAGTGAAGAATTTCTTCCTAACATGCAGCCTAAACCTCCCCTCTTCCAGTTTTAGCCCATTCCCCCTTGTCCTACCATTATCCACCTGTGCAAAAAGTCGGTCCCCTCCTGCCTGTTAGCTCCTTTTAAGTATTGGAAGGCTGCAAGGAGGTCTCCCCGGAGCCTTCTCTTTTCCAAGCTGAACAATCCCAACTCCCTCAACCTTTCCTCACAGGAGAGGTGCTCCAGCCCTCTGATCATTTTGGTGGCCCTCCTCTGGACCCGCTCCAACA
>VXAV01003225.1:26832-57485 GCA_013399715.1 Alectura lathami
TTTTTTTTTTTTTTTTTTTTTTTTCTTTCCTTCTCCCTTTTCAAGCCCATTTCTTTCTTCCTATCTCTGGAATAAGAAGATAAGCCATGACCCTAACTCTGAACTGAAGTGGGAATAGATCTGAAACCCTGGACCTGACATACAACTCCCAGAAATTTTTGTGATGGAAAGTTTCCAAATTCTTAATCTAGTGCCTGGTTCCCTCTTGGCACAAACTGAACACCTAATTTTGGATCTCAAAACCCTCAACTTCCCGAAAGTAACCTAGGCATGGATTTTTTTTGGCTGAGCTGGCTCTCCCACAGCTGGGAGGGAACAAGAATCTGAACTCAGGCCAGACCAAATTAATCAAACATCTGAATTATTAATCACTATTAATAAAAATGAATTTGAGTTGCAAGTGCGGGACTCACTGCTCTTCTCTGAGTATGGATTGAAAGAATAGAGAGCCAAGGAAAAACATGACACAGACTGAGCCATCAGAACAAACCTCATCAACAGAGTACTAAGCTGGCAAGCAGAATGTATGAGTTATTCTGAAAATTGCTGTGCATCAAAGAAGTGGAAAAACAAATATATGTAACATCAGAGAAAGTTAGAAATGTTATTACAATTTTTTAACAGGGAGGTGAAATACTTGTCCAAAACATAAAAATGTAAAGTAACTCCATGAAGTGCTAAATTCCATTGTGCCTGGTCAGCACAAACTTGTGCTGCTGTCACAGCAAGCCCATGTACATTCTGACTAATTCATTCCTGAAGGAAATGAACTGCTTAAGCTGAACATCACTGCTGGTGTAAGAGCAACCAGGCATTAACTGACTACTAGTAAAGTAATGCTGAAAACCAGAAGGCTCGCAGACAGTTGTACAATCTGATTCTAGGGCTGTCAAACGTAGGAGCAGCACAGACAAAAACCTCAGCTGTACAATAAAACTGTTAAGGCAACAAGAACAATCTGATAACATGGTACTTCTGAGAAGGCACTAGAGTCAACATCCCAAGCTGTCCTTGGTAGGCCCGTGTGTCTCGAAGCGCCCCTTTTCTCTTCAGCTGCATTAACAGAGCAGGCAAGCATTTCACTCGCATTCCCCTTGCAGTCATGTTTTCATTTCTGAGACCAAAGAGGAAGAGGAGACGTTGTGTGGCAGTTCAGGGGCCAAGACCAAGACAGCCAGTTTTCTGCATCTCAGCCACTAGGTTCTGGCCTGACCCTTGATCATCCTGCTTTCGCCCAGTTTGACTCAGTTTATACCAGGTAAGAGTGAAAAACATACACGCATCTTTACTACTTGTACTGTAGTAGTGCTGTGGAGCCCAGCCCTGCATTTCATGTGGAATTACAATGCCCACCCTCCAAAATGATTATTACTAGGTATATTTAACAAGCAAATACGGGAGTAAACATAAGTCAAAAGGCCTTGATCCTGATCAGTGTGACGAAGCTGCTTTATTAGCTTTGAAAATATCTGTGGGATCTTTGAACCCCAGAAAAGTGACACCATTTATACAGGTTAAATGATCTCTGTAAGTCCTAAAGATGCACAGATGTGACAACAATTAATATTAATTATGAAAGACAATGCAAACAGTATAAAAATCTGAGCCATAGAAATATACAATAATTTAGGCCCAACCCCTTGCTCGCAGCAGGCCAGCTTGAATCAAACTGACTAGACCAGACCTCCAACGAGGAAATCATGCCAGAATAGGCCTGTGTAAAGTCTACCATTGTCCTGCATGGCCTCAGCAGCTCCCAAGCCAAAGTTTCTGTGACGTCCACTGTGAGATTCACACAGAGCTCTTGGTTTCCCAGCTAGGTGGAAATGAATTTCATTTGAGTCTTGCTGTTAAAATCATTGCTTGTCCTATGGTAATTATCAACACGGAACCCCACAGGAAGATGCTACAAAGGCCAGTCAGATTAGTTATATCAAGCTGCATTATAGAGCAGCCAGCCCAGCACACCATTATTAGTCACAGCAGAGATTAAACAAACCTGCTTGGCCTCTTTCCCCTTTGCTTTGTACTGATGTTCACAGATAAACCCATGCAGGAGAAGCTGGAAAGAACTGAATGTCCTGTGGGAGCTCTTATCAAGACCAGGGAGTGAACAGTGAATAACCACTCAGCAAGTCACCTTCTAAGTTTAAAAAGCAGCCTGTTGTTTTAAAGCACATTAGTCATCAACAAACGAGCTGGAACGTTCTTCATCCCCTCGGTCCCCCCTCTCCAGTCTCCCTCTGCTGGGGTAAGCTAGCTGTTTT
The DNA here is from genome assembly GCA_013399715.1 of Alectura lathami. Classification (NCBI taxonomy): domain Eukaryota; kingdom Metazoa; phylum Chordata; class Aves; order Galliformes; family Megapodiidae; genus Alectura; species Alectura lathami. Next base: position 29,100 of record VXAV01003225.1, read on the forward strand.
TCCTTCTGCTTTTTCATAGATAAGAACAAAATCTATGTCTATGAAGGCTAATATATGTTTTGTTCTAACGTGTTTGTTCCTTTGAACTCTAAGCTCTTGAGACGGGGACTTTTTCTCATCCAGTATTTGCCCAGCGCTGGCATGACCATCTTCATGAGAGCCTGCCTCTATTCCTGGAATACAAGCAGTAATTCCCAGTCACCTCGTATTTGCTTTTGTCATCCTTCACAGCAGGAGTTCACTCAACTCCTGGCAGCTAGAACCTGGTCAGAGAAGACCACCACCAAGCTCAGTCCTGCCCTGTGTGTCTTGGAGATTCCCGGCTGGGATGTGGAATGGGGTTCTCCTCACTGTGCCATTCTCTCTCCATTGCCACCTGTGTGCAAAGCTACATTTCCCAACACAACACATTTTTTCATGTTTCTGTTATTTGCAAACAACAGTGCACATGACCTCCACACCATTGATTAAGGCCTCTCTTCAAATGTGGGTTCAAAAACAGGAAGAACATCGATTTCTGGTGTATAAGCAAAGTGACCACAAACACAAACACCATGCACTGCCAGCACTCCAGGAACTGTGATTCCAGCATCCGCTCTTCTATCCCTACTTCATTTTGGCTTCAGCTCCACAGCAGTAACACCTTCTAGCCTTCCTTTTTCTTTACAATTTTCTTCCCTTCTGACCTTCTTCCAGATCAAGGAAGAATAAACTGAAGATCCATTTTCGCTGTATTTTACCAAGATGCCAAGCTACCCTATGTTTTAGTAATTACTATTGTTAGTCATTTGTAATTTTAGAAGTACAGATGGTTTGCTTAGCAAGTTTGAAATGGAATTGTTTGGGACAGTAGGAGGTAAATACTTGCAAACATCACTACTCATAGTTCTTCTAAAATCATGGTTAATTCTTCCGAATAGCTTCCCAACAACACTGCAGTCACTGACTTGCCAATTTGGTTATAGCATTTGACTCCAACTTGATCTCAGGATCTCCTCCTGTTAGGGAAAATGCCACCACTGCCCTCTCCTGTTCTTTTCTTGTCTTCTGTTTTCATCCCCTCTTTCCCCATTTTTTCACTGAGACCTCCAATTTCCTTATGGATGTAACACAGAAGAGTACCTAGGATATTTTAGTGCCCTCTCCTTTGCTGTATTTAGAAGCCCTCCTGGCACAGATTGTCTCTCTCCTGCCTTTATACGGCCCTCAGCACAGGAGATCTTGCCAGGGGCACTGCCTACCAACACAATATAACATTCACTCCTGTGACTATAGCATGATCTGCATAGCTTTCCAGCTCTCATTTTTCACTAATGTTAAAATAAGTTAAATGATATAAAATGGGCAGCATTAGGTTGTTGTTCTTCTGGCATTTCATAGCAGTATCTACTTCTGAAAACTTCTTTACTAGGCCATGAAAAGAAATCTGGGCAAGTGTACTTCATGGAACAAGAAGAACATTCTACGAGTGAAGAACACTTTGGGGTAGTATCCCCTTTCCCACTGATCCTTGAAGATCTGGATCTGTGCTAATAACTGATTAGTTTTGCTGAGAAATGCATTGTTATGAAATCTGCAGCAGAGAGACTGATAGCACAAAAGTCTGAAAAACCAAAGGCTAAATATGCTACAAAACCAGAGAGTGCAAGAATACAGGCAGTGGTCACAAACACAGGTAAGCACACAAAAAGCTAATTCTGATTCCATGCATGGACGAAGCGCCAGCTACACAGAGTCAGGGAATCACATGTAGAAGCAGGCACAGAACAGCACACGTAACACACAGCACATGCTATGGCTGCCCAGTGGCTGCTCTGAAAGTACAGAAGTTTCACACGCATACCTTTGTTGCAGAGAGATGTTGTTACACAGAGAAAGACTAACGGGAATAATTAGGAAAATATTAATCAGGCCTAATGTAACCAGAGTCTCAATTTGTCCTTCATAAAAAGGAGACACTTAGCATTTTAGTCTAGCCTCCTCCAAAACAGTTGAGAAATAGCAGATTGCCCACATTCCACTACTATGACACTGACCAATAAAACAAAAGATATGGATGTGAAGAATGTATGCAAAGACACGTTCCTTCTGCCTCTGAAAGGCTGGGCAAAATCATGTAAATGTTCCTCCACGCTAGGCCAGCTGGAGGTCAGGATGTATTCCGAACATCACATATGTCAAGCAGTCATCTCACCTGAAATGTACACATGTAATTAGACAACAATAAGCTATTTATGTTTATTCCCAATTTCATAAGCAGGAGTTACTGACGTGGAAAAAATGTTGAGACCATTTCTCAGAACATTAACACTAGAGCTCAGCACACAGGCAGGCAGGAGAAGGCTGAATTCCTATCCATGTTTCTGGGAATGAGAAGGATTCAGAGCACAACAGGTGACATCTGGACTTGAAGTCCAGACATTTGGGTCCACTGTACATTGCATCCATGCCATTCAGTTCCTATCAGTGTTACTCACTGGCCAGCAATATTGGGAGTGGCAGAGAAAAAGTGCACTTGAAGGATGCTACCTCTGCTTTGTTGTGCACCTGGATCCCAAGACTTCCCCACTTGGAGCAGAAGGCAATGGTAATGTTCTGTGTCCAGCTCCAGCTACAAGGGGGCCACGCATCACTAAGTAGTGAACCATAGAATCATAGAATCATAGAATCATAGAATGGCTTGGGTTGGAAGGGACCTCAGAGATCATCTAGTTCCAACCCTCCTGCCGTGGACAGGGCTGCCAGCCACCAGCTCACTAGATCAAACTGCCCAGGAACCCATCCAGCCTGGCCTTGAACACAGCCAGGGATGGGGCATCCACAGCTTCTCTGGGCAGCCTGTTCCAATGCCTCACCACTCTCTCAGTGGAGAATTTCTTCCTGATGTCCAACCTAAACCTCCCCTCTTTCAGTTTTAGCCCATTCCCCCTTGTCCTACCATTATCCACCTGTGCAAAAAGTCGGTCCCCCTCCTGCCTGTAAGCTCCTTTCAAGTATTGGAAGGCCGCAAGGAGGTCTCCCTGGAGCCTTCTCTTTTCCAAGCTGAACAATCCCAACTCCCTCAACCTTTCCTCACAGGAGAGGTGCTCCAGCCCTCTGATCATTTTGGTGGCCCTCCTCTGGACCCGCTCCAACAGCTCCACATCCCCTCTGTACTGGGGGCCCCAGGCCTGGACACAGTACTCCAGGTGAGGCCTTACAAGGGCAGAGTAGAGGGGGACGATCACCTCCCTCTCCCTGCTGGCCACCCCTCTCTTGATGCAGCCCAGGATGCCATTGGCCTTCCTGGCTGCAAGAGCGCACTGCCGGCTCATGGCCAGCTTTTTGTCGATCACAACGCCCAAGTCCTTCTCTGCAGGGCTGCTCTCAAGGAGTTCTTCTCCCAGTCTGTACACACACCTGGGATTGCCCCGACCCAAGTGCAACACCTTGCACTTGGCCTTGTTGAACCTCATCAGGTTCTCGTGGGCCCACTTTTCCAGCCTGTCCAGGTCCCTCTGGATGGCATCCCTTCCTTCAGGGGTATCAACTGCACCACTCAGCTTGGTGTCATCAGCAAACTTGCTGAGGGTGCACTCGATCCCACAGTCTAAGTCGTCGATAAAGATGTTGAAGAGCACCGGTCCCAAGACGGACCCCTGGGGGACACCGCTCGTGACCGGCCTCCACCTGGACGTAGAGCCATTGACCACAACCCTTTGGCTGCGACCATCCAGCCAGTTCCTTATCCAGCGAGCAGTCCACCCATCAAATCCACATCTCTGCAGTTTAGAGATAAGGATATGGTGCTGAACCATGTCAAAGGCCTTGCACAAGTCCAGGTAGACCACATCCATCACTCTCCCTTGGTCCACCGATGCCGTCACTCCATCACAGAAGGCCACCAGATTGGTCAGGCACGACCTGCCCTTGGTGAAGCTGTGCTGGCTGTCTCGGATCACCTCCTCATCTCGCATGTGCCTTAGCATCTCCTCCAGGAGGATCCGCTCCATGATCTTCCCAGACACAGACGTGAGGCTCACCGGCATGTAGTTCCCCGGGTCTTCCTTTCTCCCTTTCTTAAAAATGGGAGTGATGTTTACATTTTTCCAGTCACCAATGATGACCAACGATGAATGACTCCATGGGTAGCAGCAGTGAGCACAAGGAGAAAAACACAGAGAAATCAGAGATATTCAAGAGCCGTCTGGACACGATCCTGGGCAGTGTGCTCTAGGAGACCCTGCCTGAGTAGAGGCCTTGGAGTAGATGGTCTCCAGAGGCCCCTTCCAACCTCAACCACTCTGTAATTCTGCAAAAAACTAGTGAAGCCCTGGCTGTCCCTGATAAACAGTTACAATGTTTAATTACCCTCACTGCCACCAAGTTCTGCATTATTTATTTGAAAGACACATTTTTTTTTTAACTTTTGCTTCTAGCACAGATTCTTCTTGTGTTCCTGTCAGCACAGCTGAAATGTCCTAACAATTGCATGTCTTTCTTCTGCAAGCATCTACACAGGGTGGTCAAGTAATTTCTAAAATCCTTTCTTTGAGATGAATTTAATTTCCAAAACTTGTTTACCAGCTACTGGATTGCTTTAGTCTTTTCAATTCCCCTTCAGGATTTTTGCATCCTGTTTTGAGTAAGTGGATATTAAAACTAGAAATTGCCGTTTAAGTAATACTTAAGTGTTTAAGTAATAGTGTTATTCACACAGAATCATTTTGCTTTTTTGGGAGAGACTGAGCTTTGTAAGTCCATATACAACTGTGCTACTTAAGGTGACAGCTTGGCTCTTTGGCCACTCATTTCCTGATCCTGGTGTTTAAATTAAGTTGTTTGGAGGAGTTTTGTTCTTTCTTTCCTTCTTTTTTTTTTTTTTTTTTTTCCTTTTCCTCTGGCTTTTTGTGTGTGTGTTGTGTAAAGAGACTCTTCATGAAAAGCTAGAGGAAGAACAGTGTCCTTTGGCTTCCCTCCAGTTCCTGGAGGTAAAAGCATGACAAGTAGTGTTATTCCAAAAAACTGACAAATAATCTTTGCCAGATTTTTCCCAATTAGAGCCTATCAATCTTTACAATGAAGCCCTTTATTCATCCATATACAAAGTCCAGTTATATATCACTAGGAAAAAAGAGAGGCAGGTGCTTCTACAATCAGAATATCAGCACTAGTGAGCTGGAGGGGCTTCTTTAACTGAAGCCAAGCACTTTCAAAGTGTTTCAGGGTTTCTAGGCTTCTGTTAAGCTCAGGCCTGTGGACAGTGCTGAGCTAGCACTGCCAGGATTATTTGGCCTAAATGGCATGGATTTGGCTGCAAAGACCTATTGCTACAAAAAGGAATTTTTGGTATTCGCCTTCTTAAAAGAGATGAGCTCTTTGCTACAAACAGTGCCAGCTCTTGTTTGCCATGCTGATGAGTTGTTTTGATCTGCGGCCTCTCGTGCACAGCTCTCCCACTGACTGGATGCTGTGGATGCCAAGTGCTTTCTGGATCTGGTCCAGGAGATACAGCTGGTTGCACTGGGATGCTGCTGACCATCGTCTCCGACTCTTACAAGATTCCTACACTTCATGTTCTTTCCAAGACACAAACAAATATTCTTTCCAAAGATAGTTCAGTAGCTTTTCAAAATGATCAGCTCCAGGGAGAGAGAGAAGCAGTCTAATAAAAAATCAGGCATTCCTAATGAGATGGGCGATTTTGCTGTAGAAACAGATGAGCCTATGAATAATTCTCTGTGCAGCAGTACTTGGTTGACATTTATATTTTCCTTGTTATCCTTTTGTTACCCAGATTACCCAATAATTTCTTTACATATCATGGTAATTTAGAGTTAATTTAGACTGTCCAACAAGACAACATCCAGATGTTAAGTAAAGGCGTGGCCCATTTTTGCTGTTGAACACACACAACTCTTGGTGTGCACAATGAAAGCCAGTGGAGTTTTGATCAGTGTCAGCAATGAAATACAACACATTTGTGTGTGTGTCTTTATGCATACATATTTAGCATCTTTTGCCCAAGGGTCTTTATAAAGGTTTTCCCATCCAAGAAATGAGATATAAAAGGGTTGCTTACTTCACTCAAAATCAAATGCTAAGAATAAGCCTGCACATTCTGGTACTTTCCTGCTGGATGATTCACTAGGCAGTGCTTGTAGGTCAGTTTTCAAAGCAGAGCAGTGGTCTTACTTTAAATAATGTAAAGATAGTCAGTGCACAGGTTCAGTATATTCAGATGCAATATATTATCACAGGATATGATATTCATTGGATAGACAACATCCTAAGACATGTGACTACTCAGGCAGAATCCTGATTCCAGTTCAAATACTAAAGTTCTCACACATTTCACTCTAGCCAAGAACTTACCCCTGCTCCATCTCTATTGTTTAACTTTGGACTAACCATTTAATCTGTGTATGTCAAACTGTCCCTCTGCTTAAGAGTAGGATGAACTTGTTTATCCTTTGCAGATAAGCTAAAAAAGTTGAAATCCTTCAGTTTAGAGAAGACTGAGGGGGGATATGATCAAGGGTTACAAAATCAGTTACATGGCAGAAAAGCTCAATATAGAGCTATTTTTCACCAAGTCCCAAAATAAAAGAGCTATCAGACACTTGAAAGTAATAGCAGAGCAGTTTAAAAAACTACTTCTTTACACAGCAGGTAGTGAATTTCTGGAACTTGATGCCAAAGGAAACTGCAGAAATAGACATTATCAGCAGGTGCAAGAAAGGGTTAGACAAACTCAAGGATGATGGGTCCATTAACAGACACTGAGCAGAGAAGTTCTCTCTACTCTCCCTAATACAACGGTTCTGGATGCCATGGGAAAATTAGGGATGTGGACTTCAGAAAGCAACCAGGCTCGTGGCTCCCCCTAAAACATCTCCTTTTTCTATTAGCAGGCCATTGGACTGGCCCAGGAGGGTATTTCATATGCTCGCACATTATTTTTGTGAGGTTTTTTATTAAGCACAGTATATCCTGAGAGCTTTGTATTCTACTTGTCATATTTTATGTGTAACATTTATTCCAGTGAAGATAGCTCTGTTTTGAAATTATATTTTAATTAAGATATATAGTTGTGAAACTGCTGCGACTTACCTTCTTCTCTGTCACTGAATTTGATTCACCACCCCACCAGTGCAGGCCGTGACTCACTTGGTCTGTGCTTCTTATGAGTGTTATTTTAGTACCTTGGTTGTTACTTGGCTCTAATCCATTGGGATTAGGCTTGATTACAGAACTAATACACTGGATAATGATAACCTGTCGCGTAACACAACCCTTCACTCTCATATTGGTGGGATTGTGTTTTATTTCTGCTTACTGAAAAATTAGAGTGCATTTTTTCTCACTGTTTTTTATGCATCACATTGTAAAAGGAAAGGTTACATTGCATGAGCCATTAAAATAAAACTCTTCTTTTTCTAAATTTCTCCTTTATAGCAAGAATGAAAGTAAATTCACTGCAAGTGGAAAGTGCCTGATGTACCTCAGATGCATAAGTCACAGACTGATATTGCATACATCAAAATCAAAATTTCCTGAGGGCTACAGGACTAAAGCTGAGATTTGCATGCTAGCCCTTTACATCTGGAACCACACATCTGGGAGACAAAATTAAAACCAGAAGTTAAGCAAGTTGTAGCTTCCCAGCTATGTAGCTAGAATTTCCAAAGCAACAGGATGTTGTGGTGTCTCTCTGAAAGCTGTCCTCACCTTGCTGATGAATTACAGTTCCTGTAATTTTTGGCCACATGACATCATGTGATCCCATGATGTCCACAGTCTCACCAAGAGAATCACAGTAGGTAATTCAGCTTGGCTTCTGGTAACTACAAAAAAAAAAGTCTTACTAACTAATCAGAGAATCATAGAATGATAAAGGTTGGAAAAGACCTCTAAGATCATCTAGTCCAACCATCAGCCTAACACCACTATGCTCGCTTAATCATGTCCCTAAGTGCCACATCTGCATGTTTCTTGAACACCTCCAGGGAAGGAGACTCCACCACCTCCCTGGGCAGCCTGTTCCAATGCCTGACCACTCTCTCAGAGAAGAAGTTTTTCCTAACATCCAACCTGAACCTCCCCTGGTGCAGCTTGAGGCCGTTACCTCTTGTCCTATCACTGTTACCTGGGAGAAGCCAACCCCTACCTCACTACAGCCTCCTTTCAGGCAGTTGTGAGCAGTAAGGTCCCCCCTGAGCCTCCTCTTCTTCAGACTGAACAGCCCCAGTTCCCTCAGCCCTCCCCATAAGCCTTGTGCTCCAGGCCCTTCACCAATTTTGTTGCCCTTCTTTGGACACGCTCCAGGGCTTGATGTCCTTCTTGTAGGGAGGAGCCCAAAACTGAACACAGCACTCGAGGTCCGGCCTCACCAGTGCCGAGTACAGGGGGATGGTCACCTCCCTGCTCCTGCTGGCCACGCTATTCCTAATGAAGCCAGGATGCCGTTGGCCTTCTTGGCCACCTGGGCACACTGCTGGCTCATATTCGGCCAGCTGTCAACTGGCACCCCTAGGTCCTAATCACCAGTTTAGATTATGCATGTCAGGACATCTACTACATATGGCCTTTGTGTGACTATTTTTCTCTTTTTAAGAAATTAAATATGGATTTAAATGCAGTTAGTACTTCACTGAGGCAAAATAAAGTGTCCTTGATCAAAAATGGCAATGGAATTACAAGTGTATAGCTGTTCCCACTGATGCAGTTGGATTTCTGCTCCAACTGGGCAAATAAAGGCAGTAGTAAAGGGGAAGCGATGAGACGCACAAGTGAATGAGTCTCTTCACCTCCCTAGCCCTGTCTCCTCTCCCTGTACTTTGCGTATAAAGCACATTCATCCTTAGTTTTGACCAACGAAGAATCTCCTGAGGACAGGTCCTCCTGAATCAGCTGCGGACTCACTGGTATCACAGTACAAACTGGTAATTTCAATATTGAAAAGATTTTGCTTTTCTGTCCCGCTGGTAGCCCAGCAGAAGAGACAGAGAGAGTTTATCCGAAACAAACAGCGTTTTGTAATCCAGCACTGCAGAAGCTGCCCTTTCTCTTGCCTCATGAAGCAAGCTCAAACTTTGTGAGGTTTGCCACTCTCACCAAAGCAAGGTGTTTACACTATGAATGTTTTTGGTTTGTACAGAAGAATGGCAAGACAATTAGGAAAGTTCTGAAGTGTCTGTGTACATGCAGATGTCACAGAAGACCCCTTGAATATTTCCTACAGGCTTCCCATATGAAAACAGAATTCAAAAAGAATCTTCTCATCTCTCCCAGCACTCCAGGCAAGAGTAAGGCATTATCCAGAGAGGAAGCATAGAACAGTCAAAGGGTTTGGGGTTTAGTTCTTATGTCATAAACACCCAGTGTGATTTTAGAGAAATCATTTAAAGGTAATCTTGTTTTAGTTTGTTATGGACTTCCCTGACAGCTAGTTGGATTTGTTCTCAGTTTGTGTGTTATTTTTCCTTTAAAATTAAGTCTTAGGTCTGAAGAAATCCTGTGGAGGGAGTGAAAAACTGCTTCTTCCCTCAAGGAGCAATCTGGTCTGGGAAAGAAGCTTCCAGAGCAGAAGAAAGAACATGACAGACAGATGGGGCGAGACAGACACAGCGAGGAGCCCGCAGCTCAAGCCGTGGCACCGCGAGCGGGGCGATTGAGCAAGAGGCTGGGCCCCGAGCAACAGGAACAGCCCAGGAGAGCCACTGCCCAGGCGCTGGTCAGGGACGCCCATTTGTGAGGGCTTTTTCCTTCTGTTCTAACTGCTTGTTTAGAGTTTTCTGCATTGGAAAGGTTAAGTATTTTGATTTGTATACCAACACAACTTGGCTTTGAGGGATTTCTTTTGTTCCAGCTAGCTGTGGGTCCCTGGGTAACAAGTTCAAACAATTGCCACAATGGCAGAGTCACTCCAGGGACCTCTTAATGTCTCAGGGGTGCTGGAGATCTGCAGGTGGAAAAACCTGGCTCCTCTGGCCTCTGCCCCTCTCTGGCAGGAGTACAAACCCTGAATACTGTTCAATGTAAACAATATGAGCTTGTGTTGTCATCAGAATCTTCAGCTCTGATTTCCTTTCTCTGCAGCTGATGATTATTGGTGCTGGTTTCAGTGACTAAGACAAGATGAAAAACTTGCAACAGGTTTCTGATGGAACTCAGTAGAGGTGGGAATGCATTGTACGCATTGTAAAGAACAAATAAAAATAAAGAAAGCACTGAAAATGAGATCTCCGGTTGATGTTATGAAGTATTTCTGCACAAATTTCAGGCAAATATGCTTATTTCTGCTAGTTTTAATTCTACAAATGGAAATCAAATTTAAGTGCCCATAGGAAGTAAAGTCTAAATTTAGCCTTTTGTGGTGAGAGAACGCAGGCTGGAAGGAAAACTTTTCCAAATGATGAAAGCAGACATGCTTACTAAAAAATCTGCAGCATATATGTTAGACCACAGAACAGTCACACCAGTTTACATATCAATATGTAACCTGAAGCATAAGATAGTTTGCAATAACAAGAGGAGTTGCTATAATGCCTCTGCCAATATCCCTGGAGGTTGGTCCAGCAAAGAAGAGAAGGAAATTAAAAGAAAATGCTGGCAGCAGAAAGCATCAAAGCAGAGTTACTCAGAGCGAAAGACGATTTGACAAGTTGTCATCACTGATGCCAAGGCCAAAGAAACGTCATTACCTATGAAATATTCAAAGCAAAGAAAAGCCATATCTTGCCTATCCAAGGATAGCAGGTTAGGACAAGAGCTCTGTTAGGACTAAGGGCCAACCTCTTTTACTAGATACTTAATTTCACTGAGTTGTTTCTTTTCCTTTCCCCAGCTAGAGTATCACTCTAGCTACTAAACTTTCTTACCTCAGAACTCTAACATAAAACTAACGTAATGACACTGAAAAATAAAAATTCTGTTGTGACCAAAGGAACTATTTACACTCACTTGCTCCAAACTTTCAAAGTAACATATTTTGTTTGCCTAAGAGTTCATCAAAAGAAAATTGATTTCAACATGGACAAAGAGATGATTTCTACTCAGAAGTAACTCAAAGGTTTAAGACAGCATGCAAGTACTTACTGTGTGTTTAAACCTCACTGAAGTGAATTATTAAAATTAAGTGCATGATGTGGTGCCGTCCTGAGCAGTTAAGTACTTTTCTGAATCAGGGCCACAGTCTGTGGGATTTTCTCACAAACAGACTTGTACAGATAACTGAGCCTTCCCCGCTGACATATCTGTCAGCAGGTATGGAAGCCAATATGTAACACTTAGAACACCTGGACAAATAATCTTTCAAGGAAAAAGCACTTCAAGTATTTTCACTTTATATACCACACAGGATTGTTTATTTTTTTTGGCACTGCCCAGATTGAAATGCAATCATGTGATATGCTAGATGAATCAGACTTCAATACGTTAATTTTGTACTGAGAACTTCTGTTGATCCAGAACTGAACTAGCTTCATTGTTAAGTTCCTCTGGAACGCAGAGTATTTTGTTTGGTGTCCTTTTAAATCACCATGGGAAGCTGTATGGCACGGATTCTGTCTGTTGCAGGAATTAGCAATACATAAAGTTAAGGTAAAGATTTGGATAGAACACCAATCTCACTATTAGACATTGCTGTGTTATTGCTTTGTCAAGATCCTGATATGAACCAAGGGGCAGGCTGGCTTAGAGAATTAATTTGGCTCCCTAAAATTATCAAATAAAAGACAGAAATAGGAGTGGAGCTGAAGGCACAACGTGTCTCAGAAGTTTTATTAATTATAGAAAGAAAATCTAATTGCTAAAGGTTTGTCCTGTAAGAAAGACACCAGGGCCTTTGGAATTGTTGCTTTTCCTTCTGGACAGACGATGAGAAACTGTGCTGTGCCCCCACCACGCCTCTGTGCCAGCCTGCCTGCTTTGGCCAGGCAGACACAAAGGCAGGCTCAAGGCACCCAGTGCCTGCGCTGGGGATGTGATGGTTCAGCTCTCCTTTGGCAACTGCTCTGTTAGATCACATTTAAGCTCCCTGATGTTTCTAATGTTTTATTCCTTACATAATTTCTGGAACACTTTTTCTTAACTAGCCTTACATTGCTATACAGAGAGATCTACCAGCACTTTCTTAACAGCAGTTTAGAGTCTGTCCTTATCAAGACCTTGTTCATATTCATCTGTCAGTAATTCCATAGTTAAGATACTTAATATTGTGCTAAGAATCATACAAAATTAACTTTTTCATCACTCCACCAGTTATAACTGGTTTTGCTTTAATTCCATTTAAAACAGTTTAAGAGAATTTGCTGCTTCATTACTTGTGTTGGAAGATACCTGACCAGGTTACTTGTGCAGCCTTCATCTGGAACTGCCAAACCCTTACCTACCCCTGCTTCCTCCTTCATGCATGATTTATTCACATGTGACTGTGACCCAGTTCCTCAGAAGTTACTAGCCCAATTTTAATGAGAACAGGACCTGTATGTTAAATAACCACACAAGTCATCCTTTATGTAGTGCCACAGACATCACAGAGATCACATTGGGACTTTCTACTGCCATATTTTTCTTTAATATAGAAACATCAGTATCTATTTCCTTTTTCACTTTAAATTTTACTGTATCTTGTTCTGTCCTCACTAATCCAGCCTCTTGATCTGGAGTCACTCCTTATTCAGTGCAGTTACCACTCAGAACAAGACCAGGCCATGTCTGCTTCAGTACCAGGCAGAGATTCTGTCTTGTTGTATACATGTCGATAATAGCCTTTTTCCTGTTTGTCTGAGCAAGTACGTGAGGGATCCAGAGAGCTGAATGGAAATAATGTACAAGCTCTTATGCTAGCCAAAAAATCAGGGTAGCTGGACAGACTCTTGACCTCCTCCAGTCTGGGCCACGTACCAGGCGAGTTGTTAGATCACGCATGTTGAACCACCACTCAGCTGTTTTCAGGAAAAAATGACATATGGCACAAAGATGCCACATGGCAATAAAGATTATACTGATGCCTTAGCGTTTGGCAGTGGGAGTGCTACAAATGATGTGCTAATATGAGACGTTGGAAAACCCAGATTTTCAGCAGAGAAAGATTGCAAAACCCTAAATCTGCTACTGACTCAGATTTTCAGCCAATTATACCAGGCAAGTCAGCATCCTTTACTGCTTAATGGATGCTGTACTTTGTGGCTGACTGGACTGCTGTCTTTGCTGTTGAAAACTGTCTAAACAGTTCTTCAGGCTGTTTTCTTCACGCAGCTCTCAGTTGTACCCTGAGGATGAACTGTCTACTACTGTCATTCTGCATGCACAATAAAGGCCTGAGACAATACAGTCTAAGCTAAAGCTCGGATTTCTTCATTTTCTTACAGAGAGCTTGAATGCTTGGTTAGCTGACTCTTTCTCCATGTGATAATTACACATTGAACTGCAAGTGGAAGAAATTCCTAACTCTGGTAGATGGACAGTTAAGCTACTTAATACTTCTAAATAAATAAACTGCAAAGGACCGCTGGAGGTTATAGTGAACAATGTCCTGCTACACATAGCGCTACTGACTGTGGAGATGTTCCCTCTTCTCACCTCTTCAAAATATTTGTGGTCTTTTATTGCTTGGGTCACGCTGTTAGGCAAAAGTAGATCACTTCCTACATGACAAAGAATAATTCCTATACTTTCTAAAGTCAGATGAATCCTGATGAGCAATCAAAGCATTGCAGCTGCAGAAAGTGGCATATCCTTTGCAGTTCTTTGCAACAGATTCAGCTTTGCTAAACGCAGAGCCTTGGATCAAATGGATTCTTTACTCACAGCGCAATATTCTGCCTCAGACATATAGGGCTGCAACTGCTATTATTCTGCCAGACATTCATTTTCATTTCCTGTTACAAATTGATAGACCTTGAGCATTGATTAACCTCAGCTAAAAGACCATACCCGGAGAGATGGAAAGCAGGCAGAGGTTAAAGAAAGGTTTTTATAGTCGTATTTTTACGTAACAATCATTAATGTCATCATAGGCAACATGAACAGTTTTGGTGGCAAGCTCAGGGATGCTGCCTTAGTGTCTTTTCTGTCCTTTATGCAAACAACTAGTATAATGTAAAATATGAACACAATGATGAAATACAACACGAGGTTGCCACTAGCTTGTGATACAGGCATCTCTGCTTTTACACGTTCTACCCTGAACAGCTTGAAATACAAAGTCCTGACCATAACTTACCAAGCTAGGAAACCCTGAGCAGAAGATAGACCCACTAGGTTTCAAAGCCAAGCAGCAATCCTCCTCAGCAAACACAGCAGACCCCATGTCAGGTATGACGACCTCATAAAAGCGGTATGAATACTGACCAGCTCTTGCTGTGCAAATGAAAGCTAGCAGATGAAACCACAGGAGGGGCTGTTACTTCTTTCTGACTGACAATCTGAAGTATTTGGTAAACTGGATAGAGCCTGAGAGCTTCGGAACACCATGAAAGCATTTCCTATTTGCAACTAAACTTACTGAAAAGCATTTCTGCATTCTTAACAAAAAGTGCGAGAGAGGTCTTACAGGCAGGTTACTAAAAATACCCACCTCAGCACCACGCCTGCTTCATTTCGTACTCACTCCTTTTATTCATCAAAGTTTCACACTGAATGCTGACAAAAAGCCACTAAAGACTACAGAAAGGAAAAGACGAATCTCAACACCCGCAGCCCATTCACACAGCACAGAAAGAACATTCCTTTTAACTGCACAAGGTGCCTGTGTTACATGGTACCAGATAGCATCAGTCTGTGTTATTCACACACAGTAACAATGAAACTAACTCAAAGTTCACATTATGATTACAAGAAAAAGCTAGTATGCCATTAGCTCATCTGGTGTTCATGATGAACTGCAAAATAAGCATCAGATAAAACTAAAACAACCACCTCTTACTCTGTTCTCTTTTCATAAGCACCTATAAATGTGGGCTTGATCCCCTCTCACCCCAGGGAGTGCTGAGACTGTCTGACAGCTACTTTAACCTGCTACTTCTTGCTGCCTGAGAGCCACCTACACACGTACCCCCGCCAGCAGGTGCGTTACCAAGGTGTGTCTGCATCCCAGCCATTGCTGTAAGTCAGTACAGCTAGCAGAGCTCTGAAACAGCAAATGCTGCCAGCATAGCAATTAAGCTGTCAGGATTCTGGTGTCTACAGCTTCGTACATAATCATTAACTCTTTGGTTTCTTCCTTGCATGAAATCTAAATTTACTGTTAACTACAAAGCACGTTAGAAAGTTCACTAGGCCAGTGACAATTCTGCAAGTGACATTACTTTCCCCTGGATGTGGTCTGTCGTTACCTGCTTCACATTTCACTTCTAATACAGTATTCCAGTTTCTTTGCAGTTTAACAGACAAACATTCTCTAGGCTCCTCTGCACCAAACTTTTCAGTCACACTGCTTTCTGTTTTAGATTAGAGAAATAACAAAGCTGGAGAAAACAAACATAAGCTCTATAAAGGAGAGAGCAGAAAACTGATATACATCTAACATGAGAGAAATTCATTAGAGAGTAAATCCGTATATGCAGTTCTTGAGTTTGGGGTTTAGCTGTAAATAATTGTCATCACCTCAACGAGATGGTAACAGGATATACTGCAAAACAGAGCCTGGCAATGAGGTAACAGGCAACAGGGTCAAGGAAGCGTAAAAGTAGTGTGAAACTGAAAACCTCCTGCCAGACAAGATGGGTAAAAAGCAAAGGAAATGTTGATAAGACTCACATCAAACCTTGGGGTGGGGAAAAACTGATAAGAATTTTGCTGCAGTTTTTACTTCAAAGTGGTATTTACAAATCCTGCCAAGGGCCGCAGAGAGCATTCTTAGAAAGGACCAAATGCAACTGCCAAAAAGTAAAGGACTAACAATACAACTGGGATCAAAGATCTGCTTTCACCTAACTATTTGCCCCCAGGTGAAACTCTGGACACAGGCACTATTTTTTCTACTGTTTGCTACATAATAACATGATTCCTTGCTTGTAAACCAAATTGGTTCTTTACTTGGAGAGAGCTGCTTCCAGAGGTTCTGCCATCATCCTGTGCCACTTCTATCCAGCTGCCAACAGGCCGAGTTCCTGGGGTCTTTCTCTGGAAACAGTTCCCTACAACGTGTGCTCTGCCCTCCAAATTCATGCCAGTTGTCGCACCCTTCCTTTTGAGAAATTGCAGATTTTTGCTTAAGCACTGACTTTTCAGAAAAGCACAGATCAGAAGTACACAGTCTGTCATAAACCATTCCTATGGTACCACAGGATTTTGAATTACAAGGATGATGCTCCTCAAATCAGCCTCTTCCTCTCTATTTCTGCTACTGGTATCCACTCAGCATGTGTTCTTACTCTTACCATTATCTCCATGCTGTATACACGGCTCTGCTAGTCCCCTCCTGACAGTTGTTCATATGACCTTCACAATGAGGTTTCCTGACTGCAGGAAACCTTTCCGAGTTCCCTCTGGTCACACCTATGTGGGCTTTGTGTCTGCTTCTGCTCAGCAGACTGCCCTGCATGAGCATCGTATTCGGTTCCCTGATAACCAGAGCTTTTGTCCTAATAGCTCCTGCTCCCAGTGCTCCCATACTGTGATGAAAGGATTCCCTCATGTCTGCTCTACTTTCATCATTAATCTCTCGGATATATTTACTGTTGACTCAGCATATTGTATTTCTCTTACTGAACATTGAGATCTGTTTCTAAATTGAGGCTTTCCCTCCAGCTGTTTTCCTCCTTTAAAAACTCCTTTCCTCTTCTCAAATGCTGGCAAGAACTCCCAGTAACTGTTCTCTCTGGTTTCATGCTGAAAATTTTCTAATGTTGCACTGCAACCACATTTATTGTTTGCTCAGTCAGAGGCAACAAATGTGTATGTCAACAACTATAAACTTCAGGTGACAACATCTATTTATTTTCACAGGTTATTATCAACACAATGTATTTGTCTACTGACCTCCAAACAGCTTTACGGTAGGCCTCAGCAGCTGGCTGCGTTTCTTCAGTCTAGTTACGCTGACTGTGCTGCTGGGATCGCATTGCAGCTGGCTCTACACTTTAGCTAGAATCACACTGGTCATTAATGAAAGAGCACAGCCACAAATATAGGACTCACTGCTAGCAACCTCCTCTTGTATTTCGTATTCATTGGCAAGACCTTAGATTTGCTGAAACCATATTGCAGATAGTGACTTCTTCATGGGAAATTCCTGAATTCCAGGTCATTGCTCCTACTGCTGCTTCATGTCAGGTGAGGCTGCTGCGGCACTGGGATGTAATATGACATTAGTTTCCTACACACTCTGCATTGCTGATGATGAAATAGAAATTATTATTTCCACCTTCTAGGCTATTTTCTATGACATACATACTAGACCACAATGGATGCATTTTCAGTCAACATCCTCGATCCTATTAATATGTGATGAGAAGTGCTGTGTTTACTTGATGTGGTTTGGAACCACAAGATTTTGCCACCCGTTACTAGATCATTAAAGTTTATCTCTCCCCCAAAATGTCCCAAAGTAGCAATTTCCCTGTATCTTCTTTTCCTAGAACTCTCCTCTTGTCCCTGCACTGCCAGCACAGCTCTGTCCGCTGGGCACTCATCAGTTCTGTCTGATCCTGTTCCAGCAGACTAGCACTCCTAACGTCCTCTTGACCCAAAGGAACTGTATCGCTTTTACTTCCTTAGGCTTTTCTTCCAAGAAAAAGCCTACCTACCTACTACCCATTCACTGACATGGGATCCTACCAATTGAGAACTCCAAGACTCCAGAGCAAAGACAAAGCACATCATCCTCCATAACATTCACCATGCAGGGAAAAGGAACATTTAGCATTTTTTATATAATCCCCTGTAAAGAACCGTGAGCAATATAGCTATATGGCTTATGGTGGGAAATACGCAAACTGAGACAAACCTGTAGGGACTTTCCTGCATCACCTTCTCAGGATTCAGGGCAGAATTCTTTACAGCTGTGAACAAGAGTTTCAGCTTACTAATGCACTTGTTCACTGGCCCAGGGCTAGTTCCCTGAACCCCAGATTTTCTATCACTATTCCAAAGCTGCTGGCTCTGGCCTGCCTTAGTCAACTGTTGAACACCACCTCTTCGAATTCAAACCATGTGGCCTGTCAGTCTCTTCTGACCCACCTAACTTTGCTGTCAAAATGACACCAGCAGCAGTAGTTTAGTGCATCGGTTCTGGCTGGGGATTTCCACCCTGTACTTTGTCAAAGGCTCTTTACAGAGAACTATTTCCAGACGTGCAACAAACTGCAGTATTACTAACCCAGCTACTTCTTAGAAGTTGCCAGTGCCGCTGTAGCTGCAGCTATCAGTGCAGTTATCCCCCTGCAGATGGAGGTCACCGTTCCTTTTATGAGTCTTCCTTCTGCCTCCCATTGGAAATTCCACATGACTCGTAAGGAAGTCAGTCTTTGGGCCCTTGATAAGCCATGTCTGTATAACAAAACCCTTATCATCAAACACTGACAAATCACCCCTATGAAGGTTGAAACTTTCAGGGTATGGAGAATGAAGCCATAGGATGAAGTTTTCAACAGATCTCAATCTTCAGAAAGAGTGAAATATGTAAGAGACAACTGCAAGCCTGCTTACAGTGGGAGGCCAAATCCAGAGTGCAGTAAGATTCATTCAGACCAAGTCTTACATATGAAGTTGAAAGACTAACTGAATGTCTAAGGGTTTGACTTGCAGTTATATGCTAAGAGAACAACAGAGCAGGAGTCTGGAGTGGAACATTTTGGGAGCAGTGAAGCTCAAACTTAGATATGTAACTAAATTTAATTTCACCATTGGGGAACAGCCACAGAATGCTGGCAACTGGCACATGACTGAAAACTCCTTAATTGGAGCATAAGCTATCATTCATCAGCTGAATCACAACAACAGAAGTGTGAATGCTCTTACTCTGCCCCAAGTAAAACACATTTGTTGAAGCCATCACGGGGAGCATTTTTTCTCTAGCTCAAGGAAGCACTGTTTACACTTTATCTTAGTGTGACTTCTCCCATATCAGTGCCCCTCAGCAGCCCTTACTGGATGCCATGTTGTCAGCTCAGCACTGTGGAAGCCTCCATCCCTGCTTTCTCCAATGAGAAAGGGCTCAACCTTAATCATCAAAATTAAATAAACTATGACTACAAGTAAAGTTAAGTGAGATGTCTTGTACCACACTCACAAGCATCAGTTTATCCTTATCTAGGTAAACAATTGTAGCATTTTCCTGGGAAAGGTGGGAAGAGGAGGAGGAGGAGGAAGGGAAACAAAAGCCCAATCCAAACAGGCGTTTTCCAACAGCATTTTATAGGCACAAATTGTAATTAACGAGAGCCATCAAAACAATCAAGGAACAGCTATGGGAAATCCAGCAGGTCTCAACAGAATGAGAAAAAGTTCACAGAATGCCGTGTATCTGGTCTGCCTTTTGATTACATTTGCTGTTCATGTTGTTCGCATCAGCTTATTTTGAAATGCTGTTTGCTGTTGGTGCGGCTTCAGTGTGATTTCCCACAAACCAGGATTTCACCTAAAAGGCTTTGTAAGCAGGCTAACCAGAAGATATTCTGTCATAGAATGTAGAAACATAACTATACAATTGCAACAAAATGTCATTTCAGTAATTAAAGACACATTAAGTATAATTTGGGTGTATGTTACGTGCATGTTACGTTACACATACATCTAAACCTCACGAACCCATCTGTGTATACGCATGTGTGCATGCATATCTCTACATATGTAGCATGCATATTTGAGCACATATCTGACAACACTTCAGAAACCTATGCTATGTTTTAGCCTTCTATATTGTCCTCAGTTCTGCTAACAATCAGAACAGCACAAGCAAGGGAGAACAGTGCTGAATTGTGCTGAATCTCTATTGCTTGGAATGGCTTTTGCTACCATCTCAAAGACAGCAAAGCAAAAAATTACATTTTGCATCAGTATGTCTATTTATATTCTATCATTATGGGTGAATTTTCAGGAGTGACAGAAATTATTACAGCAACTGTGAAAAAGGTAAAAAAAAAAAAAAAAAAAAAAAAAAAACTTGGCTAGTTTTGAGCTCATATCTAGATTGCTTTTAAAGGTACACTACACCTTCAATACATCATGACTTNTCAGTTTTATTCAGTTTGTAGCTTTAATCTATCTACCTTTTGTTTTGTTTTTTTTTTTTTAAATCTACCTCCTTACCCTTGCAAGTTGCATCATATTTCATGTTGTCAGCCTTGCAAGAAGTACAAAGGAAGGTGACATTATTGTGTGGATGCTTATTCACACTTCTGTCTACTTCTGAATGCCCAAATCAATCCCCTGCCCACATTCTCCCAGCATATTAGTGCTGCTGTACCCCATTCCATGCTCCCGTTCCTGCAACTCTTGCTTGAGCCCATTACTCCTCTCCACAGCAGGTGTTGCAATGCTCAGGTTACCCCAGACAAGTCTAATATTCTCCAGAGGGCACAAGCTTCTAATGTGACAAGTTCTGACTCAGTCCAGCCTAATCCTGCTACTCGTAAAATAAAAAACTAAATCAGGAGCATTTATAGCAGTGCTGTCATTCCCTGTACTGAAGCCTGTAGATCATAAACAGCATTATCTAGAATCTCAAAGTACCATTTATGTTCCAGATACTGAACATACAAAGCAACTTCAAAGATTTCAGTATGACTGCTTCTACCAGTGTAAATATGTAACACAAGAAAAAAATAATTAACAATGTTAAAAATAATTTGCAACACATGCTGTACTGACTGACAAAAAACACATTTAATTCCCTAAGGAATGCAACCAGATGAACAATGAAGACATAGTACCCATATTACTTGAAGCTGATGGAAATAAATTAGTCAAATGAGTACTTGCCAGTAGTATTCACCCAGCTGTCCTAAGGTTCCTCAGCCAGCTAGCTCATGATTTTGTCCTCAGTTTGGCAATATGGTGTTTTTCTAAACATGATGACCCAGAAATTTCCAGCCAGTTCTTGGATGTAAGCTATTTTTACAATTCAGATTCAGCCATGGCCGCAATCCTGCATGAAGTCTGTTCAATACGTGATAGACACAGCAGGAGCACGTTTGCCTCTGCCCAGATGATGTATATTTTTTCCTGTCTTCAGGCATTCCCACAAACCCTATTCATCTCCTTTGTAAGCTACAGATTGATCTCTTCTGTTACATAAATATAGAAATCATCAACAGAAACCCTCATCTTTCCTTTAAAAAGCCTTGTCCTCATTAAGTGTAATACTTCAAGCCAATCTAAAAGGCTCCCTTTATAGAAGGTAACACTCAGTACTGCTACAATTAAAATACCTTAAGATTTCAAATGCAAACAAAATACAATGAGCCAGGCCCTTCCAATGGGAGAAGGGGCTGCCTCACTGTGTTTAATCCCCATACCTGGCTATACTGCTCATGGTGCAAGAACAAGTCTTGACACACACCTCAGCCCCCCTGGCTGGTTTGCTCTCCATGCTACCAGCAGGTCCAGGCTTGGAATGGTTTTTTGTGTACAAAGGGTGGTATTGATGGAAACAAACAGTTGAGGCTTGTGGGACAAGTTCTTCAGGTGGCTTATGGGAAGGTGCCTGGGATTTTCCCTGTTCCTCTTCCTCCTCATTGTTACAGCTGCTTCCCTCTGTCCTCAGCAGAGTTGACATTAGATTCAGTCCATACCAGAAATGCTAATACTGTGCCTACGGGAATTTGGAGGTGGCTTGTGAGACATACTATCAGATCTTTATCAAAACTCAGCTGATACAGCAATTTAAAGTCAGATATTCACTGATGAGGGTTTTCTTTTTCTCTTTGACCTTGTTAGGATTTCTCTTATTATAACTCTCTTAACCGTAATTTCCTCAGACAGAATTCATACTTTCCTTAATGAAACTTTTTGCTTTATGCATTATTTGCACCTTTTAGTTGTTTTGCTATAAACTCCAATCTGAAATTTTAAGTTTACATTCACATGACTTACAGACAGAAAAGGCTAGCCTGATTCTAGGCTGACTCTTCATTTATCACAGGTGATTAGATATTACCCCAGTAACCATTTTAATGAGACCAGAAACATTGTTTGGCTACAGCAAATCCTTCAGAAGGGAATCCACCTCTCTTTAGAAGACAAGTCATAGGGTGACTGTGTGGGAAGCTTGTTCCAATGGTTTCTGTAGTCACTGCCAAAAATACATGTCCTTTTTATAGCTGACTGTCTGCTTTCATCTTCTACTCAGTCCTTGTTAGGTTTTATTCTATGTCTTAAATATTCTACTACTTACTCAGTTCTGCTACCCCAACAACTACATGAGGTGAACAGGTAAACATTCACTCCTGAGTCTTTTTTGGATCCCAAAGCAATTTCATTAGATGTGCCAACAGATGCATTTTAAAAAAATATAGCTCCCAGAGAATAAATAAACTCAAACATGTCATACTTATAACTGGTACATGATCCTGTAAAGTCTTCCACATCACCTGAATCACAATAATTTTCAGTTATGAAAAAACTCTTAATCACACCACTCCAGTTCTTTGGTGTTGATGTTTATTCACTGGGAATTACTTTGCAGTTTTACTATGACATCATATATTCCAGTCCTAAGAGACAATAGACCATGTATTTTTTCTTTTCTTTTTTGATGTGGATAGGAGATGTCTAATGTCAGGTCCTCTAAAGAGAGTTTGTCCTTTGATGTTTTTTGTTTCAGACTCTGATTCCAATTACAGTTGCAGTTCCACCCAACTTGAGCATTTTTTCTTAAAAAAAAAAAAAAAAAAAAGTTATAAGCTAATTTAATTTCTGGTTTGAATTGGTGGACATGTATCAAGGACAAATTTGGTCCAAAGAAATAATGATGGCAATGAAACTGAGCTACATAATTTACTATGCTGAACACAAAGGCTGGACCTAACAGTTTCTCTCAACTCCTTCCACAGAAATGTGAAAGCAAGGAAGCAAGCAACAGGACTTGCCTGGAAGAAGAAATAAAGCACTATCAGAAATGCCAGATGCTGTATGCTAGGTGATTTTCATATTCTTCATATCTGTTTTTTTCCCCTTTAAAAGACATGTCTTGTCTCTACCTTGATCCACAGCAGATTATGGTCAAATATCCATATCTCTAAGTAGCAATATAAATAATTAAGCAATACCACATGACAAGAAAATTACATTTTGAGCTACTAATGACATGCCTTTGGACGAGTTGGCAGAAGCATATTATTGTGAAATAGAATTTAAATTTGAAAAAAAAAAAAAAAAAAAAAAGCAGTGAGAAGAGCTGGAGAGTGTACAGCCTGTTCAATGCCAGGTAATGCTGCCACAAATGGGAATTTCCACACAACCAGTCACAAAATCTCTGCTCACACCAAACAGGAGCATGATGCTTTGTAATGCTTTAGAATCTGCTGAGCACACAACTGTGCTGCATGCAAGCTGTCCACAGCACAGGAATGAGCAGTCAGTGATGAATCCTGCGCGCATTCAGCTCCATCCCTAGGAAGCAAGATACTATCACTTATGTGACTATCACAGCTCTGCTGGAAGCAAGGTGTGTATTAAAACCACACAGGTGACTGGTGCCACAGAACAATCTGTGGTGACCTTGTAGGAGTGAAGTCTGAGGGAGGAAAGATTTTTGGAGAATTTAGGAATTACTGTACCTCACCGGCAGTGAGAATCCCACAAAAAAAAAAATGACACACTGAACTAGGAAACCAGTTGTTGAAGTGTTTTTATCCTGTACATGAGAATCAATTCATTCCTACTCAGTACAAAGTAACTTGCTACAATTCTTCTTTAACACAGATTAAGACAAAAATATAACTCCTATTGATTTGACTACTGTCTGGGAACAGTAAATGTGTTATTAATTCTGGGAACAACTGGGTTGTCATGCTGCTTGCAGCACTTTGATCACACCTGAAAAATGAACATCTCAAATTACAACACACAACTCCAAAATGGAAAATACACTTTCTCCACTGTGTTTATCTGATCATGTTCCTCGAATCCTGCATTAGATTTGTCTTTCCCAAATCAAAATTTGAACCTATAAAGCCATACCAGATTTTCTCCATGTTCCTCTCTTGCAGCTGTTGTGTACTGTTACTTCACTATAACCAGCTCCTGTTGCGGTGACTGCCTGCTGTTTTGGGGTGATAAGCAAAGGGACACTATAGAAGCTGCAAGCACTGTGTATGTACATACATACTGTTCCTTCCTTGCCTGCTCAGACTCACAGAATTTATTCCAGTTTAGAGTGGGATCGCACATAAAGCTGAAATAAGAGTAATGGATTTGGGGCAGGTGATTGGAGCCAGAGACTTTTTCCTTCAAGTAAATACTGCATCCGTTTCTGGACATAATGTGACAGTTCCAATATCCTCAACAATAACTGTCTATGCTGGCTGGGTCACTGTAAGGCTTATACCACATGGACACAATGCCCCAGAGGGTTCAAAATCTAGATGAGTGCATGAAAAGTGAGAGAGAAATGTAGAGCAAGTGGTTGGTTCAGAAAGTTCTGCTGTGTTTTGCTGTGTTTTAAGCCACAAGGCCACACTGTAAATAACCAGTGAGGACAAGCCAAGGCCATCATTATATGAGTATTTCTACTCATGACCTTACACTAAAAAAAAAAAAAAAAAAAAAAAAAAAAGAGAGAGAAAATAAAAATAAGCCTTTTAACAACAGAGCAAGCACTGCAGCTACTAGCCAGTAGAGCCACGGACAATTATCCATTGTATGGTATTTCTGATTTTAATCAACAGAAGTCTTATGAATGCTGGCTACCAATGTTATTCCACTCCCAAAACTGTCACATATGTTGATCCTCTAACTGGGGTAAGCAAATGATATGACATTTTTTCCTGCCTGGAAGGACCATGAAAGATGATTCAGCAAAGGAGGATGTCCGCAAGATGCTACAGTGTGCTTTCAAAATAGCTCTATAACCTTACTTAACCTCTGCACTGCTCTGAAGGCCAGGCCAAGAGAGATTAGCACAGGGCCTGCCAGCAGTGTTCTGCATCAGGGCTCCCACTGGGGGAAAGCAGCTGTATGGTGATCTGTGTTCCAGCTGTGCCCCAAAACCATGGTATCCGGCAGCCACATAGCCATCCAAAGACAGTGACACGATTTATGTTATTCAGTATAATCGTATTTCATTACGTGGCACTCATATTATCACATCATGCTATAGTTTCCAGTGAAAAAGAAAAGGTTATTTACTCACACAAAGTGAAAGAAGAGCTCAGGAACTACAATCCTGCCTCAAGCTGAGAATTTCATAAAGCAAGCACCCCTGATACAAACAAAACTTTGAGGCATCTAGTACTTTGTACCTTCACCTGTTCTGAATGATCTCTTCCACTGAAAGTGAAAAAATGTATTCATCCCAAAGGGACACAAGCAAAGCAGCAAATGCTCACGGAGAAGAGATTTGTCCCTTTGTCTTGATTATCAGTTCATGGCAGAAAAGATAGACCAGGACTAAGATCAGCCCTGGTTGCTTTCTAGTGAGGAAGCCCTGTGAAAGTGTAGTGTTGCTGCGTTGGAAAACCAGAGCCAGTCACTGCTGTCACGCAGACTGCAAGGATAACCTCTGCCATTCGTGGCAAGTTCTAGAAACACTGGAAGCAAGGACTAGAAGAAAGTTCAAAATCATCTAGTCTTGTGGCAGGAAGGGCTTGCTTTCCTGTCCAAAAAGCCAAAGCTCATCCCAGCTGTTGAGGTGCCTGGTCATAGACCAGTTCTACACCACAGTACTCTCTGGCAGATAACCCTTGTTGCTTTGCACCCCTCTGCCTCCCATTTTCCTCCTTCTTCACAGAGAACAATATCACAGGTTTTCAAGAGTTAATAATTTACACTAAATACACACGACTACACCACTGAAAATCTTATCAGAGGATTTAAAACATGCCATGCACATGTCAGATTGTTGCAGGCTTCGGAAAATTAGAGATCTGCCTTAATGATTTTTGCTTTTGCCATCACCTGTGACCACATTAGTGACAGTCTTCGGGGACAACCTCAAAGTCTTGGTCCTTTTCTGTGGCACACTGCTAACCTTAGCAGCCCTTGCCTAGTTTAAGAAGTGGCCTAGGGACTGCACTTCATTCTATCATGGCCAATCCAGTTACTAAATCTCACTTCCCAAACAAAACACAAAGTGATGTTTCACTTTCAAATCATTATCAGAAGTGTCATGGTTTTTAAACAAATTTCACTTAGCTCTTACTCTGATTATCCCGATTAAACTAATGTTAAGGACCTTTGCATCTGGCCTGAAGCCAAATATAAGGGGAATCTGAATCTAAGCCTCAGATCAAGATAGTCACAAGTTTCAGTCGTGTTTTACTAGAACTCAGATCTGTGTAAGGTTTAAATCCTCTTTCTTTATTAACTTCTTAATCAAGAACATTTAGATTGAAACTACCGTGGTGAAACTATGTTTCTGTGATTATTTTTGGTGCAAGCTGACTCCTAGTACCACAAGTCTCCACTGACCCTCTCTACTATGAAGGAAGGGTTTCCCTAGTGCTTTTACACGATGTTTTTTCACCATCTTGTTTTACTCTCTTTAGGTTTTCAAAATGAATCCTTAACCCCAGCATCTGAAAATGCAGCCAGCTAAACAGCTGGAAGACAGTATTAGCTCTCACAAATTAAGTAAACAGAAATATTTGTAAACACATGCAAGTCTTGAAAAGCCAGCCCAGTTTATCTGTATATCTCAAATATCAATCTATCTTGGAAAACGGAATAAACACTTTCCAAAATGTCAGTTAGCCAATCTACCAACAGGAACAAACCAAACAAATAAAAAACCTGTCCACGAAGGGCAAATGATAGCTAAAAGCTTTTAATCTGACAGGAATAGTAATCCATTTCAGTTGCTTGCCTTTCCATGGAAAGCCAGTTTTACCTTGTTTTCCTTTGCTTTGACGTTTTTGATTCTAGCCC
Source organism: Alectura lathami (assembly GCA_013399715.1). Classification (NCBI taxonomy): domain Eukaryota; kingdom Metazoa; phylum Chordata; class Aves; order Galliformes; family Megapodiidae; genus Alectura; species Alectura lathami. The sequence goes on from VXAV01003225.1 coordinate 56,115, forward strand.
CAAAGAATTTGTAGACTGTCTTCCTTGTAAATCAAACATAGTAATGCTAAACGATGCTATGAGCTTCTGGCTGGTTGTGAAGTACTTGCAAATAAGCTTTTGCTTTTGAGTCTACAAAACCAAGAACACTCATCTCTGAACCTCCCTGAACTGATTGACTTTACTGACCGGCTACCACGGCTTGCTTTGCTAGCTCTGGGTACACGCCTTTCTTTGATTACTGGATCTAATACAAGCAGAATTCCCTATCTCTGGTCAACTTTTAAAGAAGTGGAACACTTTCACTGAGACCTTTTCAATGGCTATCATTTTTAACACAAACAGGATGAAGATGAACCATGAAAACAGAGTTATTATTGGGAAGCCTCACTTCCCGAGATAATTTATCACAGAGCCAGTACATGTGATGCTGTAGCTGTAGTATTCTTGTCCTCTAAGAGTGGAACAGCTGAGGCTCACTCAAATGTGGAAGGTCATGCACATTACAAGATGAAAGGTTCCTTCAGGATCCAGAAATAAACCATCAATTCAGTGTAGCTGCCAACTGACTCAATGACTAAAGCCTGCTTCCTTGTGCTCTGATATGGAGTAACGCACACAAACAGAAAACAAGAGGTTGATTTCCTTCTCAAACTTCTCCTTGTGCGCTGCTCTGACTTTAGTTTTCACTCTGGCTGTAGCACTTGAAAAAGGTGCTAGGAAGACTGGAGCCCTGAACTCATCCTCGGTGCAGGACCAGACATAATACATTACAGCAATCAGCACGGCCATGCTGCGCTTCCAGGAACCTCTTCCAGATGTGTCTGAGCATATTAACAGGTCAAAAGGGCACCCTGCAGCTATTTAACCCAATTCACTACATAAAATCAGTTATTTGATTCCTTTGAGCTAATTCCTCTGTCAGTAACTGTAATTGAGGTTGAACATGTATATTTTAGAAAAACATTTCTAGAACTGTGTAGGTGAAAAATCAAAATGCTCTGCAATTTTTTGAGCCATTTACAAGGGTTCTTATTGCTTATCTGATCTGTCTGACTTCAGATCCAGATATTGATTCATATTGTTTATTAAGCCTAACAGTAAGCTGACCTAGTTTTGGGTTATGTGAAATAAATCAAGCCCTTTGGACTTCTCTTAAAGCTACATTTTCTAACACTCCTGTTTTTTTCTTAACTTGTTCTGAATTCTCTGATTTTTTCCAATCTATAGCTAGAAAAAGAATACTGCTTTTATAATAAGGACCTCTTTAGCCTCTAGGAACAGAAAGGAGACCTACTGTTTCATTTCTGTAGTCTACAAAATAGCTATTTAATGCAGACTACTATTAGGTGATGGCTACTGTTTGGATTAGACTTGATAAGCTACACACAC
>VXAV01003225.1:57551-71486 GCA_013399715.1 Alectura lathami
GCTGTTTTAGATTTATCCTGTGAAGAACTTTTTCTTCCTAAAACTCACTTTGGAAAATCCCTACTTAGAAATTGAAACAACTGATACTGGAATAGGCAACTTTGCAATCAGCCCATAACATTGTCTTGTCTTGAAAATGAAAATGGATGAATCCAGGACACATTCTTTGCATCTGAGACAGACAGCAGAAACAATTTTAAAGCCATATACCTTGTATGACAGAACAGCATTTCACTAGAAGGAGCAATCTAGTGTTTCCTTCCGTTGTTCTAATTTCAAACCAGAGCAACACTAAAAAAACCCACCTGATATGCACCTCCTCCACTGAGGTCATTATGAGAGCTTGTACCTAGTTTCTGGCTTGAAGGTTTGTCACATACGTACTCCCTAGCGAACAGGAAACCCTGTGTGAACGCTTCTTGTGGTTTTGAGTTTCAGATCACACTTCTGGCAATCTAGCAAAGACATGTTGCCTTTACATTATGATTTTTTTTTTTTTTTCCCAGTCAATGTCCTATTTTCTATAACAAGGCAACTTAGCAGAATTTCTAACTGCAGTCAAAGATACAATTACAGCATGAGTTAGCAATGGCAATGGGAAAGCAGAGGCATCAAATTCAATACAACAGTTATTTGCATACTTTCACCAAGTTCCCGATGGGTTTAGACAATCTGTTGTAAAGTTTGTGTTGCCACTCCATCACTGCTATTGTTTAAAAGCAGGTTGATCATGCCTGTACATGTTGCATTCATACCTCTGATTTAGTGTAGACATAACCTCAGGGCTTGTCTGAATTAGGATCTCAGTCATGATTATAGCCGAGTAAAGTCCACACACCTAGTGTAGACGTGACCTAAATTTGTGTTGCACTGGCTTGAGTTGCTGCAGTTACCCTGACACAGCTCTACCTCCTTAGAAAGTTTGAGTCCAGGAACAGAGCATATTGGACTTAGAGACGGCTAAAGCAAATTGCAACGTGGCCTGAGCAGAGCGCAGGGTAGGCAGGGTCAAGCCACTGCTGAAGACGAGTGGTTGTGATGGGAGTTTACTTTGAATAAGAAACACTGCCTCAGAGCTAACAAACGGGCTGCTTGGATATTTTTTTTTTCCTAGAAATAACTGCAGGCAAAATATTTGGCACAGATTCCTACTCGGCATTTTCTCATTTTCAAAACGAAATTTCAGAAGTACATCACCATCACATCCTTCCCTGTTTGCTCATAATTCAATGAAAGAACTCACTAGTCCTGTCATGTACAGCTCATTAACTTTGTCATTTATGGTGCCTCCATGAGCCATGGCACATGTTCAGATTTCCTGCAACATGGGAAGCAATTCTCCCCCTAGCATGGCAGCCTCCAGTAGAGAAGAAAATGCAGAGTATGAGGATTTGGCCATGTTCCATGCACAGCAACCAATGAAGAATGGACACTATACAGAACTCGATCTGCAGACAGCAAACTTTGAACATTCACCCTGCTCAAATAGGGCTGGGAATTTTTGGCAAATAACTAAGGAAAAGCCAAATCATTTTACAGGAAGAAAGAAAATACAACATGAAAAGCTCCAGTCAAGCACAGAGGTACTATCATCCAAACTTTTTGAGTCATGTTCTAAAATTTTCACTCAGCCAAGAATTACACCCTTCTCTATCCTCATAGTTTCTCATATTTCTACACTAAGACCCCACTCCTGTATTATCCTTTATTGCCACCTCCCTAAATCCCACATTCCTTTCTCTATGTCTGAAGACAACTCACTCCCTTTCCACAAACAAAGCAGGAATTTTCCATCTGTGAAGCATGCAGTGATCTCAGGGCCACCACTTCCATCAGAAGCTAGCTAATACAACCCCAGCTAATGTACAGTTAATGAGCTTTTTCCCATGTCCACATATTTCATTTCACTTCAAAGTGCTGCAGTTAACTTCTGGATTCTGTATAGGGCCTTTAAATATCTAGCTCTAGCACGCAAGCTGAACCCACCTCTAGTACTCACGTCCTCACAGTCGTGGTCCCTGAACTGTCTGCACATTTAGCATGTTTGTACATTTAGGTACATTTGCCTGTGCCTCCCCTGTGGGATATCTTGAATTTTCCTTCACAGTTACATTATTGAACAAGGCTTCCTTCCTCATCATATGATTTTGTGTACCACATCATCCTGAAATAATTACAGACTGAACCCCTGCGGAAGTTCACTGAATACGGCGTTTGGCTAAAGTGTTTGGCCACCTCTAGCTTCTAACTGCTCAGGTAAAGGCACTGACCTACTACGGTTTTGTCTTACTGGTTATATCTTAGTTATCTCTGTGCCAGAATAAAGACAAGGTATTGATTTCACATTTCAATAAGCATTTAAATTCATCTGAGATACAAGTCTTTCAGTAGAATTTCAGCTTGACTAAACTCTCGACATATTATCATTCACACTGTGTCACCCCAAGGGCAGTAGCTGTAAGGCTGCAGCAGCAACACACACCTGTCTCCAGTGCCCAGCTGCTCATTCTCCCTCACACATACATACATGAGAGTGAAAGTCTCTGGTCCACTGGGCAGTGAACAGGAGTGGGAAACTGGTCTAGCTTAAAAATGTTGTTGTTGTTGTTGTTGTTGTTGTTGTTGTTGTTGTTGTTGTTGTTGTGTTNTTTTGTTGTTGTTGTTGTTGTTGTTGTGTTATTGTATTTAATCTGGATGACTTTCCCTGATCTGATTCAAAATTCAGCCTCATGCATCTGTGATGGTACAAGTGTTGATCTACAACTGTGCAGAGATGAGAGGAAGAGTTGGGCTGAAGGCAAATATCCAAGGCTGCTAGCTAAGACTTCACCTCCTGAAGCCACAGCCCTACCATATGCACAGTCAGAAAATGTAGGATAAGTCCATATTTTTCACCAACTACCCTAGTCTAGTTCATGGTCAGACCTTTGGCAGCAAAACAGCTTAAGAATCAACCAGCACTCCTGTCTTGCTCCCAGCTGCTCATTTCTATCTTTGTGCTGCCCCCTGTCTTGTGCTGGCACCGCTGCTTGTACTCTGCAAGGAGGAGAAAAGAAAGTGGCTGAAACATCACCCAGCAGCAACGCAGTTACTGCTCTGGTGGCACTGTTCCCCGAAGTGACTCTAGCAGTGGCTGAGGTTAGCAGACGGGTGGGAACAAGTGACATGGGCAGGGGAAAGGGATAAAGGACAGTGCTTTCTGCAGCTAACAATGCTGCCAAAATGTTGTTCACGTTCACTGTGTCTCTATATAATAAGAGAGCAAAAAAGCAACTATACACAAGTTCCCAGGAACAGCTGAGGACCATAATCACTACAGAAGGAACTCCGTACAACAAACAGTATAGCTGATTTTGCATCACAGACTTCTGGATCATACTGAAAGGTCTCAGAGCAGTAGAAGCACCACCAGAGGTAGAATGAAACAGAGAGCAGCTTCCCAGAACAAAACACTGTTTAATATACAATCCCTACGCAAAGGTCTCCAGCTAACTGCTCTGAATTACATCCAGGACTGTTCTGGATTCTAACAGTTCCAGGGAAAGGGAGCTTAATTCTCCCCTACCTGCCAACTGCAAACTCAGCATAACTGAGGATAGAGCCCCTTGACCTCTCTCTGATTTAGTCCCAGAACACCGCCATTGCCAGTCAATGACCCTGAGCTATGTATTCAGAAGAGCTGGAGCACACTGAAGAACATTCCTATGAATCACATAACCCCAAAAGAATGTGGTTTTACAATCTTTTTTACCAGTGGGGGAAGAACTTACTGGCACCAACACTTGAATCCAGATGTTTTCACCAGGCACGATTTTGTTTTTCCTCACACTCAGTCATGACATTGAATACTGCCTACAGTTGCATTAAATTAACGCAGTTGCAATCAGTCAACATTCCTTACACATTTTCATCTCATACTTTGCAGTATGCATTTGCTTAGTTCGAGCAACACAACAGTTCACTCTGGCACAATTTCAGCTGAACAATTTAAAAAAGACTGAAATTTAGCCAATGGTATATTTACAGCAGGTAATTTTTCCTGCATTTCCCCAGTAGGTAAGCCCTGCTGGTGACCACATACAAAGGCATATAGATGTGCCTACACATACAAAGGATTATAAACTGCATAGCCACTTAAAACTCAATAAAAAATGAACTCCTGTTCCAAAATCCAGCAGCTGGCCAGACATAAGCATATATGACATACCATAAACAATGACTGACAGTGGGATTACTCCACAAAGTTAAACACATGTACTGTGGCCTGCAAGTTCAGCCTTGAGAGAATAAACTTCAAATTCTGTTTCCAGATGGATCTGGCCTAGTAATATGCAGTAGAAAAATTTGTCAGGAACCCCTACTGGATAGGTATAAAATGACCAACTGAAAAGACATAAAATGACCAAAGCAAATTAATTCATAAGTGCTGGAAAAAAGAAAAAAAACATATGCAAATATCTGATTGTTTTGCTGCAGCAAATAGAAAGCCAGGAACTTATTTGGGACCTAAATAAGATTTTTGTTTTGCTTTGTTTTTCTGATAGAACAGCTGAAAACTGTGCTTCATTTCAAGTGCTTTTAAGAAAAGTAAACACTGAAGACATCCAATGCCCAGCCTCCAGGAAAAAGCAGAGTTAACCCTCTCAAGACTGTATCTCAACCACAGGGCCATATACACTGGCACTGCCCTAAGTCCTTACTTTGCAATCTGCCTCTGATTGACCAGGCACTCAGAGAGAGACCAACTGAAAAATGTTTTTTTATTGTAGTAGCTGGATTGTTTTCTTACCTTGACTTTTAGTTTACGATTTCAGGGAGGACTTAACAGTTACCTAGGATTATTGGCTGGGGAATGCAACATCATATTTAATATTCCTAGCCCCAAACTGCCTGGCAAGAGCATCTTTTTGGAGCATGCTGTGCATATATCACCCAGCCTGTGTTACATTTTCTTCTCCATTGAAACCACAGTACAAGAAAAGGAGAGGAAACTGGCGCTGGCTGCACCTAGGTCACATCTGTATGTGGGCTCCACATACAAATGCATGCTTCCAGATCTCAAACTGGAAACCATTCCCAGTTTCCCTAATCTAGATACAGAATAGGATATCCACTCATCCCATACTCTCTTTCATGCAGGGTGCCCTCTTGTAAGCAGGAAGAAATGAGTTCAAGTATCAGAAGAGAAGACAACTAAGCATGGGTCCCCTGCATCCTGAGTAAGTGCTCTAGCACCAGACCTCTGGAACAAAGCACAGGACAGAGCCATATCACATTTCCTTCCGCTGACTGTTGAGGTGTGCTGCATTGCTACTCATTTATTGGGGTGAATTCTTCTGTCATTATTAAATCATGCCAATTGTTTTTACTTTGTAAATACTGTTAAAATTATCTTTTTTATTTCCAAATCCAATTCTGATTTTTCCTTTTTTTGTAAATGTACTTCATTCTTTATTATGGTGTCATGACCTGTGCAACAAGAAAATTTTCTTCTCTCACAGAAGTCTCTTGCTTTCATTCTATCAATTTTGATGGCTTTGCTGGAAGAGGCAGTAAAATGCTGATGAGAGAGAGTTTAACACTGAAGTGCACCCACTTCAGTCACACTGTTTTGCCTGAGCACAAAATGGGAGACAATGCCTGCATTTAAAATACTACATTCATACATCACTGACTTTGTCAAACCACTAAGCAAGAACTAATTTATCAATTGACTGATTCTGTTATCAGTATACTTAAAGAACAAAGTGCGAAAAGCTTAAAGATTCAAACAAGTATGAAAATGAATGGGAGCTGGACACATCATTCATCTACCTGCCTCTCACTACGTCAATGCTGGCCAGATGTGGTGAAAGAAGCCAGTCAAAACCAGAGCACTTGGTATGCAGGACCCAGCAGTCACACGACGTGTGTACAGGGAGTTTATTTGGGACTAACTCAAGTCTCACGAACAGAATTCCTACTCACAGTTAGGAGTTGCCCACTGTGCTCTCTGAGTACATCTTCAGTTTTGTTTCATCTGAAAGAAACCATTTATGCACTGCTAGACCACACTGTAACCCCAGCCTGATGGCAAGGGGCATCAGCTGGGAGACCAGCTGTAAAAGCAGACGCTTGTCTTGTCCACAGTATCAATGTACACACAATCTTTTCATTTTCCAGCATAAAAGATAATTAGACAACATGAAGAACATCAGCTGTCTAAGATCTGGAAGGAAGGCAATCAATCACGTATTACATGTGGGAACAAGGAAACTTTGGAAGAAAGTCACACACATCTGCACAACAGAATTAGTTAAAATAAAAATTAATACAAATTGTGGCTGCTGTTTTTCATAAACTCTTGGCAATATATTTTCATGTATTCTTGGCGATATTTCTATGAAAAGGTGGTTCTTACCAGTGGGCACTTATCCATAGATTAACTGCACCTTCTTGACATTTTACATAAATTTTCAGGTACTCAGATAACAGCTGGAAGATGAGCAGCACTGGAAAACATGGCAACGTGAGCCAACAAAGACGGAGAATAAATTAAAAACAACTCCCATTTTAGAAAGTCCATAACTTGTCCATAACTTCTTTCATGTGAATTACTCAGCTGGACTTCAGTATAGTATGATTCCACTTTTAGATAAATTCTGAAGATGGAAGTTACAGAGCAGGTTAGTGCTGCACCAGTATTTTGTGGCACTCTCTAGAGATGCAGTAGGTTTCTAAATGCAGTATTGTTTGTACAGGGATGTAGCGCTACCTTCTTTTCTCAAAGATCCCGAGAATGTATAAATTGTTCTGATGGCTTCTTCAAACAAGTTGCAACTAGTCTTTCATGAGACAGAAAAAATGGGGCTTAATAAATCTAGTGTTTACGCAGAAAATAGCTTCCCTATTATTCAAGCTGTACCCTGGCTCATTTCAGAACTGGTCTGTGCTTGTGCTAAAGGACTGAGTCCTAATAAAACCCGTCTTGGATTAGAAATAGGAGTCTTTATTCAGCATTCCAAATGGAAACATTCAGATGACTGAACAGTTCATTCCGCGCTTTGATTTTATTCAGAAACATTATTTCCATTGCATGCATTTATGAACTGGAAAAAAAACTCTCCCAGAATTGTACAACGATGTTTTAATTGCTGTTTCATCCATGCCAGCAAAAATTATGTCATAAATGCAAATATTCACAGTATAGAATACAAATGGAAACTTCATCATCTGACATGTGCTTAGCTGCATGGCGGCCCCCTTACTACCACATGAGGATGCCTAACATATCTGCTGCAGTGAGCAAGAAGAGCAAAGTCAAATTTACTTGAATTTATTCTAAAAGTAAACTTGGCAGCCAAAGTGCTCTGATATATTGTGAGTAAAGTAGATTTAGCTAAAGACCCTGGGGAATGAGTGACACGCTGCTCCTTCTGCAGGCTGTGGGACCAGCAAACTGCATTCCCCACCATCTCTGGCACTGGATGCTTGCAGGCTGCCCGCCAGCCCAGCTGGCCACACCACTCTGGGATCGCGCAGTGAAACCCATGTGCCTGCTGTTAGCCGCAACAGCAAAACACAAAAATATTGCTTCCAGAGTTCCTGTCCTTTTCAGAGGTGTGAAGTGAATCCCACAACTGCAGCAAGATTTCAAAATGCTGTGGGTGTTGTAGTTCAGGCTCCTTTTCTTACTGAATTCTTGGCGCTCAAGAGCAGCTAGAAGTATCTCACAGCTTAGGCAGGAGTATTCTGATCACTGAAGTCATGAAGGCTCACTTTATCATGCCTATCTGTACCTATGATTGCTCTCAGACACCACTGCTCAGCATTTTCAGCAGGACACGGACTTCCTAAGGCTCCTAGTTCTACTGAGCAGTGAACTAACTGGTCCTGCTCTAAGCAAGAGGTTGAAGAAGTTTATCAGTGAACGTCCCTTCCAACCAGCACCTCCATTAATCTCTGAAATGAAGACATGACTGACATCTTGACGTCAAGACAAAAACAAATGATCACGTGTCAATAAAAGTAAACGTTCATGTGCCAATACAGAAAGATTAAATTGGGTGGGAAACAGGCACATAGCCGGCCTTTAGTAAAACCTGAATGCAATCTAAAAACATGTAGTTCATAATACTGCCAGCTGCCACCTGCTTTGAGATGGGGCTGCATTTTTAATTGTTTCAAGGCTAGCTAGGTTGCAAGTCCTGTAAATATTCCACATCTCAGTTCTAAATGTTGGTATTTGAACAGTCAGTGGATAAGCTTACACCTGCACCAAACCTCAATTGCTTTTCCCTGCACTGAACACTTTTACCCTGCTTTTTAAAATCTCTCTGTACTAGGACTCAGTCAAATGTTCTCAACATAGCACCATGTTCACTATCATCCTACTTCTTAAACACTCCCTCCTGTCAACCCCCACCCTTTTTATCTTCCCAGAAGGTACACACCTGTATAACTCTTCAGATAGAAAAGCAAAGTAAACAACCTCCTAGCATCGTGACGGAACGCTTCGGGTACAGTATGTACAGCACTCGCCAAGTCTGACAGCTGACAGCGGTTATTTTGGACACACGTGCTGATAAGGACGAGTGAGTTTGTACATTTCCTCAAAAACCCCGTGTTTCACTAACGAGCACCTGAGAGGAATGACCGGTCTAGCAGTAACCCTGCCACCCCACTCCACTCAGCTTCTTGAAGTACACGTTCTAGAGAACCATCTAATTATCCCATCAAGATCAGACGATCCCTTTGCTTGGATATCCTGGGCACATTTTCTGGCTTAATGAGGAACAAAGCTTTTCATCTAAAAGCAGCACCTGGCGTCAGAAGGGGTTGAGAGGTTGTAACACAATTCAGGCTGATGGTTTAATCCTGTAAAGTTCTCAGTTATGTACAGTATCATCTCACATTCCTAACCACTTCAGGGGCAGACATTTTGCATTTCTATGACATAATTGACATTAAAAGGTAGTACTTTGAATTGCAGTTACTTCTTTTCTTTCTTTTTTTTTTTTTTTTTTTTTTTTTTTTTTTTTTTCCTTAGGCCTCTGCACCTCTGCAGTGCTACATCAAACAAGTTTAGACCTCAAAGGAATTGAAAACTTCCAAAAGTGAGACGTAAGCAGAGTTTGAATATGGTGTTCAGCAACACAGGTATCATAATCTAGACTTTAAATAAACACCTCTTTTTCCATGTGACATTTTTCTATTACAATTTCTATCTGTATACAATGTTACTACACTGTTGTGGATATTGGTATCACTGGAGACAAGCCTGTATTAAAAAAATAAAATAATAATGGAACAGTTCCTAAGACATGGAGAGAAGTCAGTGGGTAATAATAAAGTACTCCATTGGGTGGCAGAGTCAAACAGACATGAGGTCTAGAAGATGTCATTTTTCTCTTTGATTTTCCTGCACACTCCTAACACTGTAGAAATAATGAAAAGACATGCCAAAAGCTGTTAAAAGAAATGTAAGGCAGAAACATTTCATCCCAAATCACTCATGAATTCAAAGGTAGTCAGGAATAATATTGAAAATTTTCAAATCACAGGTTGGTGACACAAATACATTTATCCAAGATGAAAATCTAAATATTAATCTGAAGCTGTCATCAAAGGACCAGATTACCATGCAAATTTTTGTGCTCTGTGTGCACCCTCTGTTCTTCAAAGCATGATACTAAAATGGGAGGGATCTGCTGTACTAAGATAAAGACTTAAAGACTTCAAAGAACCTTTCTGCATCCAGCAGCTGGTGTATACCATCTTTCCATCAAATGTAATGGGTCAAATTCTGTTCCATTTTTACAACAGGAATTTTATGTGGAAGGCCTCGAAAGTGACTGAACAAGAAAGATCAAATTTGATCCCTCAAATGCATACTGTTACCCAAGTAACATTTCCACTGTAAGTACAACGTGCATGAGAACTGTGGAAAGTTCTCAGCATTTTGAGAAAATCTCCGTCACCAGAAGAGATTGTTTTGTAGGACCCAGGCTTTCTGCACACGCTGGCAACCAACAGGGCTCTTTGGAACGTGCTTGGTGTATCTTCCTGCTGTCCTCAGTACAACCCACTGCACACCACGCACCATGCCCCATTACTGGAGATGACAGACCTTTATAACACAGCAGAAATTGCAACTGAAAAGCTAGCAATGCCACTATGTATTCAAGAGGAAATGGTTTGCCTGAGCTTCCAAGTCTTGTCCTCTTGTGGTCAATGCCCATGGAAAACTTACTCAACAAGGTGGTAAGCAAAGCATATGCATTAAGATCACTTCTGTTCCCTTCTTAATACATGGGAAGACATTGCTAGTGACAACATCTGTTTTCTGGGAGAGAGTAGCAGACCTCTTTGTGGGATCACCCATGGGGTGTTTCACAGACAGAGAGAAGTGGTAAAGCAAGTAGAAAAAGTCTTGAAAGAAGCCAAGCAAAAAGTTATCATCCAAACATTTTACACTACAAGACAAGGACAAACCCAAAGGATCGCTACCAGTGCTTTCAAAAAGAAGCAAGACATACATCACCTTTTGCTCTGCTTATAAGGTTAGTTCCATAGTTAAAATACCAACATATAACATAAAATCATCCATCATCAGAGACAACAGGGCAAGGAGAGAAGAGAAAAATAACGTTCTCTCTGACACTACAATGCATTCTTTTTGCTCAGGGCCATAGGAAATCTTGTGCAAGTTCCCTTCCTTGCTGAAGCTCAGGTCTTCCACCACTGGAGCCCTCAGTGTCTCCTGTTCACAGAAGTCACTTGCTAGTCGAGCACATTTGCACCTCTCAAATCATTATGAAAGTGACTCTACACCAGCAATGTATTTCTTGTATCAGACACTTCAGGGTTTTTGCTAAACTAAAAATTTTTACTAAGAGTCAGCAGCCATATAACCCAGCACAATCTGAAAGCTAATCCTGCTCTTGGACAGAAACACATGTTTCAACACCAGCAACAGCCTCATGGCCATGATCCTGCTTCAGGCTGGGAGTTGGACTAGATGACCTTCAGAGGTCCCTCCCAGCCACAAATATTTTATTATTCTATGATTTCTTCACAAAAAAATCCTGAACAGGATTTTACAGTAATATCTTTTATGAAATATTTAATAAAAATGTGCAGATGATTGGGAAAATATTAAAAAAGCACATATGTTTCCTCACTATGAGTGTATGCAAGATGTCCTGAAAACACAGTATTTCTGCCTATGTAGATTATGGGTTTTCAGGTAGCTCCCCCTTCAATCTAACCTGGCTTTTCCAGAGATTGTGGTCTTGGGCACATTTTTGCTATAAGGTTGCTTTTGGCATAGTCCTTGTCCACTGGAGTCCTGCTTACCCTCAATGCCCTCAGTATCAGTTTACTCAATTTTTACCCAAGAAGGGAACTGGCTCAATTTTTTAAAGTAAGATGTTCTAGTACATCCAAAATCTTACATACAAACACATATTTGTTTATATTACAAAAATTACAGGTGCTAACCTATGAACTCACTTGATATATTGGCCTCAAAGGTAAGACTTGTTCCTTATCTCACTTATTATCTCATTATCTATCAAATTTACATTTTTCAGTAGAGATTGTTAAAGCAGGACATAGATAATAAAATGCTTCAGCTTTTCACAGGACCTGCCTAGTTAATTTTTGTATAGTTTGTTTGAACACGTAAGTCTTTGAGGTTCCTCTGGCGATAAGACATGAATGTTGAATGAACAAGGAAGGGACAACTTCTAGTATGCCTGGGTGGGAGAAGGTGAAACAAGGACACAGTGACAGAATTCAGGGCAGAGAAAATAAATTGCTTCTGCTGTTGCCCTCTTTGGACTCTAGTTGGGTCCTAGCAGAACCAGAAGGCACTGGGATCCAGATCATTTAACTGCACTGTTTTAGAATGCCAGTGTCCCAGGGAGACTCTGAAATTATATCTAACCTTGACTTGAAGGCGCCTAATGATAAGATTCTGACAAAAGGCATGTACAGAGTAATATACCAAATTGAACAAACCAAGGGTTCTGTTTCTGTTATGCTACAGCCCCCCTACATAATTTCATTCCTGCAGAACCTTGCCTTGGAATAATGTAAATGAGTCGCCTCTCTTCATGCAGCATTAACGCAGGAAAGGAAATCTTCCTGGACAACTGTTGTTACAGGTAGCTCAGCCCTCTTTGAAATCAGTGGCAAGTTTTCTCTTTCCCTCCAGGTGTTTTCTCTAACACTGGTTAGTTTACTTGTTGCTCTGCTTAAGATACAGTTGGTTATAAGCTTCAACATGGAGTGCCACTGACAAAGACTAACACAAGACACTCGGTCTTTTGAAAATATCAGCCTTAGCTTCCACGAGGACTTTGCTACTTTTACACAACAAAAATTTGAAAAACAGAAAAAAATGATACTTACTCATAGAAGTAAAGACTTTGGCAAACTGAAAGTGATCAGCACAAGGATAATTATCATTATTATCTTTTTCAAATACAAATTATGAGACAATGTAGAGTTAACAAAGAACTATCAATTAGCTATCTCTCTTTTTCTCACATGTTGCAAACACTTGCATTTGTTTTTTTCCCAGCTCTTCATTCCTTAAAGGACATTATAATTTATTGTCTCAATCCCTATTTGGTATTTAGTGCCTGCAGAAGCTTCTGAAAAAAAGATTGTTTGCTACATGAAAATGAAAACATGTTGTGGTTTCACCTCAATGTCTTTCCTTCTCCTCCACTTCTAAATAGAAGAGACAATTTCAAGAAGTAGGAAAAATAAATAAGATATACACAAATATACAAACACAAATATAAACAAAAACATCTCCTAAGTTAGGAAAAAAATGGAACTTCTGCCTAGGATAAAGTATGTGAAAAGCAGTGATTTGTTCAAGGGCAGAATCCTGGCATTTTTCTTTAGCTTCAAGTAAATAAATAAAACAAAGAAAAGTCTTTTCATTTGATTGTTTTACAGTGCCTGGGGCTATGTACATTGGACACTGTTTGCAACTGTTTTCATTTAGGGATGAGTGAAGTGGTTCAATTAAAACATGAGCAGCTCTGAACCTTTGCTGTGAATAAAGCAGAATATTTCTGGGGAGGTTCAAGGAAGTGCAGTTAATCTGTCATTATTTACCTCTTTGTACTTTTGTGTGGTGAGACAGTCTGGATTCAGAAGTGCCACCATATAATCAACCCTATTATATTGTGCTTAATTCTATTGATCAAAACAGTTTGAATTGGTAGGGCTAGCACCATGGAAATTTTGGGGAACTAACCCAAATAAAACGTGAAGTTTTGAGGTCTACCCATTACTAAGTTCCCACACCCACGACGGCACCCTTTACTTCTGTGTGAAAAAAAAAAAAAAAANAATGATATAAGTACATAAAACACAGCAGCAAAAAAAAAAAAACATAAATAAATAATGAAGCTGTTGCAATTTTTAAGAAAAAGATCACTGGAGCACTAAAGCCTCAGAATAGGTCTACACTACAGACTTCTGCAGGCTTATGTAATGGAGGTGAGAGGTGCAAAGAGGTGCACAAGATGTGCTAGGAGAAACCCGGAATGCAGAAACAGAGAAATCAGAGAAATGGCACTTCCCTGGTGCGAGCTGTTTTCCTTCAGAAGGACAGCTCCACTGTATTACGCTTCACTGCACTGCTTTAGTGCACAGTGCCTATGTTGTTCAACTCATGCTAGAGGCACCTTTGGCTCCACCGTTTACCGGTATTTCTTCCCCAGCAAAGGCCTCTTACTGGAGGCAAAAGTAAGTTTCAGCTTACTGCTTTTAAGCCAGATCTCTCAGCACACTACAGCCCTTGAAATGTTCTCCTCTGTTTTGTACTCCATCTGGCTGGCTGTTTCCCACATGGTACCAGTTCATTGCACCCCTGTCCACTCGCAGGCAATTCTGTGCCAAACTCCGCTTGTTTGAAAGCTTAAAGGACTT
>VXAV01003225.1:98274-112849 GCA_013399715.1 Alectura lathami
GCGGGGCGGGGTGGTGCCCTCCCGCCGCAGGACCTCAGCCCCTCGCCGGGAGCGGTGGCTGCCAGCCCCGGGTGCTCCGGGCTGGGCGCGGGCGTCGTTCCCGCAGGCTTTTAAAGCTGCCCCTTCCTCGGCTTGAGGGAGTACATCCAAGTGTCACGGCTGTCGTTTTGTCACAGAAACGCGATGATGTGGGCAGCGTTGCACGCAGCTGGCTTTTCAGTCACTTTAATAATAGAACAGGTCCAAAAAATGGCTTGTTAGTAATGCTCGTGCGGTTACCTAGTGCTGTTTTTTACGGTTTTTGTATATTGCATTTAGCCTATTTCTGATGTTGTTAAGCTGTGTGGCAAACATGAATGACTGTGGGAATATTTGCAGATTGAATACGGCTTCACAGATACAAACAACCAAAATTAGGTCTTTTGTCTTGAAAGAGTTCTTTGTGCATTTATCCAAAATGAGGAGAACAAGAAGGTGAAGCACAGGAATGGCTGGGTCAGTGTGTTCGCTCACATCAGGTAGCATTACCGTAAAACCCATTTGAATGCTTAAGCTGCTATTTTGCATATGCTAATGAATTCTAATTTCACATTTGTAATGTAGAAGTTAGGCTTTGCATCCCTGCACTATGCGTTTCTCTGGCAATAGACATTCAGGAGAAAAGAGTGGAGTTTTATGAAAGTAAAATAAATGAGCTTCAGTTTCACAATCACAGCAGGCAAGTTTTAAAAGTAGTAGCTTGCCGGATGAACATCTCCAGCTGTTTGGCAATGGGAGAATAAGCATTTTTCTCATGAAATTTTGCATATAGTTTCAGAAAAGTCAATTTTTTTCTTAAAGGATTTTGGTTTCTGGAGAGCTTGGGCGCTTGCTAACTGTATCAGTTGGAAGTTGTGCATATATGACTTTATGTTTTTTGCTAAACTGTTCTTGACAGTTCGGTGTGTTGCAGGCTCGGTGCTCAGGAAATGATTTTGAGTAATACAGCGCTGTAATGGAGGTGGTATAATTCTAGGGTCACAATTTAGTTACTGAAATGAAATGTATATGGAGCTGTAAGATTAATACAGAATGAGGGACTCTGGCATGTTTTCAGTGTAACATTCAGTGATATTTTTGTCCCGCTTTCTCTGAATGATGTGACTCAGTAATCTGCTCAGACTGTGGCACAGAATGAGGTTTGATTGAGGAATAATACTCAACTGAAGAAAAAGACTAAAGTGTTTTCCATTCAACTGCTGACAGGCACGAGAGGTTTTTTATTATTTGTATTTTAAGGTTGATCAGTAAGTATATGCCTCTGCGTCATGTAACTCAGTTTCTGACTACATCCTGCTTTTAACTATCAGCTGTTTCAAGTGACATCTTGGCAGGTCACGTACATCTAGCAGAACAATGTACTTCACTGTAATCCATGCTTTTGATGTCTTGGCTGTGACATTAACAATGCAGTTTTCCTACAAATACCAATCTTTGCCTGCAGAGTGGAGTAAGTGGAATGATGTTTGTTACTGGTGCAGTCTTCTGTTTCCAAAAGGAGTCTTCAAGTAATTATGCTACACACTTCTGGTACCTAGCTGTTACGGTTCCAAAAGTGTTCACCAGTGTTCTGGATGAAGCATAACACAGTTCACTAACAGAGTCATTTCCTCTTGCTTCTTGGCTGCACCTCTTATCTAGAGGTACAGGTGACATTTAGGGGAGCCATTCTGAACTCAGCAGGGAGGTTGGAAGCATGGCTACAAGGAGACATGCCTGTGTGCCATGTGACTTGAAGGGTTAAAATTTTCCAAGCTTCCTTTTTGTTTGGACAAGGGGAAGCTATGTTCAGCTGTGATAATCGTTCTGAAAGAATAAAATTTAAGATTTTTTTCTTTAAAGCATAATAGTAACAAGATGGAAACAAAAAATTCAAAATGAAGAACTCCTGTAGGTATTTGTGGCAGTCATGGCTTGGGCACTGTGTGGTTATTGGAGCTGTTAACTGGTGTAGCTGGTCAAAACAGGGTAAGGACTCGTGAAGATCTCAATGTTCTGTTTTTTGTTTTGTTTTGTTTTTTTTTTTTTAGACACCCAGTACAATCGCTGGCTTTCATTTAGATTTACTTGCTTCAAGAACTGTGAGCCATGAGATCTGGTAGATGTTGTTCAGAGGCCCAGTACTTTAAAAGGGCCGGGCTAGCGCTGGCGCTGGCCTGTGCTTCTTCTGCTGTAGAGAAGCATACTCAGGTCTCACTGTATTAGTTACCTTCTAACCTAAGCATAAGAACTAGTGAGAATGCTGTCCATTCATGTTGGAGTGCTCTTCCATAAAACAGCAAGTGGAAGGAAAATGGTCAGCAATTTAAATACAGGCTTTTCTGTGTGGTACTGTGGGAAAGGTGTGCAGTCTGGAAAATGAATACCTAAGGGTGGCTAAGTGATATGCACAGCACATAAATACCTTGGGGACTATCAATAGGAATGAAAAGCATTCACTCTGGTGATGTCACATCAAAAAAAAAAATAGCCCAAAGCTAAGAAAAGCACAGTTCTGGTTTGCTGTAAGATATGGGGAGAACAAGATACAGGAAGATGAATTTGACTGGAATATCAAGGGGACATTGAATTTTCCTTGCTCACAGTGAATTCAGTATCAGATTTTAATGGTAATTCTATATGCAAAAGGCTTTCAGAATTTTTAGGGGGTGTTTTGGTTTCTGACTGCTTATACATGATGGTAGAACGAGATACTATCTTAAAAACACAACCCTCAAATACGGGTAGAGTTGCTCCTTGTGCTTATATAAGCTGGGTATGTTGATGTTAGCATGTTGGCTAATGATAGTAAGTTTGATGTGCTAATAACAGTGAAGAGATCTGTGAAAAAATGTAGCGATGGTTTTCACTGAACCTTCTTTGGGGACAGCTCATCCTGAGCTGCTACCATGGTGGCAAAATTCATATACTCTTCTATTTTTTTTATGCTGAGTAGATTGTAAAAAAAGAACTGGGTATAGTCTAGATTTTCAAACTTGTTGAGAAATGAGAATATTGAAAGCAGTGCTAACTGTCCTGCTGTGTGCACTCTGGAAAACCGGAGTATGGTTACAGTTTGGTTTGAGACCTGTAAGAAGAGTATTGTAACTGTTCTCAATTTTTTTTCTAGTTTTTGAAGTTTTTTTTTTTTTTTTAAAAAAAAAAACTTAATATCAACATGACTGTTGTTTTTTTGTTTGTTTTGTTTTGTTTTGTTTTGTTTTGTTTTTTCCCCCAAGCCTCTGTAAGCTAAACTAAAATACTGCAAAATAGGGAAGTTAATAAGCTTTACCCAGATTATGGGAGAGATGTAGAAAGCTACCATGGATATTTTGAATATTTCTTTCTGCAAGAAGAAAAGGTGTGGAAGGCTTTTTTTATGTTCTCACTGCCCCTGGAAAAGTGCTCATGGAATATGTAGGTAGATTGTAATGTAGAAGGTAACAAACTAACATGGTTGTCCCTGTAGACTTCTAAAACTGCGGTTGTGTTGTATTTTAAAGTAAATGAACAGGAAGTTCTACCAGTGTTTTTGGTTTATAAGCTGCAGTGAGAGTTCAGACTGCGTGCTGCTGCAGTGTCTAAGCATTTGTTTCTCTTTTGCTCTAGTGCTATCAAACTTCTGTGCAGCAGATGAACTGTACCATAAGCACGACTTACTATAAATGCATGTTTGTGCTTGATTCTGCCAGTTCTTGCTACTTGAAAGTGCAGGTCTCTGCATGCATGCGTTGCCACTTCTTAACTCGTGCTATGTTGATTCAGTCAAGGCTTAACTTAATTGGCTCTGGTTGTGGAAAGCTTGTTTAGAGCTGATAGTTGCAGGGAGTCTCTTTTTTCCTACGGTACATATGAGGATATTGTGTGTTTTCCAGTGCTGTGCAGCCACTGGATTTTGATAGAACAGTGGGACAGACTAAGGATGACAGAGTAAGTAACCAAGCCTCTGTGGCCTGTGAAGTCAGTATCCCCTCCGTGAAAAACCAGAGTTTACTTTCATTTACAAATGCTAGTATGCTCTGTACTGTTGACAGTGTTCCAGGGCACTCTGCTGCATTGGCTAGTTACGCTAGTAACTTCTCCAGGTCAAGACTGATCATACCTACTGATCTGTGAGATTGTGAAAGTGTTAAATCGAACTACTGAGCAGCTTACTTTTGCTTGTTTTTCAGACTGCACGGTTTAAAATCTGTGTATGCTCTCTGATAGCATTGCTGTAAGTAGAATATTTAGAAATGGAGCCCAGCATTTCTGTATTTTAGCTTACTGTTAAAAGGATGCCATTTGCCAAAAATCTAGAAATCATACATGTGGACAGTGAGTTTTGCACCTGGACCTGAATACCTTCAGAAGGTTTTTGTGGTTTTAATGTGTTCTTCCATGTTGCTCTTTCCTTCTTTCTGTTTGCCATAACTGATGGCTGCAGAGAATGCAGAGTTAACTGCGTGCCAAATGATGTTAAATTCCAGCAGAAATAGCCCCTGTAAGTAGAGAATAAGATATGCTGTGTTCCTGGTAGACTAAGCATTTTTGAAACTAAAATAACTTTTGAAATATTCTGGGTAGGTTTGAATTAACAGTTCATCATATAGGCAACTAAACATTAAGATGAAATCTGTTCCTGAAAGACTTGCTTTGCAAATGAATGTTCTCCAAGTGTTCTGATTATCTGGGGCTTTCTAGGCTGTGGTTTACTCTGAGATATCACTGCTGCTTTCTTGTAAACATACCAGTTCTCAGGCTTCAGACCACTGTCACCAGCATGACATAATAATCCATTTGGATTGTTAATTTAGCCTCATCAGGCATAAGTGGGTACTAGCTGACTCCTTAGAATTCACAATTCATGTATGAATCAAAGTGGACATCTTCAAATTAAAATTAAATGGAGTAGGAAAGAGTCTGTGAACAAAAGGGAAAAAAAATCTGTACTGGCAGTAGTAGCTTGAAATCTTGCTGTGGCTTGTAGTCCAGTGAACGTGCGAATCAGGCGAGTTGTATCGCTCGCCTGATAAGCCACTGACATTTTTTTCCCAGGGTCAAGTAAATTAGTTTTTTCTTTAGTCTCCCCACATGCAAAGTGAGAAATGTATTCAGTAAAGTGTGTTATTACATAGAAGGGAAAGAACCAAAAGCATGCATACAGTATCGGTATTCTGTTATTCTTAAGATAGGAAGTCATTTTCTAGATTATTGGGGTTTTTTTAAACCTCCAACTTAGGCTAGCACAGTGTGACAAAAACTTCAGCTCCTGTAATGCTTCAGGTAGTTCAGAACCATGTGTGAATTTTCTCTTCTGACCATAGCATTCCCTTTCAAACCAGAGGCCTTTGTCCAGCAGTGGGAAGGATAAGGTCTCTGCAGGATGAAAGGTTGCAAAACATGAGTTTAGTCAGAGGCTTAGTAATGACCAGACTGATAAATATTGGAAATTTGAATATTGTGCCATAAACCTAACTAAAAAAAAAGAAAAAAGAACCAACCAAACAAAAAACCGCTTAGCTGCAGTGGATAATTAGAATTTTCCCGAGTGTAGAATTTTCTGTTGGGCCCTGCTTAACTCTGCTAGTTCCTGCAATTCTGATTTGGAGAATGGTTAATATAGAGTGAGATCTAAGACTAACATTAGAGGTTTACCTAAGGTTTTACATCATATTCACAATGTTGACTTGAAAGTGTTGTCAGTGTTCAGATACAGAATTATATAAATTTAAAAAATAGTTGTTTTTTAAGAAGTAGACGATGATGTTTTTATCTGCATCTCTGTAGAAGTGTGCAGTCCTCCTGCCAGAGGAAGGCAGCCCCCATACTGTAAATGTGTGCCTTTTTTCCCTGAAGGAAGCAGTTTATGAAAGTAAAATGTAGGAACAGATTCTCTGTGATGTTCAGAAGTAATATGATGAACTTGATCTGATCTGCAGGCTTTGATGTTTACAGCACTTACCCCATTGAAATTTTTTTTTTTAGTGATTGGTCAACTTGTCTCCTGTTGATTTGCACAAGAAACATTTTCTGTTTATCTTTCTGGTGCCAGTAGACATGCCCTTGCTGGTTTGGCTGGGAGAGGCACTGTGATACAGCGTCAGAATGCCTTTGTTGCAGATCGTGTGCAAACACCGGTTCGTTTTCTCCCAAAGCTTGTGAATTTAGATGTGCTTTTTCTCTCACCCACGCAAAACACAGCTCAGATTCGACAGCTTGCCTGTCATATTATACTAAGAAAAAGTGATAAAAGTGGTTCTTGGAAATTCATGTGATTCTGTTAATAGTGATAGCTGATCTGCTTTCAAACTGGGTTTGTGCTTTCTACATTTAAGAGAAAAGTTCGTGGGACAGAAAAGAAAAATCTGATGTCTGTGGTGAGAAGGACAATGACCTAGCATTGTATGACAGTTTGGGAAAGTTTTTGTTCCCTAGTTTCTGATTCTGGAGGTTGTTTCCATATGCTTTCACCTTACCCGGCATTTTGTCCCAGAGGTGGACTACTGAACACATTATTTCCGTAAGTTACCATCTTTGCACTCTAAGCAGCGGAGTAACGAGTGGTAGCCTGGGGCTTCTACTTGTGGAAGCAGCATCAACACAGCCAGCTTCCTTGGCAGGTCTGGATTTTAACCGTTGTAGCTAGAGCCTGTCTGTATCTTCCAGCTCAAAATATTTAACGTCAACACTAAGTTAAATGTGGTTCCTCCCAAAGTGTGTATGTGCTTTGTTGGTAATTTTTTTTTTTTTTGATTTTTTTTTTTTTTCCTGGTGGCTGTTGTTTTTAACTTACACTCTCTTGCTGTCTCCTGCCTGTCCTTGTTGGCATGAGAAATTACACTGTACTTCTGAGCAGGAGAGTTTCTTGGTATCACTGGTATTGAACATGCACCTTAGATGTTGTTTTGTTAACCTCTGGAGTGAAAAATACTTGGATGATCCTGCTTCCTCGCTGGGTGTATCTTTCATGAAATAAAGGATTGAACAAGCTTGTTGCTGAATCCAGCATTACATTTTGTGTTTACCGAAGTGGCACAGTGAACCTGCATTTAAGGCTTGCTTCAGAGGCCTGTTGCTCATTGTTAGGGACTGAAACTCGATCTTCATTGCATGTTGGACATTTTATTTCCTTCTGTGTTGGGATCCAGGCCTCTAAGTAGTACCTAGCTCTTCCTTTTCCCTGCAGTGTACTCCAGTGGAAAGAATAGGAAGAAGCCTGTTGCATGCCTTCACTGGCTGTGCCTTTTCCCACCATGAAGCAGTAGGTGTCTCAGCAGCTGGTTGTTGTGGATGCCACGGTAACACGGCTGAAGGGATAGGAAGGCACCCTCGGCGCTGGCAGCAGTGATCAATGGAAGATCCATTTCGCTCACCAGCTGTTAAGATGCTGTTTAATCAGATCTGAATTGTGTGGTGCAGTCCTTTTCCTGTACATAGAAGAAGGTTAAAATAGTTTCTGTGTAATCAGAGGTAGGAAATAAAGCAACAACAAAGCAAATTTTGCATGCTGCCTGTGTATGTAACTATAGAAAAACTTCCATTCTGTTCCAGTGGAGAGTGTGGAGCAGTGTGGGTCTGGCTGCAGGCACAGCAGAAACTGAGCCCTCTGCTCAGGTAGCTTACTGTACTTCACGAACTGAAATAATTGCTCGTTGAAAACTTTGCTAGGTAGTAGTATTTTGAACTTAAGGTGGCTGTTGTATTTGTGATCTTTCATGTGTTTTTTCTTGTATCTCAAGTTCCCAGAATTTTATGTTTCTTCTGTGAAGTGCTTGATTCATCAAATACTTGATGCTGTGAGCCATCTTACAAAAGACACTCTGTTTCTCAGATTCTTTATATTTATTTGGAACAAGAACAAGTGGTCTACACATAAAGAGGAATGTTCTCATAACCTTCTTCCCTTGTGCGCATTTCGATGCGGATTGCTTGTTTATATCAATTCTAATCCCACAGTGACAGGTTACAGTAGCATAAACAGTGTGACCTTTCAGTGTGATTGCAGGAAGTAAAATGTGAAGTCTATTTAAAAAATGCATCTTTGACTAAGGAAGAGTATACTTCCTTTTTCTGACAGGAAAAATAAGCCGTACTAGTTCAAATTTTGATTCCATTATGCTGCACAGGGCCTATTTTTTTTCCCACTGTCTTCTGTACCGTCCCTGCAGCTGCTTGAAGTGAGACTAAGCCTCTGCCATTCTTGTGCAGAGTTGTGGATCCCTACTCTGCTTTGTGTGTGAATGACTGTAAGATGTGGGCTGCTGGAAAAAACAGAGCTCTGACATGAGCAAGAGGATTCAGTGAGAGGAACTCTCTTCTGGAAAGAGGGAGAGGGTAGGTCATTGGAGCAAGAGCTGGAAAAATACTGCATAGCTTATTGAACAGCCAAAATTCATATCTACACATGCTGCAACTTTTTTGAAAATTTCCAGAAATGAGAGAAAAATTGAGAGTTTTAACCAGTGAAGGATGAGGGAGTGGACAGCTATCCAATGCTAGAAGTCCCTCTGCAGTTTACTTAGATCCAAAGGCAACAATTGCCTCTTTTTTCTTTCACTTCTCGCGAAGGAGGGTGTTCACATTGTGTTGAAGCTGCCCACCTGGAGCTGTGCAGTGCCCAGCAGTACCTGCAGCACAATAAGTGAGAATCTTGTTTCAACTTGTACTGTGTTTTCATTCCCAGCATTGATAATCTTCTCAGAATTGGCCCAGGGTTTCCATGACAAGCAGTTCTGCCCTTGTGCTGTTTCAAAACTCGTAAATACTGAAGGACGAACAACCCCATCCTTTCATCCTTGCGTATTATATTTGCTGTGATGAAAAGTGTGCTGAGAAATACAATATTGAGGTGGGGGGGGGGGGGGGTTNATGGCTCATCAATCATTTCCCTTTAGGTAGCAGTTGCCTTCAGTCGTTTAAAGTGAGGCTCTCAGCTTGCCCCCTGGCTGGAGACAGGCTCAGTGTTCGAGGTGTACCCCGCGTTCTTGGTTGCCCGCTGCGTCCCTCAAGCTCATCTTGTTTTCAGTAGAGATGAGAGATTGGAACAGGAGGTTGAAAATATGTAAAATCTTTACAGCTGCTAAGTTACTGGATTTATTGGACATCATGAGAGCATTAGTGGAGAGGTCTAATCTTACAGCAGGCTTTTTAAAGCTTGTCAAGAAGCAGGCAGAGCAGAAATATTTTATAGAAATTACTAACTGATAAACAAGAATTTCATGACAAATAAGACATAATTTGTGTCAGGTTTACCATTCAGAACGTCAGTTAGGAGCTGAGACCACTCTGCTAAGCTTTTCCTGATTGCTTTGCCATACAAACCAGCATACGTGGCTGCTTTTTGGGGCTGACTGACAGCAGGGAATTCCTCTCTACTTGCTGTTGTTTGCTGAGTTCTCCAGCACATGAAGAGGCTCTGGGGTGTTGTGTGCTTATTTTTTCAGCGTAGCTAAACTAGTTAATATTGCCACCAAGTTAGGAACAAGCACTCAGACATTATTATATGAAAACAATAAATGTGTACATTAGAACTTGAAGAAAGAAAACCAACAAAAGACCTTGAAGGTTTCTTTGTACTAAAGTTTTCTCTAACCATAAGTTTTCCAAATGAAAGCATCTCTGTGCAAATTTCTGTCTCTGAATGGACAGAGAAAAACAATCTGGTGGTCTTACAGAAATGCTTGCCCACAGCACTGTTCATGTAACAGGAGGTACCTGGGTATGATCCTGATGGTCGACAACCTTTACTTGTGGATCGGTGCTCAGAAACCTTTAGGCAGTGGTCTTTGGTGAGGCTGCAGGTGGAAAGGGATGTGGTGGGGTGAAGTTTTTGTTTGTTTGTTTTTTAAGATGTTTCAGATTTGCTTCTTCTTTTCCTCCTGTAGTGTTCCAGGTATGTGCAAAGACTGCAAGTGGGGTTTGAGATAGCCACAGAGTTACAAAGCACATTGGGTCAGGGCCTGCAGCTGGCTACAGCTTGCAGGAAGTGCAGTGTTAGAAGCAGGAGCAGGCGTGGTGAGCTGGGTACCGCACTGAGGTCTGGGCTGTAAGAGAGGAGCACAGGAAGCAGTAAGAGTTGTGCACTTCCAGGGAGGATGCTGTAATTATGGCGATGGCAGTTGCGATAGTTGCTTGGCTTTGCTAAATGAATTGGTGTTCTCTCTGAATTATTTTAAACTTGCAGTATCAGTAGATGCGTGAAGTGGGAAAATGTTGTTTGTCTCGTCTGATCCATGCAACTCACTTTCACTGACAAATCTGTTTCATTAGCATGGGGAAGGTTAAGCAGTCCTTTGAAGGCACAGCTTGTCTAGTTCTGCAGATGCTTTCATGTACTGGAGTGCAAGTCCTTCCTGCATTGGATCTCTGTGGAAGTTCATCTTGGCTGTGTGATGTGCTTGTTTAACAATGGTGCTTGTGTTTTAAACTCTCAGATGAGGAAAACATGGCCTGCCCAGCTGGAGGTGCAAGCTCTCTCACACTACAGTGACAATTAAAACAGTTGCTAGCAACTAGGGATTGGTTCTATCAGTGCCTTAAAATATTGCTTTGCAACTTGGAGAAACAATAAAAAACAGAATGAGTTTTACCATTAAAGGCGTGGCTTGCTTTGGATTAATGGAAGGATTGTATCTTTCCACAGGAACTTTCAGTGTTTTTATCTGTAGATGTTCTTATACCCTGCCAGTTCTGGAGACATAATTTTACTCATCCTTCCTGTGTGAGAACCAATTGCTAATACATGTTGGAAACTATGCTTGGTATGGGTAAAAACCAATATCAATACCAATGTGACTGAAGGCTTGATCTACTTTTTGATTTGCCTTTGAAGGGCAGCTGGTGGAGCCAAGTGCTCTGGGACCCAATTCAGATCCAAGTATCTCCTCTGACAGTTCACTGAATCTAACATCTCTGCTGTCAGTATGTAAGGGTTAATTTAAGTTCCTCTTTCAAAAAAGTATTGATTTTTCTCTCTCTCTTTTTTTTTTTTTTTTTCTTAGAACAGTTTACTACTCTGGAAATAGTTGGGTAAACAGCTTTAAGAGCAACTTCTGTTAAACCCTCACCTAGAGCAGAGGTGCCCAGCCATTCTGTCCTGGAGCCATGTGCAGCCTGTACAGTCTGTTCTGTCCCTGTCATCAGCCAGCGGGCTTGTGCAGTGGCACGTGGCCTGTCCAGCCCTGGCATGACCCGGCAGTCATACAGTCAGGTAAACAAATGTGTAAACTTGTGTTTCTGAGTGCAGGGGAGATGGCATCAGTGTGCAACCCACTCCAAAAGCTGTATTTGGTCCATAGGTCCATTTGCTCCAGTGAGATGGTTGTCTCAGGTTATAAAGCTGTAAGCTGTAAAGTAAAACTAGTTTAGCTCTTTTTTGGTTACCTAAGCACATATTAAGCTTGTGAGAAAACAGGAGTATCCTAATTCTGCTTTATCTAACATCTGTTTTCAGCAGTACTGTTTGTTCTCAGCAGGTTTTTGTGTGTGTTGCAGTAGCTTGGCAACCTGTAGGTTGCACCATTCAGTGATTAGTTTGCTTTTAATCACCACTGAAATTTTCCCTTCCAAATTTGAATATTATAAGTGCAGCAAAGGGGGCATCTGTTATTATAATAGCAACAGAAATGTTAAACAGATCCCAAATGAAGCAAGCTGTTCATCCAAAACTGTAATCTGGTACATCTTCAAATTTCAGTCCAAAAGACTTTCTTGAAATTAGTTGAAGAAAGGGATACTTTTTTTTTTTTTTTTGGTCAGAATCATAAAGGTTGGAAGAGACCAACCTCTAAGATCATCTAGTCCAACCATCAACCTAACACCACCATGCCCACTAAATCATGTCCCTAAGTGCCACATCTGCACACTTCTTGAACACCTCCAGGGAAGGAGACTCCACCACCTCCCTGGGCAGCCTGTTCCAATGCTGAAGAAGTTTTTCCTAACATCCAACCTGAACCTCCCCTAGTGCAGCTTGAGGCCATTACCTCTCGTCCCATCACACTTCTAATTTCTTTCTGCAAAGGACCGTTAGCTGGTACAGCTGCTTGAAGTCCCCAGGTACAGATCGGGGCAGGATGCTGACACCGGTTCAGTACTAAAAGGCCTGACTGCTTGCTGGTTCTCCTGCAGGAGCAAAGCTTGAGCTTGACCCCTGCACGCAGAGGCATGATAACACTTTGTGCAATCCCGTTCGTTGTATGTTCTCTTTAAACTTGGATCTCAGCATGCCAGCAGTGGTACAAAGCTTTTGCTAATAGTATGAAGCGTATAGCTCCACTGCCTGTGTTCTTACTGACATCCAGCAGAGTGGAGTGGTCTTAGGCCATAGGTTAGAACCTGCTGGGATTTTGTATTATACCCTAATTTGTAGGGAAGCAATAGCATACAGGAGGGAAATCCACTTACGTTATGGAGCTGGTACCTTTTGTAGAATCTGATTCATCATTTTTAGTAAACACTGTTTCTCTGTTCTAAATAAATCCAGTAAACCCCCTCATACTTTTAGCTTAAAAAAATTGCATCTCTAGCAAGCCGGTAAAACAACATATGATAAAAACATCTTCAAGGAAATGGAGTTTACCACTAAATAAGATGTAGATATCTTTTTTTTTCTTTCTTTTATTTTTTTAATAGGTGGTGTAGAGTTCACAATTTCCTATTTAACAATTCCTGCCACTTCCTTTCTGTTGTAGTACTTCCTTTACATACGAGCTCATAACTTTGAGAATCTTGGTGGAACTACTAGAAAGTTTGGAAATGTGGCCATTGTGTGTCCCATAGTATTCTAAACACAAAACCAGTACTGACGTGATCTGAACATTTACCACATCACAGTCATGGTGAGAGCTTATTCCCTTAACTTTAGCAACTATATTATAAAGTGTTACTTAGATTTGAGATATTTGGAGTACTCAGTGGGAATGGAATCACCTATACGAAGTGACACCTGTTAGCCATGGGAGGGAAAAAAATTGCTTTTAAGTCTGACTGCTGTTACTTTTGGTTTCAGAGCAGTGAACAGTGTTTGCTCGAATTAGAATTAAGTCATTTCTATTTCATATTTGTGGCTATTGCTTTGTCCTTCTAAAGGTTTAACACGTTTTTTGTTACAGTTTTTCATAGTTCTCTCTAGAAAAAGTAGATTTAAACATAAGCCTTCACCAACAGAAATATATTTTATTACTTTTACCTTTCTTGTTTATAAAAGTACTAATAAAACAACTGGCCTAATACATATAATTCAAAAACATGATGGCTTAAATATAGCTTATTTTCTGAATGCTAATTTTAAACTCACAGTGATAGTGCATGCTGTTCATCATCTCTCATTCTTCATCAGTGATGTACCTCTTTCTGCAGAATAAGAATGGTACACGTAGAGCCACCTATGTTTTAATTTTAAAATCTCTGACAATTTAACTGTTAACTGATACTCCAGCATGCTCAGCATTGGCGGCCACTGCTTTTACCAAGGAAATCCAGTGATACTGTGTTTGCTTTGTTGTACACTCAGCGTTTTGAAAATATTATCTAGCGGTATCTTGGGCTGGATGACCAAGATACAATGCTGTTATGAGTACAATTCGGCTAAAAAATAACTTGGATTTCTAAGCCATTTATTCCATCATTGGAACACAAAAGGCTCCAAATTACAAGCAACCTCGTTTCTATCTCTAAAACACAGAGGGCTCACAAAAAAGCAGTTGTGGTGTATTGTGCTTGAGAAGCATGTTCAAGTCTGTCTGTTCTGTGCTATTGCTGCAGAGTGGATGTAGGAGCTACACTTCTGTGCAATGATTGCTGAAGCTAGATTTCAGAGCTCTTTAAACAAGGAGTACATGTTCATAAGCAAGCAGCTATGAACTGGACCTTTTCTTTTCCTTTTGAGACAGGCTCTTCTGAATGCTCCAGATAGAGAGGAGATTGCCTTTACCTTATCAAATAAGAATATATGCCTATATAAATGAAACATTACAGAAAAAATAGTGGTAAGTCTCTAAAGTCTGAATAATCTGTTGCTGTTGCATTTGATATGGTAACAGTACTGTGCTGTGAAGGCTAATTTGGTAGGTTTCTGAGAGGGAAATAACCTTTGGAACTCTTATAATATGCAAACTAATTAGAGGGTACAGTGAACACAGCTGTTTCTGCTAAGCTGACTAAGCTAGGAATTCAAATTACTATTTTTAGCCAGTTTATGATGTCTCTAGTTCTCAACGGTACCCGTTTCATTACCTTTAAAACATATATTAACGTGTATTTATCCCACTGATCGATGATGTACAATCAACATTTGTAGTGCAGCCAGTATGTCACTCTTTAGCTCAGACACAAACAGGGTGAGTATACAGAGAAAACAAAACACTTCGAGTGGCATGTGGGCTGTGGTACACTAAAATCATGTCTGTGACTTTGCATGAGTTTGGGCAGAGGAAAAGCCATGATCCCTGGGGTGAAGTGATTGTTGTCTGTAGGTTGTTAACGTATAATCTCTCTAGCATACATATTCCCCTCTTTCTCACCCTCCAAGAAAATTGCCTGTCTGCATTATACAAGAATTTCTTGCATGCTATTG